>CM060244.1:19762881-20258190 GCA_030555515.1 Acutogordius australiensis
TAATTTAATTAGGGAAAATCAATGGGTAGATACAACAAATAAGCGAAAAACTGAGATTTTGAAAAATTCTTTGGCAAAAAGCTAAAACCCTTTATTTTCCCTTGATTTAAATAATAAACAAAAATGAGTCAAGCCAAAAAATTGGCTTTTTCCCAGCTCTGTTTTAGAATTCACCTAAATTTTACGTGGGCACATGAAATTTTTTTAAAACAAGATTTATTTTAATATGTCTCAGATAGATTCGTATATTTTCGAAATGCTGTTGCTTGAGGGGCATAGAATGAAATTGTTATATTTAAATTTTTAGATGTAAAATATTACATTGTTTATTATGTTAACTTTATATGATTTGACAAAAAAGTATAAAAGGACGAAAATAAATATTTTTTGGTATTTTTATATTTGACTTTAAAGGTGCCAAAAAACTTGCAAAAAGGCGAAATTTAATGTAAATGATTTTAAGGAAAACTGCAGCCCCTAAGATAGTGACAAGTTTGAACCCGGTTTTTAAAGCTATGACCTGTTATAGAAATAATTTTGAATAAAAATACGAACGAAATGAATTAACATTACGTGACCTGTTATGGTAAACAAACCACTCTAACAAATCCATTGTGATCTATACAAAATTTTTTTAATAACAGTAAGCCTAGATGCGGTGCTTTTTTTACAATAATTATTCCGCCGTCAGAAAATTAAATATTTGCTATATGTCCCAACGAATTTTATTAACATTACTTATTTTTCTTGATATCGGATATCCCATTCTTTTGGTAGCCAAGCCTCTCAGCTGGGTTATCCCGGCACAACTTTTTGATGAGAGATTGAGCCGTTTTGTTGATTTGTCGGGGAAATGCGAGCATATCGATGCCCTTCAAGATGAGGTTGTACGTTTTCATCGGTTCGGATGCCGTAAAAGGTGGCCTATAATTTGGAGATTAAAATTTATCATCATAAATAAAATCATTTATAAAAATTTTTTTTTAGAAAATGCGCAAAATCCATCCCAAAATCATAGGAAATTATATGATAGGTAGGTAAGAGCAGGTTATTAAAAATACAATCCAACACAACGGACCATTACAGTGCCTGGGCACAGAGACGTACCCAGGATTAAAAGAGGGAGAAAGGGAAAAAAATGACGTGGGAAATATTTTGGAAAAAATAGGGTGTGGCATGCTGTCATATATGTAGGGTTGCCAAACGTCCTCCTTTCGGGAGGACGGCAACCTTTTTAGCTGTCCGTCCTCCCGTCTTCCTTTGAGCTGAAAATGTCCTCCTTTTTGAATAAAAATGAAAAAAAATTTTTTTTTATTTAAAATACTAAAAATCATTTCCCATACCTTATTTACCCATAAACAACTCAAAAGAAAATCAAATTTCACTTTTAAATCCCTTAAAAAAAATTAACACCAAAATTTAAATAATAGATGGCGTTTTTTTTACATAATAGTGTTCTCAACGGGCCGAATTTTTAAGGCCCGGCCCGCCCGAAAATTTTTTATGTGTGGCCCGGCCCGAAACCAAAATTTTTATTTTCGGCCCGGCCCGGCCCGATGTTTTTTTTAAAGGCCCGGTCCGGCCCGAATCTATAAATATGGGCCCGTAACATTTTTGTGAATACTATAAACAATTGCTAATTTCTCTTTAATTTCCATGAAGATCGAATGTTATGGAATTTTTTAAAAAACAATTAATTTTATGTAAGAGAGAACATATTTTTTAATAAAGGGCGAAGCTTGTCAAATTTAATATAATGATTGGAAATTTATTTTATGTACTCATTTTATGCTATAAATAAATACACAAAGCTTTGCTTGCAAAAAACAATGGAATAACTTTAAAAAATAGTTTGAGTACAAAGTGGTGTTAAAGGTTAAGGGTTAGTGTTAGATTAAGTTAGGGTCAGTGTTAATGTTAAGATTAGTTTTCATTGCAAGGTTCAGGCTTAAAAAGTTCAAGCGTTTTGTTATAACCAGCAATTTTTTTCATAACTGTCATATTTGAACTTTTGAGGGCAAATATACCCAAAACTAAATAAAACCAGAGATTTACAATAAGGATATGCGCCAAGCGCTTAAAATATGGCCATATTACGAAAATTTTTGGCCCGGCCCGAGTCCAAAAGTAAATAATAAGGCCCGGCCCGCCCGACTAAAATTTTCTATTTAGGCCCGGCCCGGCCCGGCGTTTCGGGCCGGACGGGCCCGGGCCGACCGGGCTTTCGGGTCCCGACTGAGAACACTAATACATAACTTATCAAAGATTTTTCAAAATCATTAAATTTTTGCATTTATTTTCAGAAAAATATTTAGCTGCTATTATTATATTTTGTAGATAAAATTGGCAATATAATCAATTAAATATTTATAATAAAATATGATTTAATAAATTTTTTTCACATTCATTAAAACATTTGGGTTTTTTTGATTTTCCGCCAAAAAATTTCAAATCAATTTTGCCATACCCACAGAACAACCTATCTAAATTTAAGTGAAAGAAATTGATTTTAATTAATTGTCACAGTGATTAGTATGTCAAGTAATTTGATATTTTTTTAATTAAAATATTTTACATTAACTTAAATAATTTTATAGAAAGATTATGTACATATCAAGCCAAATGGGAGACAGAATACGATTTTTTAAAAGAAAAGAGCAGTAATATTGCATTTTGCAAATTATGCCAATCTGAAATATCAATAGTTTATAAAGGTTTAGCTGCTATAAGACAACATGAAAAAACTGAATTACACAAGATAAATATTAAATGTAGAAATGAAAATCAAATAATGGAACTTCACTATTTAAATTACGATAATAAAACTCTCGCCACTGAGTTGACCTATGTTTACCACACTATTAAGCACCATCATTCATACAACTCCCTTGATTGCACCATAAAGTTAATTAAAAATCTTCACAAAGATTCAACTCTTATAATAAGTATTCAAATGGGAAGGACAAAGGCAGAATATCTCGTACATTGTTTGGGAAAGCATGAGTTATATAAAGTATTAGATGAAATACGCACGAACAACACATATTATTTAATTCAAATAGATGCATCAAATCATAATAATGTTAAAATATTTCCAATATGCATCCAATATTTTACACTTAAGGGTATACAAAATAAAATAATAGCCTTAGAAGAAACTCCATCAGAGACATCAGAAAGTATGTCTAACATGCTTCTAAAAATCCTAAATAGTTTTAATTTATCCTTAAAGCATGTAACTGCGTTAAGTGCTGATAATGCATATAATAATTTTGGAATTAAAAACTCATTATATACAAAATTGAAAGAAAGGAATTGTGATTTACTTAAGTCAAGCTGCCATGCACATATGGTGCATAATTGTGCTAAAGCATCCCTGGAAGAACTAAATACTGATATTAAAAATATTATTCTAAAAATATATGGCCATTTTTCAATTTCGGCAAAAAGAAGAGAGTCTCTCAAAAAATTTTGCGATGAAGTCCAAATACAATTTAAGGATATTCTTGAACATGTTGAAACAAGATGGCTTAGTTTACTACCATGCATTGAACGGCTTTTAAAAGAGTGGTCTGGATTAAAAGAATATTTTACATCTCTAAAAGATTGTCCCAAGATTATTGATCGTTTATTATTTATAAATGGAAATTTTGATGAAAATATCGAAATATATCTACTTTTTGCCCAACATTCGCTACAAATATTTCAAACAACCCTATGTTAGAAAGCAATTCTACAACCTATGTCCATCTATGGGACATTATGATTCAGCTCCATAGTAATTTTAAAAATAGAATAAACGATCAATTTTTTGGATACAGCGTCAATAAAAAACTGGCAGATCTTGACGTTATAACTCAAACAAAACTCAAAAGAGATTTCACAGCTTTCTATAATAAGGCGTTGATGTATTTAGAAAAAAGATTTGATTTTCATAAGGATAATTGGATAGCCCTCATCTCTAAAATAAATTTAAAAAATAAATTTCCCTCGTTTGATGAAATTATGATGATAGTAAATAAACTATCTTTGATATCTATATTAGAGCTAAATATTGATGCTCTCTACACAGAAATCATTCTCATTAAAGATGATTTTCTCAAATCAGCCGATGATGCAAATTTTTTTGAGGAAACCCTATGCAAAACTTGGGGAAATTTATTAAGCAAACAAAGTCTTCCTAACATTGAAAAAATAATACGTTTTTTATTCAGTCTACCGGCAACAACTGCGTTTATAGAGCGCGTGTTCTCAGTAATGAATACAAAGTGGCGCGCTGAGAGAAATCGAGCAAAAAGAGAACTTATAAAAAACGAAATAATCATATATATTAATACAGATTTACAATGCGGAGATTTTTATAATTATGCTTTTAATGATACAAAATTGTTAAAAGATGCGAAAACTTCTTATAATAATTTTAATTGATCATGTTAATTCATAAATAATAAATAAAATGATGTAATATTGATCTTAAAGTCATTTTTAAGCTTGCGCGTTGTTTTTTTAATTTGTCCTCCTTTGTCCTCCTTTTTGACACAGCCGTCCTCCTTTTTAACCCAAACCTGTTGGTAACCCTACATATATGCCTTATTTTTATTGCATTTTTTTTGTGATTTACAAAAATGATCATTTAGCAAATCAGGGTGGGGGAGGGCGCACCAGAGTCACTCCCTCCCCGTCCCCCTTTTTGGCCTAGGAGTATCAACGGGCAAGTTATATTGTTTTTTAATGGGCTCTTAAATTTTTTCTAATGTTTTAAAACCGAGCAGGCCACAGCTCTAGAAGGACCTTTTATTAATTTCAGTATTCACAGCTTAGGCAACTCTCACGTGTAATATTTTAGTATCAAATTGAGTTTATTTTTTCATTACTAAAAAAACCAGTAATGGCAAAAAGTTTTAAATAATTAGTATGTGAAGGCCAAGATGGAGTTTTTTTTAAGTTTAAGATTTACTGCAATATTATATTTCACAAGAGGAAAATTAAGTATTTATAAATATTCAGAAGGTTTAATCTTTCGATTATTACGATCAATTCATTTAGCCAGGGTCAAATTTAAAACACTTACATTCCTGTGAGCAATTCGTACATCAAAATTCCTATAGCCCAATAATCGACGGCTGTGTCGTGCCCTTTATTCAAGATTATTTCTGGAGCTACGTATTCGGGCGTTCCGCAGAATGTCCATGTTTTTCGGCCTATCCCAATCTTTTTGGCAAAACCGAAATCGACCTGTGGAAATATAAAAGAAATGTCACAAATGTTAATTTCCAATTTGATCCAAAATGTAGGAAAAAAGCGATATTAAACGTCCTTAATCGATATAGCCTTGCTTACTGGTTAGGTTTTTTTAAAAACAGTTTTTTAAATATATTCATATAAGTTGGAAATGATGTTTACCAATTTGCAATACCCATTGACATCGAGCATCATATTTTCGGGTTTAAGGTCGCGGTAAATGACACCTCTGTCGTGCAAGTACCCCAAGGCTTCGATTATACACGCCGTGTAAAAACGAGCCGTTATATCATCAAAATGATTCCTAAGTTTTAAAAATTGAATTTTTATTTAATGATATAAATAATATCTAAATATTTTTCCGTTATTTGCAAATACAAGCTTCAAACCTTTCCTTTTCAGTAAGGGGATGACGGGGCATACCTGTCTTAACGTTGCCTTATCTTAACCCAAAGGTGACTAGCGTCACTGAGTATCGAGGTTTAGTAAATAATATTGTTTAGATTTTGTAGTTTTTTAGCGCTCAAGTTTGACAAATCTGAATTCAAAATTCTGGAGTTGCAATTTTAATGCACACGTCTTAGGTCAAGGTCTATATGTTAAATTAACTTTTTGTTTTTCAAATAAAGGATTGAAGTATGCCGCATTAACAAAAAAATCTGGATTTCTTTTGTTTTTCGTTAACTTATACAATTTATTTTTTGCCTAGTTTTTAAGAAGAAAATGTAACCTAGATGTGTTCTAATCCATGTCTTGTAAATGGTTTTTTTCCGTAAAACTCAAAACAATGGCATTTCTATCTATCAAAACGCGTTCTATCGACGGCGCCGAGGCAATAATGCAAAAAGCCCTCGCATAACCATAATTCATATGATTTTATACTCATATTTCAGAAAAAAAAGAAAATGAAAAAAGACATGGCCTTAGGCCAAGCTGTATTTAAGCAAAGGGTGGAATACTACAATAACACTTTCAAACCTGTCTCGTAAAATTGTCCAGACTTCACCCCCCAGGCAGGCTTCGAGCATGAGATACACGTATTTCTTATCCTTGAACGTTCGGAAGCATCTGTTAAAAAGCACATGTTTTAAAATCAAAATAAAATCTTCCAGGGCTGCGTGAATCGATTGAATTTGCACATTATGGAAGAAAATAAGTCAGAGAGATTAACTTTTTTTTTGAAAAACCATTCGCAGTTGTGGGTTTTCATCAGTTCGTATCATTCCCTTTTTTTTATATCCATAAGCAAGTCACATTTAATCAAAAGTTTTTTAAAATATTGAATTTGAAAGTGTTACTATAAAACAAAAGATAATGACAAAATAAAATTTTTTTGAAGTAAATTTTTTTTTTCTTATTTTAAATTTAAAAAGGAGAGGTCGTACTTGGTTTGTAAACATTAAATTGTGGTATTTAGTAATAAGATTCAAATTTCTGTTTTTGTCACTTGAATCACAAAAATACCTTTCACAATAAAAATAATTGTTTGAAATTTATTTGGTTCAAACATCAAAGATCAAAATTGATTTAACTAATATTTTATTCAATATTGTAAAACAGTTCTTTTTAATCTAAATTTTCGTTATAAATAGCTGGAACTTATTAAACTTTTACACTATTTATATGTCATTTGATCAAATTTTCAAGCTCGCGACGCTCCCAGGCAAATTATTTTGCAAAAAAACATTTTATCGTTAAATTTAGCGAATTATTTCTTATAACGGTAAATATAGCATTTAAAAATAGACGGTCAAAGCCTTCTATTATATAAATTGGTGCTTGGCGTTTATAAGCATTGCCTGAGTTTTTGTAATAAACTCACCGGTCTAGGATTTCGTAATACAGGGTTTAAGTCTAATATCTATCAACTGTAGAGATAGGCATAAAGTTTGTTATACTTGCATATAAAAGGGTGTGACATCTCCATCATAATTTTCTTTTCGTTGTAAATGTGCTCCTGTTGTCGACTTTCAACCACGTATTGTTTGGCTATGCATTTGAGCGCGTAACTTTTGGTCGGGTCCGAGTAGATTCGAACCTGGAAAACAATAATATTTTACCGTAAAAAATCCTATAAAATCAAAATTTTTTTCATGTGCGCCCTATTACAATAAAAATTCTTACATTTTTTTATTTTCCAATCTTTGAACATTAACCAAAAAATGGTATGACGCCAATACATTAATTTTGCATCAAAATATCCATGAATCATGTGTATAAGCCTTCTGGTGCAAAAAAAATACATGAAACAGGTCGCAGCTTGGCCATAATTGCTTATTTTTTTGTAAAATTGGCGTAGGCATGTTCCAATCTAATTAAAAAAATCTAACGCCGCCACACAAAAAAAAGTTAAACTTATTTTTAAATTTAATTATGAATTTTTTTACAAAAATTTCATTCTAACATATACAATATTTTATACAAAACTTTTTAAATGACGGGTCATACCCTGCTTTGAATTTGATGCCGGGCTTCTTACAACTCCCTCTATCATCCGCCTTGCTTTTTATAATAGAATAAATAGATTTTGTAAATCAGCAAATTTTATTTGGTATATTTTAAACTTTCTTACATTTAATATTTATTTATAGTTGTGATTAGAGATCAAAATTGAGACCAGAACTAAATTTGGCAAATATTTTATAAAAGTGCATTTACAAAACCAAATTTTTAAAATTACGAACAAGTTTAATTTGAACGTGGCATTGACTAAAGTATAAACAAAGGTAGTTTTGTTTTTTATATATGTGTAATTTGTTTCGTTGAGTGTTAATCATAAACAAAACAAATTAAAATATAGGGCAGATTATTTGATTATCATTTTTGGTCCTGACACCAACGCATTGTGTAGTTTTTTGATTTAGGTTAAAAATGCCTTGATATTTGCCAAAACAAATTTTTTAGAACATTTATATTTTGACTTACCAAATCGACGCGTCCAAAACCTCCTTGACCCAGGCATGCGATGGTTTCGATATCCTTTAAACTAAGGTTAGCATATTCGGGAAGCACCTTTGGCACGAAAGACTTGTCGCTTGCCCCACTTTCCATGGAGATCCTTTGATAAAAATAGACACCAAATTAACATATGTCTTACATATATTTATAATTTTAATAATTTTATATCAAGTTTACAAAGTTTCGTATATTTTGATGTACTATATAAAGGCATACCTCTGGGCTCCTCTCGCCTCATCGCCATAATCTTTAGTTTGGAACTCCTGCAAATCACCAATTAGCTGAACGAACGATCTGCATATAGTTAGATAGATTCGATTAAATTTTAATTTGCTACAGCAATTTTTTTAACAAAATATTTATAATAATTTTAAACTCCGTATTTCATTTCTCATCGGTACAGAATAAGTCCAAAATTTTTGGCTTGCATTAATCAACAACTATTTAAATCCACAGGTAGGATGTAATTCTTTAAAATACTTTTCATACGAAAATTGGCAACGGGAAGAAGTTATTTTTTTTGTTACATTTATTTATTTTGTTTCATCGCTTGAAAATTTTATTAAACATAATTAAAAATCATAACTGGCCGGCTTTTAAACTTGCAACATTTTTATTAGATCTAGGGAAAGAACATTACCAAAACAGTTTAAAATACTCTACAAATCTTTAAAATAAATAATTCAAATTAACCAAGGAATTTTTTCCGTCATAAATTTCATTGTTAATTAAAAAGTTAATCTTAAGGTTAAAATCTATGGATCAACCAACCTCCTATGCCGGCCAGCATAGAAAAGGGCCAAGACTTTTTTGAACAAATAATTGATCCGGCCCGATTTAAACCAAAATAATGGGAGCCCGAATATCACGCACGACGCTTTGTGAATCTTGATCTAAACTAATTATTTTACTCTCGGTCCAAGGTTAGGCATTCAACGCCTGGAATTAAGGCGATCACGTTAGCCGTTCGACGGTCTTCTTTGAGCAAAGCCCGCTCACCAAAATAATCGCCCCGGTTAAGTTTTCGAATCTCTTGCGGTTGTTCGCGACCCTGGATCTTTTGCGTGACCAATACCTGCGGAAATGAAATTAAATTGATATAATTACAAAATAAGATACGTTAGTCAAATTTTTATATTTAATAAATAAAGGTCGCCATCTGTAAGTTTCGGAAATTTTTTTAAAATTTATTTCAACTTTTACAAATATTATTCTGTTTGCTCAATTCCACATTATTTTTATTATAGAATATAGGCCTTAATATTTCTCATTTACTAAACATGTTACATTTTAATTTATTTTATTTAAAAATTTCGTGGAAGAGTTTTATACCACGTTCGTAGTCATATTTTTTAATACAAAAAAAAAGGTTTTTTGGATAATATGTCATATACAATAACCAAGTTAGCCAAAAATTACATGTGACATTTTACGTCTATAGAACTGACTAATAAATTTTTGTAATCATTTTATAACCCTTTGTTCATGCTTTTTGTCAAATATATAAAATAACTTTTGCAACGTATTTTTTTCACAAATTTGGATAACATTTAAAAATAAAATTTTAACTTTTTATGCAAAAAAGTTTGTTTTGGGTGTGCCCCTAAATATGAAATGAAGGGGAAAAAACACGTAGAAACATATTATTTTTAACTAAATATATATTTTTTAAATACTTGGCCAGAGATTATGATGAAAAAGTCATCGCCAAACGTCCCTTCTCGGATGATATATTCGCCACCATGGAAGAATTCCTACAAACATTGGGGATAAAAACAAAATATATTTTATAAATTAATATTTATTTCTGACAACTTACAATTGTTAATCTAAAACAAAATTTAATTTATAAAGTTTCGTTATTACTAGTTCTAGGATTCCTGCCAATTTGGCTAATTTGTCGTTTGGAAGTTTTTGAAGTAATGGTACGCTAAATAAAGAAAAATAACATATTAACATCAACGAATAAAATAAAATTATTAGCAATATCAAAATTTGCTGAAAGATAGCACCAAATAATAGTTTTGTCTGAATGTTTAAAAATATTCAGTTTATATACTATAAAAAGTTGTGAAAGTTTAAGGGGATTAGTCTCTGCTATCAAGAAAAAAAACAATTTTTGAATGTGCAATCTAACTATAATTATAAAATACATTACTGATTTTAATCTCGATAATTTTATTAGCTTTACTGCAAATTAAAAAATGTAAATTTTAAATTAAAAATTAAATATTATAAATAGGTTAGAAAAAGTAAATATTTGGTCGCCTTTTGACTCATTATATTTGTAAATTTTTTTCTCCTAGTTAAATCTCCCTCATCGTTAAAATTATTTTACAAATTCTTCCTAATTAATTGATTATTTTAGCATAAATTTGTTAAAGCTTATCTCTAGCACCAAAAATAAGGAGGAGAAGGATTCAAGAAAGCGATTAGCAACCTACCCGTTATTATAAGCATATTTAGTTTTGGCGTCATTGACCCCTAAAAAATACAATGGACCTTTTCGCCCGCTTATGAAAAATGTATTTTAAAAATTGGATTTTCACAAATCAATATATCCGCCGTTTTTATATATTTTAATAAGCAAGACTTTACAAACATGTTAATTACACAGGTCAACAAATATCAATTGTCTCAAACGTAAATTTTATGAAAACACAAAAGAATGCATCGCCATGATGGCCTAATCTAACATATAATTTTCGTTTTTCATAGTTTCTTCCCTCTTTGGCTCCTTAAATCCGTCTATAACAAAAAATGGCCTTTTTTGACTAAATTGACAGATCTGAATATACCCTAAAAAGAAAAAATTTAAAAATTTTTTTTGCATATAAAAATCCCTTATTACTTATATTTTTAATCACGAATAATATAAATTAAATTTTATTAATATATCAAGCTCTTACATCGGCATTTAGATAATACAAAATATTTCGCGTCCAAACTTAAATACGACACGATATATTATCGGTTTTTAATGAAAATATTATTAGAAACTTGAATTTAACAGTTTAAATATTGTGAATATGCAAAAATAAATTTCATTTTATTTTTGTTTTTGCTTTTTTGGTTTTTTGACTTTTTTTCTAAAATTTTCAATGTTTATAACTGACTAACTAAGTTTGATTATGAAAAACGGTAAAAGGATTTGATATTCCCTAAGATTTGATCTCTGTAGTTAACTCATACCTCTCAAAAAATTGTTGACCTGTGTTATGTAAACCTCTTAATCTACACTTAAAGAAGCCAACAAAATAGGGGAGACCGGGGCAATTATGCTATTGGGGCAATTATAACTTTTGATGTTTTAAAAAGTTTGGTAATTGGTATGATAATAGTGATATATTATAAATAAAATATATGTTTTAAAACCCTTATCAGCAAATTTTTATATCCCAATAATCAAAACTTTTTGAGTTATATAGTAAAACGTATATTTGATGCCCAAAAGTTACAAAAAAAATTCTTGATTTTTTTTGGATAAAATTTTTTAAACTTGATCATTTTACATAAGATTTACGGAATTATCTAATGAAGTATTAAGTCATTGAATTATGTAAAAATAATTATTATATCACGTGTTTAATTATATTCTTTAACCCCTCAAAGTTGGTGACTAACCTTGGGGCAAAAATGAGTCAAAAATTGTGGGGTAGTTTTGACTCAATTTTAATAAGAAAAAATTTATGGTTATAATCTAATTCATTTATTTTATAATAAAATATTAATGTTACTTAATAATTTATCATTTTAGATAGGAAATTTCCGATATTTTTGCGCAATAACGATTAAAACCATTTTAGCTTACAATCCAAAAAAAACCTTAAATCCTTAAAAATTATCGTTTTTTATACAACTCTTTCCTCTTTTATTGAAATCTAATATAAAATTAAGTAATATATTAGGTTATTAAAATGTTTTTAAGTGCTAATGGATTTTTCGACATGTTCAGAATTACCCTACGCTGATCATAATTACCCCAGCGTGGGGTAATTATGTTTTTTTAAATAAATTTTTTTTAGATAATCCTAGAAAAATAAACATTATATATATTAAAGAACTAAGTTAGAGCTATCGAAAACTAAATTTTTTTTTTCAAAAAACCCTGTAGTTTTTTTGCAATCTGGGCTTGACTTTTATGTGTCACAATTGCCCCGGTCTCCCCTATAAGGTAAATTAAGACAATATACCTTCGCAGCAATTTGATGTTTTCCTCCTGCCTTTGCAGGCCAGTCTTCATCATGATAGTTTGGAAAATTTTTCGGTCCAACACCCATACTTTGGCGTCGCTTAGTGCTGCAAATTATATAAATAAAAATTTAAAAAAATTAAAATTTGAGAAAACCTATAACCGAAACTAATATTTATTATGCCACTTATTCTTAAATTAAAAGGAAGCGGGGAAAAAATTGGATGAGTATATAGATTAGGTTATCTTGATATATTAAAAATTGGTTTATATTAACAATATTTGCCAAGAAATTAAAGTTTTAGGTTTTTTAAAAAATGGCACAATTATTTTAAAAACCCAAATTCAATTGCAATCCAGTTTTGTTCGTTTAGAACATAACCCTCATTTTAAACCTCAGAAGTTCTATAAAAACATGCCTCAAACAATGTAAAACTATATTAATATACTCTCATAAAACTCAAAAGATTTTATAGCACCATTGACCAAAGTTATTTCAGAAATCAAAAACAATAAAAAAAGATTCTGTAATAGCACATTTTTTTAATTAAAAACAAAATTAATTTTGTGTAAGGAAATTAAATTTTCTCAAACCATTAAAACTTAATTTGTAACTAGCTATAAAAGCAGGTTTACACACACCTTTTCTTATAATTTTCCATATTGGTCTCGTAATAAAGGTTCTCATTTAATAATATAGTTATCGCCATTAAAAATATATAAAAATGAAATTAATTCGTGCAAAAAATTTTGTAAAATAAAAACGTCGCGTAACCATGATATGCCAAAACAGAATATGACCCTAGGTTAAATTTTTTTCTAACAAATTTCGACAAGGTGTCATTATATTTTTTTACCTATTTGATTGTAGCTTAAAATTTGCCTTAGGAAAAATTGATATTCTTTTTTTGTATTTTTAATGTATTAAAGTGTCTAACCTTGTCTTATATATATATTTTTTATGTTAATGTTTTAAAAAACTGAAAATTTTAACCTTAATAACAACAACTTAAAAAACAATTGAAGTGTGTAAAATATATTATTATACTAATTATTGCAAACATGCTTTAAAACTTGTGTTTAATTACTTTAATTTTAAAATTTTCGGGTAGGGAAGTTAAAACGAAGAATTAATTTGGTAAATGTCTAGCGAAATCTTTATTTTTTTTGGATTGTATTTCCAGATTCCGAAATATATTAGTGAAGGGCACGTTTAAAATCATATTTTGAAATAACTACACAGTGCTATTTTTTCGTTCCTAATTTTCTATTTCGGATTCTATATAAAATAAAATAGTTTGCTGATACAACTATAGATCTTGGTTGTATCCCTTAGTTTAACAATGGCATTTTGTTGAAATTTTATTACGTATCTATTAATGTACTCATTTTCTCACATAATAGCACAGAGAAACAGAATTTTAACTTTATTTACAAATAAAATAAAAATTATTTTGTACGTACCCATAATAATTATATAAAAAAATTTTGATATTGAAATAAAAAAAGATAACAATATATAGTATTACCTTTAACAGAGGCTGTGCGAGGACAGTTGTAAAGCAGTGCCAGCTCCCCAAATGCATTCCCAGGCCCGAAATGCCCGATCGTTTTCCCGTTTTTTGATACTTCGACTTCGCCCTCTATAAAATGATAGGCGTGTTAACATTCAAAAATGTTTTTAAATGATATATACAATGGTACATAAATTTTTTTTTAAATTTTAATATATTTAATATTTAGAGTCTTATTTATAGGTTAAAAAAATATTGGAAAACGTTTTTACAAAAATATGCATACTAATATACTTAAAAGACTTTATATATCGAGATGTGAAGAATAAATCATAGCTAAAAAATATATCCCTTTCTTTTTCTTTTAAATATTAAAAAAAGATTTCTTTAATTTTTATATTACAGTTTGGGCATAAACTAATAATAAATTAAAATTGAATTTTATGCCACGTGCAAAGTGAAGTTTTAAAAAACCAAATTTTTCATAGTATTCTATTTGTTGGGTTACGTAAAAAATAATGACATTAGATAATAATATATAATATTTTTCTTATATAGACTTAATAAATTATTTATTAATCCTAGTATTTTCGTATATCCTATAACCTTTAGTTTAAAAACGGCGTTTTGTCAAATAAGATGACCTTAAACTATTTTTCTCCTCTCATTTGAAATACATAGGATTTTCATATTTCACTTTCGCAAAACAAAAACTTACTTTGCACGTGGCCTTTAGAGAACTTTAGGCCAAGTTCAAAGTGAGTTTTTAGTTTTTTTTATTTTAATTTGGTCGGTATACGAAAAACTTGATTTTGATCCTATCGTTTTATAACCATTGGCAATGAAGCTTTGTTGATAACATGTATAGATTAATTAGACACCTAAAATGTGACGCTTGTGGAAGGGCTAAAAAAAAGGGCCTTCCTTTTCTATCTAGGCAATATTATTTTGGCTTTTGCCCCAAACTCGGTAAAATAAAATTTGACATTTATTTAGGTATCATATCATATTAGCTTTTCTAGTAAAATAAAATTGTTATAATATTTACATTACGTAATTATAGCGCTGTTATTCAATTTTGATTCTATAAACATTATATATGTAATAATGACAATATAATTCACCTGAGAGGACGAATAAATGTTGGCCCGGGTCGCCTTCTTTAATGACCCATTGATCGGCTCGGACACTCTTTTCATACATGCATTCAATGATTTCTTTAACCTGAAGTTGATCCAGATTTTTGAGGAAATCGTTTTTGAGGACGGCATCTTTAATTAGCTGTTTAGATCTAAAGAGCGCAAAAAATCATAAAAATAAATTTTTTTTGTAAATAATAAAATCAAGGTAAAAATCTGATATAATTCACGCAATTTTCGGAAAATATACAAATTATCAATATTTGTTTGGGTAGTGTTAGAAACCACAAAGATCATTTTTGTGGTTAAAGATTTAAAATTTAAAAGATTATTGGTGAACGCGAGTATATACGTGGAATTCAGTATATGCTTGATTTTTAAACCTAGACCTGGTCATCAGTTGACGGACGATACCAAAAATGGGTTTATTTATCGGTAGGCAGTGAAAAGTTAGTCACATTTTTTATTATGTCATTAATCTTTTTCTTTAATCAAACCTTTTAAAGTCATACTAGTTAATTTATGATGATTTTACATATATCATTAAAAAATTTCAGTAAACTAGCATCGGCAATTGACCGATTAAAACAGGTTAAGAATTTCAAATTAACCCGGCGGCATTTATGTCCGTGAGAGGGGGCTAAAAATTCTGATACTTAGAATCAACTATATATGTATTCAGATCTAGAATTAACCCTATGGAATCTCTAAATGTTAAAAAAAATTGGGCAACATTCCAATAAATATGTGAATACTAATTATTTAAAATAAAAAAAAAGATATGTTCCGGTGAGTAAATATATATCCAAAAAAATTATATCAAACCTAATATCTTTGCTATGCTTCTCCAAGAAAACTATCTCGTTTTTGTTGGCACTTTCACCCGAAACACCCATTTTCCTGACATCTGTAGCGGCAGCCACGGCCGGGCCCACGTTATCGGCCGATGGACTTTTGGGGATCGGGATATCCCCTTGGACCGAAGAGGATTTGTTGGAAGAAGGAGTTAACAGCATGGCATTTTCTTTGACCGGGCTCAATTGCTGTCGCGAACTATCAGGCGGTGACAACAGGTTCGACGTAGTCCGGTCTAGCACGGACCGGAGTTTGTCGATCTCCTGTTTGAGGTGCTCAATCTCGGCTGATCGATCTTTCAGCGTTTTCGTGGAGTTTTTGAGCAAACCCTCAAGTCGGGTTATCTTCTCCTCCCGTTCGGTTACCTCTTTTTGCATATTGTTCATGAGCTGGTGAAACTTAGCCGAATCGACCCGTTCGCCCTTGTAGATAATGTAATCGATGGCCGAGTTAGCGCTACCGCCGTGATTATTGTTATTGTTAAGATTGGCCCCCTCTCGGTTTGACGATGATTTCCGGGCGTAATGGGCCGCTATGTTGTTCGTGAATTTGGTCAACGAATTCTTGGGTTTAGCGGGCGGGACCGGGTTAGCGGTAGTGGTCGCATGATGACTCGCACCTACCCGACTAGCGCTCGTCGCAACTTGAACCCGAGAATGATGATGGTGATTAGCGTTGGTCGATACACCGTTACCCATGTCGGTTTCTCTCGGTCTCGCGTCGTCAAAATAAGCTCCGGAGTCCTCTGACCTTAGGGTCTGACCTAGAGTTGGTCTAATACCTCCCTTACTACCACCCAAAGAGTCCGCCTGATTTCTAACGTAGGTTTGGGTCTTATCTGGTTGCTGATAAGATTTCGAGGACGATGCACTGTTTTTGTTAGGGTCCCGCTGTTTAAACTTTTGGCTAAAAGATTTTATCAGGGGTCGCTTTAACAAATCAATCCTGAACGAAGTTGATAAAACTTAAAGTAGTATGCTTGAGATAATTCAAATTGTGTATTGATAGGGGTGTGTTGAGAATGTGCAAATAAAAGGGCCTACGCTAGATTTGTAGAACTAGAAGTCATATTAAAGTATTTTTAACTTGTTGGGCTGAAGTGAACATATATTAAAATTTGGTAACTATCTAGTTATTAAATAATTGATTAGATGCGGTATATTAAACAATGTGGGTTCAAATTTTGTGTTGATCAAAGACATTTAAATTGTCAAAATATTTGTCGCATCTCTCGTAAAGGCAAAAAGTTGAGTTTAGTTTGGCCGCGGATGTGAAAGCCGATAGTTCTCTAATAGGTAAATAGAAAAAAATTAATAATGCAAGATAAGTTTAACTCAAACACCCACCTATCATAGTAATTATAATTAAATAAATAAAACTAATATGTTTCGACCTTTTGGGCCTTTTTTTAGATTTTTTTTTCTTTACAAAAGATCAAAAAGGTCATATGTATTATTTATATAATTATAAATGTAAATAATAGTAATAATATTCAATTTTAATAAATTTAATCTATTTGTTCTATCATGAATCTTGATTGATATGTAAACATTAAACTTGCTATTTTGTTTTTTAAAACCTGGATGTGAGTAAAATTTGTACCTATAAAATATGCGCCTGAAACATGCGATTAACAGGGTAGCGTATAAATAAATTTGCCAGGTGTTATTTTTCAGATATACGTATAAGCCGTAAAGTTTCAAAAGGTATGCCAATATAAAAATACATGTCAGATCGGTTATAACAAGGGAGCTTTGTCGAGAATGTAGCGGGAAAATTGCAATAAAAATGAGCTAACTAGCTTCAGGACCCCTAAAGCCTTTATTAATTTAACATGCACGAGACGACACGTGTATTTAGACAGAATTAATATAGGTAATAAGAAGAATCCAATTTTAGGAATAATTTTTTTCCTATTCTTAACACCTGGGCGAAACACTTTTTCCTATTTATTAATATTGATGCACTGAAAGACAAGAGGCCTCCGACCCCTTCCTCGTTCATGTAGAAAGTTTTTGTTGACGTCAAAGATAGGTTCATTTATTAGATATAATTGGAAGTATTATTATTTATTACCTGAAAAAGTGTTATTTTTATCAAATATAAATCGTATGATTATTGCAATGTTTCTGCAACACCTCTGAAACTGAACATAAACCGTGCAAAAATTTAGGATTCCTTTTTGAATATTTGCTAACTTAAAGGTCCTTTAAATTGAACTAGGCCAGGACAAAGTTGTCGTTTATTGTTGATAGAAAAAAACGAATAAAAAACATTAATTGGGCAGTAGTCAAAGTTTAGTAGTAGGCGGAGGATTTTCAACAGGTAATACGAAGCCTAAGCTAGATTTTCCCGGATAATATTGATTTATTTTATCATCCACTCAAAGAGATGTTAAAACGATACTAAGGTTATGCCAGGTAAGTATAGACTTTAAGTACACACCCTAACAAAAACGATGAAGGCTTGTTAACGGCTCTACTATATATTCTGAAGCAGATTCAGTTCAATTAATTTCATATTTGTGAGACCGGGTATAGGCAAGCTAACCAAAAAAATCTTACTATGCTATGTCAGAGTAAAGTTGATAGTTAAACTGGTAAAACTAAGTGAGTATTTGAGTTAATGGTTATTTTTTTTAAATCAAACGAATTTTAAGGGTGATGCTTTTTATCACTTAACATTAAATTAATTCTTGCCTTGAACTTTCTTACACCATTACTAATTAGTTCAAAATATTTGATAGAGTGAGAGTTCAAAAGTTATTTTGATGCTAAAAAACACCAATAAAACAAATGATATAAGCAGGCCGTTTTTAATAAATTTAACTATTCTAATGACCGCTATATTAATCGTTCCCGAGTGTAGTTGATATTATCCACTAAAAGTGTAGTTGATATTATCCACTAAAAGTCCAAAGTTAAGTTAATAATTAAATATTTTAAACTAAAACCATTAGCATACCCAGGTAAATCTCCTCCCCGTTGCTAAATTTTATCATGGGAAACGTTCAAAAATTCAAAAAATATGGCCCACAACAGAAGCCGACGACCCCCTTTCCTTATCAATTTATTATTATTGAGAATATTTAATATATAATTACATATTTCAGTGCTTAAGCTTCTTCAATTTAGTGACGACTAATGCGATTTAATTTATTTTGAAAAAAATGCTATTAGTAAGGTACCATTATTAATGTATGACATGTAAATCAATTAAATAATTTCTGTGTTTTCAAAGTTATCTTTCTAATTTTTTTCAATCCGTTTAAAACGTAAAAAAAATAAATAAATTTCAGCTCTAATAAATCGGATTACATAGAATTTTTTTAGATTTATATAATTATAATATCTGAATTTTACATATTGGGTATATATAATAAAATACAATACATTTTTACTTTCTCATGCATTATTCAGACTAAAAACTTAAAAAATATCTACCACCCTCCACCTGCCCCCTCCATCCTTAAAAATTCCTTACCCCGTTGGAAATAATCCAGGGTACGCCTCTGACTATAACTTTTTCGATGGTTAGGGCCAAAATCATTTGTCTAAGATCGGTCATAATTTTAAAACCTAATATATAATTCAAGCAATAGGCCGTGCCAAATGGCCGGCATATCAGTCAAGAGCCTATCCATTTCGCGGCTAAAACGGGCAAAGGTGTCGGGTCAAAATCCAACATTTAACAAAGTGGCATGTAAGTTATGGCTTTATAAACGCAAAAAAAATTACCAAAGTTTATAAAGAATACATATGTTTCCCAAAATGTCGTAGAGCTTCATAACGGAATAAACTAATTAATAAACAAGAATGTTTGGAATTTTTCTTATCAAATTATATACTAACAAACAATAATTTTATATAATTGTCTTTGTGAAAAAGCAAAATAAAAGTTTGATGAAAAGGCACACAAGGAATTGTAGTAAAAAAATATAATATAAAATAATAATAACTTTGTCAACATTCGGACGCCTCGTATTAACATTGTATTGTATTTATTATTTAACTTTCCCATTTCGCATTTTGAGATATATACCATTAAAAAATAGAGGACATAATAAAATTTATGCGGAACAACTTTTTGGTATTGTGATGTAAACCATAAGATTTGCTATACCAAAATTTTAAAATTTTGACCAAAACTATGTCTAAATTTAAACAAAAATTGGTCCGGAATTTGTGAACAGTATAAAGTGGCCAAAAATTCTCAATATATTTTTTTAATGTAATTTCAATTAAATATTTACTAAAAAAACTATTGTGTTTTAAAGGTCGTACAAATTTGTTAACTTCTTATTTTATTTTTCAAAGAAACAAAGGTATTGGCCATGCAATTCTCTACATTCACCTTCTCTTTTTACCTGCATGAAATTTAGTAAATTATATGATCAGATACTAACCCTATCTTAACCCAAAATAATAAAAACCTAAACCTAATTTTAAAATAACCTTAGCCTTACATTTCCCTAACTCTAACTTAATCTTAAACTAACACATACTTATCTCAAACCAAATGGATAGATGCAATATCAGTACAAATATAAGGTATGTGCATTTTTGCATTGGCCAGTCCCTTCCTAAACAGGTCAAAATCAAGACACAAAATATTCATATTAGGGCGCTTTCAGACTCATTTCATTTTTTAAAAAAAAATAAAAAATTTTTTACCTTTTGACATTAAACGCTTTTTAACAAAAAGTCGCCAATCTTTGTTATTAGCATTTAAACAATTTTTTATGAAAAAAATGTTTTTAAAAATTGAAAAGAATAAATAAATTTCAAAAAAATTTTTATTTTTAAAATTTACAAAAATGAAATGGGTCTGAACGCGCCCTTAAAAGATAAAGAATTTTTTTGTGCCATTTTAGATTGCCGTATTTATAAATATATAAACTTTTACGGTAAAGTTTGAATTGGTTGGCGTATACGCTTGCTATATAGGTGGATGGATGTTTATAACGTATTGAAAAAACTGCTGGACAGATAGAATGATGACAGTTAGATAATTTGGACTCTTGAATTTTGTATTTTATTAAAGGTTAATATTAGAATAATTACAAATCGGTCTTATTAGGTCCACAAGAAGATAGTTGTTTGATTGAATTACTAGAATGCCGCCGTATAATAAAATTTAAATTTGCTAAAATTAATTTCTAATTATTGAATGATGATTCAACTGCAATACGCATCTAATTAGAAATGTATCCTGCGCAGTTTTAAGAGGTATATTAGGGATGATATACCATAAAATTAAAATTAGAGTATATTACTTTGAAGTTATTATTTTAGTATATATACGGACGAAAATAAACCCCGTGCGAAAATCATCAATGTTTTAGTGGCACAGCTAGAGAGAGAATTGTTTTAATGCATTTTCTATTATTTTATTACCTTTATAATGTTGTAATATGTGTGCGTAGAACACTGGGGGGCTTATTAAAATCGATTCTAATTCTGATGAATCTTCTTGTTTTTATTTTTATTTTTACGTTTTCCACTAATGAAATCTCTCGCTTGGGCAGGTAAATATAATGTAATGTGTATTGGTGGAATAAGGTGGGAGAGAGGAGTTAGATTAATTGAAGCAAATTAATTTGTTATTGGATTTCTCACCTGTCAGCCTAATATACGACCCGGGTGGTACGAAAAATTTGCGGCAAATTAAATTCAAATATCAGATTAATTTCAGTCACAAAAAGAGGTGAACATATCCAAAAAATAATTTTTCGTTTTTCCCCAGCTAAAAATCATTACAACCCTTGTGTTATGTGTGTGTGGATGTGTGTAAAAATGTCATTATTTTTTATGTAAATAAACAATTTTGCATGCCCTTAAGACTTTTATAAAATGGGGGGATAAGGGATGAGACTCCCCTCCCCATATTACCTTTTTACCTGCCTTGTTGTAGTTTTAATTACCAACCCCATAGCCCCACACGAAACGTATAAAGTATTTATACAAAATGTTATTAGACAAGCTCACAGTGTTATTTGTTTATGTAGGCCAGCTTTTGTTTATGTAGATTAGGGCAAGTTATAAATAAACTTTATTTTTTTACCTATAAAAAAGGTAAAAAATTTTTTTTCTATTACAGGTCAACAAATTTTTAAGTGTTATGAGGACTAGAGCCATCTTAGAAATTTTCAAGAGGCCATTATAAGCCAGCTATAAATAGTAAATGTTTGAAAAAGTTAAAAAATAAACAATGAAAATTTTACAAAAAAAAATTAAAAAAAAAAAAACATATTTATAAAAACAGTTATACTGTTATGTTCAAATTTCTAATTGTATTTTTTTTTTTTACAAAATAGTCTTGTCCTATTTTGTAAAGGGTGCCAAATATGTAACACCTAAATGAGCTTGATATACTTAAAAAAATTTCTCAATATTTAAGGTAAAAAATAGAAGGTACAGGCACCCCACTACCCAAAAAACATAAAAGAAGAACCCCCCCCCACAAAAAAACGGGGGGAAAAAAAAAACTAAAAAATCAAAATCCCCCCAAAAACAAACCCACCCCCCCCGGCCGATTTTTTGTAACCCCGCGGGGCCCACCCCCCCCCCCCCCCGGAGAAGGAGACACTGGGTACAGGTGATTAGTATATAATTTTTTTCAAAAATTATTTCACTTTAGGGCAAATCAGTTAATTTTAACAATTTTTTCAATATATACTAAGAAAATAATGTATTGAATTAAGGGATATTATGCAATATTATTATTTGTTAAAATCTATAGGCGATATTTCACATTAATTATTGGCTAACTTGGTTTTTTCGTTATTTCAAAATATGCTTTTTTGAAAGTGTTCCTATGTATAAACTATTTATCTTACAAATCCACACCTGTTTGTCAACTTTAGGTACTAACCCATATAAAAATGGCTTTATGTTAGTATATGATACATGTTAACAAACTTAAAACTTATCTCACCACCCTATAGATGGTGACACCTTCATGCAAACAATGTTAGAAACGCATCTTTTAACAGCGGCCTATAGGGATGTGCAATAGCCTTGATCACAGGTCAAAAAATATCAATGTCAGAAGCGTGAATTTTAAAAAAACATAAAAAAATGCATCCTCATGATGGCCTGATCTCATATATACTTTTGTTTTTCTTAGTTTCTTCCGTCTTTGGCTCCTTAAATCCGTCTATAGCGAAAAATGACCTTTTTTGACCAAATTCACAGAACTAAATATACCCTAAAAAAGAAAAAAATTTAAAAATCTTTTTTTGATATAAAAATCCCTTGTAACTTATATTTTTTAATCTGAAATAATAAAAAATAAATTATATCAATATATCAAGCTCTTACATCGGCATTTAGATAATACAAAATATTTCGCTTCCAAACTTAAATACGACACGAATTATCGGGTTTTAATGAAAATATTGTTGAAGTTTAAACCTAACAGTTTAACTATTGTAAATATGCAAAATAAAATTTTTATTAATTTTTGTTTTTGAATCTTTTTTGGTTTTTGACCCTTTTTCTTAAATTTTCAATGTTTATAACTGACTAACTAAGTTTGATTAGGAAAAACGGTAAACGGATTTGATATTCCCTAAGATGGCAGGTTTGATCTCTGTAGTTAACTCATAACTCTCAAAAAATTGTTGACCTGTGTTCCTAGGAGAACTTAGATATACGGCAAGCTCCTTGTTCGTCGGGAAAAAAGTGTGGATTATGGTTAAACAAGCTTGCACCCCAAGTGTAATTTGGGAGCTCGGTTAGGACATTTAATTGCGTTTAAAGAATATGTAGTTAGGCCACGTGCAAAATGAGTTTTTATTTTTATATAATTTTTATTTTAGAAAATGTAATTTTTATGCATAAACTGAATACGGCAACTTTATTAAAAAAAATGCGTTCAATTACAAAATAAAATTTTTGAAAATTTTACCAAAACAAAAACTCACTTTGCACATGGCCTTTTTTAAATAATTTACGTTTAGCTCTTACACAAACTTGAACAAAACATAATTTGCTATTCATTCCGACTTGTTTGAGGAGGCTTTTAGGCTAAACTCAAACCCAACCTAACTAAGTATTAGTAGTATCCTTACTTTCCTGGTGGAATTTATAGAGTTGGTTTGGTTAAAATTTCATAATTCTGTGGTATATACTTACGGTTTAAAACAAAACGTAAATGTTTTGCCAGACCTTTTTAAAAAATTGTCTCCTGTCCTACTCATCTATCTTACCAAAACGCAATAAATCAGAAAAAGGGACAAACCCCGCGCCGCGAAAAATTACGGCAATTTAAAATTAAAATTATTGCGCTCGCGGCAAATTTACGTGAAGTAGGAGAGAAAAAAAACTACTATACTTTTTGTTAGTCCAATCTTTTATACCTAATGTCATTTCGTGCAAATAAAGCATTTTTGGCTATAAATTTCCTTAAAGCTTATAAAATAATAAATAATTATTCTTTCTATAAAAGACCTTTGCTTTTTACCTGTCTATTTCATAAACCTTGAGGCAACCATCAAATTCGAAGGTACGCACGTACATTACAAAAACAAATACTATGTAACATAAAAATTATAATTATGTTTAAAATCTCGTAATAATTTGTTTGTTAAATCAAATCAAGGTGTGTTAACAATTTTTTTGTGTATTTTAGCGATTTAAAAGCTCATGGCGAGATACTGTTAGAGAGAAGTTGCAATATTCGAGGAGCTTAAACTCAGTTCTTTTTGCGTCACTTATCATTGTCAAATAGTTGTATATAGAGCACGTTTAAAATTATATTTTCAAAATGAATAAAGTTTTTTCGCTTTTTTTTCTATTTTGTCGAATTACATAAATTTTATAAATTTTATTTTGCAAATGAATGCAAATTTTTTAAAGTTGCCAAATTTAGTTTATGCACATAAAATACTTTTTCTGAGATAAAAAATTTTTTTAAAAAATTATGAAAAAAAAAATAAAATTTGAATTTTTAAAATTCAAAAATAAAAACTCACTTTGCACGTGCTCTATATGAAACTTTTGCCCTCAGTTAAATAACGGTGTTTTGTCAAAAATATAAAACAAATTAAAACATATCCATTCTCTGCGCATTTAAATAACATACGAAAAACTAAATTTCATTATTTTTTCGATATAGAAATTCATTTTGGGTTGTAAATTAGTTTGATTTTTTCAAACTACTTTTCCGCAAAGAGTTTTTGAAAAATTATGGACGAACTACTTAAAAAATTATTAATATATCCTAATTATACAAATTTCATAATTATTTCCTATTTTCTTCAGATAATTTTTTTTATTTTGTTTCATTTAAAAAAATTTAATTTTGGTATTATTGGAGAAGGCCAAGAATAAGAGTAAAACAATGGTTATAATTATCCTTAATTTGCCTAAAACACTCATCTGTTAATACTGCAACATTCAGTGAACACATAAATAAGCTACGGAGACCAAATTTATATATCGTTCTACCTTTCATGGTATATTTTTTTTGGAAAATTAAAAAACGATTTTTCACATGTTAGGTGTCTCAAAGACAATTTTGATGTTAACAGATGGGAAAAGACAGGCGCTTTTAAAGATTTTGTTCTATTAAAATTATTCTTTGGCAAAAATATAGAAAAGTTATTTATTTTGCCTTTTGACTGTATTTGACAATTATATAAATTAAATTTGATTATCGAAGTGGCTAATTTAGTAATAATTATAATTATGGACGTACAATTTCGTATATTTATAGAAAAACACAAATTCATAATTTAAAATGTATATTATTTTCTCACATAAGCTTAACAAGTTTTTATTAAAGTTTTGACCGTGAACATAATATGACAATTTAAGATTAAAGTTAAGTGGCTTGGGTTTATATCAAAATCCATTGGTCGACTATCAATGTCAGAAAAAATGAAGTTCTTGACAATGAAATAAAATTTTCCATAATGGCCTTATTTCATATATTTTCAGTTTTCCAAAATTTTTACCTTTGGCTATTTCGCACGTCCCTATCGAAAAAATGACCATTTTTGACGAAATTGATAAATTTTGCGACCTCGAGAACCCCTAAAGAGAAAAAATTTAAGAACATTTTTTTCTTATCAAAATCATTTGTTACATAAATTTTTTATCTATAATGAGGAATAAAATTTTTACTGGATAGCCCTATAACTTAAACCGTTTGCGTAAGTGATATTGAAGAAGCTTATGGATTATTATACCTAAAGAGGTCACATAAGGTAATAGTTCTGCAAATAGTAAAACTTGCCCGGCGCACGCTTAGATTGCTTTTATTAACGGTCCGGCCTTGGCTGTATCGATAATGTCACGATATTTAAAAGAACAAACGGAAAAGATTTATTTGTGATATATGGGACCTTTTAACTTTTCTCCGGGATAAAAAGTATTTACAAAATGTTTTGGACAAAAAGTTAAACCAGGCGGTTTTAACTAAACAAATCCTTACCAAACAAATAATTTTGTTGGGATATCCTATATTATTATAAATTATTTATATAAGTTTAAAAATACTTGGCAGTCTACCTCAATGGAAGTCCCTTTAGCTAAAGGAATCGCCGTTGTAAGGTAGAAATAGACTAGATTCCCAACAATGGAAAGTGTACAGTTTTTAGGATGTATTGATGAATTTTAGATAACATAAATGTATATTTCATGAGTTATTTGAGACAAATAAAGTTTTTTAGGTCCAAGTGAGCCCTTTTTCCTTATCGTTAAGGTATATGTGTATTAGTCCAAAATATGTGCGGTTGTGTTTCTATTATTTTCCTCATGTTTAAGGTTTACCTAATGCAGGTGCTTTGTTTACTTACACCTTTCCATATATCATGGCACGTTTCACACTCTGTCATTTTTGTCCCATTCCAATGTTTTTAGGTAGGCCACAAGTGCCGTTTCGCGAATCCAATTTCCCATACCAGGTGTTATATATAATAAATTTATAAGTTTAAACTGGGTTGGCGATTAACCCCACGCTTCCCATTTCCAATTAAAGAATAAGTGTTTTGATGATTTAAGGAGTAATACAAATATCATTAAAGGTGGGCAATCCATCATTTGCCTCGTGTGTTGATTGATACGTATATATAAGAGAGCATTCAGTGAAATTATTTATTGGGCTAGTTTCTAGGGGTCAGCGAACATTGGAATAAATGCATTGACTAACAACAAGTATAAGACATTTGTAAATAATTTGATTAAAGGTAATATACCTAATTCGTGGGAAATGTGTAATTAAACGTGCGCAAGAAAATATAGATGGGGGAAAAAAAGGAAGGTAGATCCGATTTGGATTACAAATTACAGGTTAAAAAAAACCAGATGTGGGGCTTTTTTTCATTAAAGTAATCTAATTCGGCTGGTGCAATAATAAATGTAATAACCCGTTGTCGTGTTTTTCCTGTATTTAAGGCCATTTTGTGGCGAGACCCCAAATACTCCGTAAACACGGGGAAAATCAATAAATTCACAAGATTACCACCCTATAGGGAAATAAAAAAAATAGTGTTGGGAGAGGTAAAAAAAGGAGGAAACATAGGTGAAAGAAAGATAGTATAAGGCTTTAGAAATAATATATACATACATCAATAAGAAATAAATTCATGTGGATTATAGGATGGTTCCACTCGTGTCTATTTCGACATCAGGCAGCGTGCGTGAAGGTGAGACTTTTAAAGTTTCGAGATTTGAACCTTGTTTGAAATTTATGTATTCAACCTATTAAGATATTTGTACTTAGTGTAGATTTGCAAATGAGTTATAAGCAATTTTTCCTGAACCTCAGATCGTTGGAAGCCTCTATAAACAGCTAAAAGGTGCCTACCCCTAATTTTTTATAGGCTCCCTCCCTCTATTTTATGTTGAAAAAAGTATTAAACAGGTGAACAAATATTTGAGACCTATAAGCTAACTTCAGAGATCAGACCTGCCATCTTAAGAATGTTCAAATCCGTTTACCTTTTTTTGACTTTGTAAACCAGCTATTAACAATGAAAAAAAAATGTTAGGGCACGTGCAAAGTGAGTTTTTATTTTCGTAAAATTTTCAAATTTTTGAAAAAAAATATTTCGTGTTAAAACGCAAATTTTTAAAAAGATGCCAAATTTAATATATGCACGTAAAATCCTTTTTCTGGAATAAAAAATTTTTGAAAAAATATTTTAGGAAAATAAACACTCACTTTGCACGTGCCCTTACAAAAAAAGGTTTCAAAAACAAAAAATATTAAAAATTATTAATATATTTAAAACAGTTAAATTCAAACTTTAAATAATATTTTTATTACGATAATATATCTTGTCCCGAGCTGCCAAATATTATGTATAAAAAGTTGAATAAAAGCTTGATATTCTTAAAAATTTTACTCATTATTTGAGATAAAAAAAAGTTACAAGTAATCTTAACATGAAAAAAAATTTTTTTTTTCCTTTAGGCATACTCAAGTCGCAAATTTAGCCATTTTTGATAATGCCGAAGGCAAAAAAAACTTTGGGAAATGGAAAATATATTAGATCTTATTAAATACGGGTTTCTCCTCAATCAAAAACACACTAGATCTCCCGAACAAATATAATTTAGAGCGAGATATTCCGCCAGACCTATCCATTTATGTAAACTTAACTACATAAGCGTCCGAAAAATATTTGTAAATCAAAACCCACATTTTTTTCATAGGAATAAAGCTAAATAATTTTTGGAAAGTGCAAGCAAGGAAACCCCGAATTTTAGTCTGAGCTTGCCATTAAACATATAAATAAAAAATATTGGATATGCTCATATTTCAGCTATCGAAAATAGGGGAAGCTTAATACTTTTTTTATGTTATGTAGATATGTCCTTAAACGGTAAGTAAAAGATTTAATTTTCTCGACATAAAAATTAAATATGAAAACAACAGCTATATAAACATGAACATACACCTCGAGTCGCGATTAATCCTATAAACGTATTAACTATGTAATTTATCCCAGGATTTAAAAAAAGGGCTTCAATTCAGGTTGTGTAAATATGAAAATTTCAAAATAAATCTAAGTAGCATCAAATAAGGCCAAAAATTGACTTGTAAACCTCTATCAAAAAAATGTAAACTGCATAATTTTATTAGATATAAACATATTTAAAATCACTAAAATATTTGCTAATTATTGAAAAAACTTAATTTAAATGAAAAATAAATTGCAATATATGTAGATCTATATGACCAATATACGTTGTTTCCACAATTAAATTTCAAAAAATATTTTAAATTTACATATAAAAAAAATTTGGAAGAAAATGTGTATTAAAAAAAAATAATTAATTAAATTTTGTTATAAATATTATTTTAAAAAACAATTTCATATGAGAAGGGGAATTATGAATGGATAAATAGATAAAGAAAAAAAACAAGATTTGGATATAAAAATAAAATAGATTAAATTAGGCTATTTAAAATTATTTGCATTTTTTGATTTATATGAATAAATGCATAAAGAATATTTAATGTGCAAAATCTTGAGATTTGAATAAAAATATAATTTATGAGGTATGAAAAATTATATACAGCAAGTGGGTAATATGTATGTTATAATAAGATAACAAGAAATATGTAATTTGAAAGACTTAACATTATTTATAAAATATATACTTTAACATATTAAAAATAGATAATCAAAAAATATTTAAAAAAATCAAATTTCGTGTACAATATGCGTGTTAACCTTAGTTTTAAAAAATAGTAGATGATTAAAATCTAATTAAACATTTGAGCCCAATATAAAGTTGTTAAGGACTACAGTTATATCATATGTTTCATATTCCATTAAAAAGATTAGAAGCATTGGGTTTTCTAAATGTCATGTTGCTACTATCATTACTACCGCTAAAATTATTATCAATATTATCGATAATGAAATTATTATTATCATCCATAAGGAAATTATTTTCCGTGCAAGCCAAAGGTACCAAAGAAATTTGGCTGTGAGATGAGGATGTATCTGAAAGCGTAGAACCTTGGCTATTATTAAGGGAATTGTTACCATACTTAATAGGAGTGAGTTGATGATTATTCTTGACAGAAACGGCATTGTGCTATATTTAAACATTTAATGTATAACGATTTCAATTAATTTTTTTAGATAATAATAAAGAGAGCTTGTGATATAGTCTGTATTAATTAACCAATTAGTCAGTTCAAAAAATCAATTAAAAAACTTTCTTAAATGATATTTATTAAGACGTAAAAAACTAGAAAGCTTTTATCCAAATTCAAATCACGAAGATTATTTAGAAGAAAGTTTTCTTAAAATAAAAAAAAATTACTGAAATATTGAGCAAGCTTTGTTGTGAGCACCAAAGAGTAAAAGCGGCCTTCGCACGGCCTAAAAAATCAGGGTCGATCAAGCGAGAATAGATACGTAGATAGCGTTCGGCAAATGTTTCAGGGAGCATATTAGAAATCTAGGCAACAGTTAGATTTAAACAATAAAACTGTTTCAAAAATTTCGTTATAAAATTGTGATATCGAGCTAGTTATTAAATAGCAGATAACTATTTATTTATATAGCGTTTTCTAGCATTTGATAAAAAAGTTATATACTTTTACATATTGCGTCTTAAGTGTTTTTTTTGCATTAATAAAATTTTTTTTTAATTAGGGTTAGGCAGTTATTATTTCTAATGTTAGTTAATATAATTATTAATATTCCAATTTGTATTATAAATGTATCAAACTAAATAAAATGAAGCCCGCTCTTTTTTCGTTTAAAATATATATTTTTCGAATTTTTTTCGCAATACACAGGGCAACAACATATCAATGTCCGACGGGAATTTTTTGAAAACATAAAAGAATGCATCCCCATGATGGCCTAACCTCATATATCTTTTTCGTTTTTCTTAGTTTCTTTTGTTTTCGCTCCTTAGATCTGTCTATAATGAAAAATGGCCTTTTTTGACCAAATTGACAGATCTAAATGTACCCTAAGAAGAAAAAATTCAAAAATCTTTTTCAAAAAAATCCCTTGTAACTTTTAATCAATAATGAAAAATAAATTTTATTAATATATCAAGCTCTTACATCTGCATTTAGATAATACAAAATATATCGCGTCCAAACTTAAATACGACACGATATATTATAGCTTTTAGATGAAAATATTATTTGAAGATTAAATTTAATAGTTTAACTATTGTGAATATGCAAAAATAAAATATTAATTTATTTTTGTTTTTAAATCTTTTTTGGTTTGTGACCTTTTTTTTTAAAATATTCAATGTTTATAACTGAGTAATTAAGTTTGATTAGAAAAAACAGTAAACGGATTTGATATACCCTAAGATGGCTCTCTGTTGTTAACTCATAATTGACTTGTGATATAAGATCAACAAATTTCAATGTTAAATAAGTTTATTTCCGTTTTTCGTAGTTTCTTCCGCCTTCGGCTCCTTAGATACGTCCATATCAAAAAATGGCCTTTTGATCAAATTAACAAATTTTACGACCTCTAAAATACCCTAAAAAAAAATTCAAGAATATTTTTTTTTCATTTAAAAATCTCTTGTAACTTAAATTTATATCTCAAATAATTAGAATTTTTTTAGTAAACCAAGCTTTTACATCATCATTTAGATTATACAAAATATGTCGCGTCCAAACTTAAATACGACACGAAATATAATCGGTTTTTAATTAAATTTTGAAATTTATGATTAACAGTTTAGCAGTTGTGAATATGCAAAAAAAATTATAATTTATTTATGTTTTTGAACCTTTTTTCCGACATTTTATCTAAAATTTTGAATGTTTATAGCTGACTTACTAAGTTTAATTAGAAAAAATGGGAAACGGATTTGAAAATCCCTAAGATGGCAGGTTTGATCTCTGTTGTTAGCTCACAACTTTCAAAAATTTGTTGACCTGTGTAATAAATGTTATTATTAATAAAAAATATGTAGATTAAAAATAATTAAGAATTTATAAAGCTTATTATATGCATAAATAAGTTAATTAACAAAAAACCTCTGATTTTCGTATTTTCTTAGCTTCCGAAAGACGATCTTTTGTGAAAAATCGAACATTTTCCATAGGATCTTTCTCCTCCATCCCATAATCAAAATCAACTATCTATGATTATTATTACAATATATAAACAAAAGTTTATATAATTCCAAAATCCATATGCAAACAAAATATATACAACTTATACGATATTTTTTATACATCAGTTAGTGTAAGCGTGTTTAAACATTAAAAAGTTGCAAAATAAACTTTTGAAAAACATGAAAACATTTTGAACGTATTGAGTAAGGCTACAATTTTAAATAAAGCTATTTAAATTTTCAATTTGGAATATTAAAAATTGTAATATGTAAAAGTTTAGGCGGTAAACACACAAAAAAAGTTTGCTACAAGATAAAAACCTGTAGGACCAAATCGTTTGCTGTGTAAAGTTTGCTAGTCTCATTGTCATTGATGATTCCAATTAATTCGATTTTAATGTTTTCCAATAAATTCTATAATAGTTTTTGTATATAATATAATTTTAATAATATATATAAATTAATCAATTTTAAAATTGAAAATAACGGAAAGTTTATTGGAAAAAAATTAAGAAAAAATAATAATTTTAATCAAATAATAAATATAGACAGAAGAAATACTCAAAGCGCTATCAAATATTACCCCAACAGTTTCATAAAACCGTAATTCAATATTTTTGGTCACAACAACATTTTAAAATTAAGGTCAATTTCCTACTAAAACTTCAACTATAATTCCAATATAATGTTAAAACTTTGATGTGATTTAACCCAAAAATAAACTTTAGTTGATTCGTGAGATGAAAAATTGACACGACCAATGTATTTATAAAGGTGCCGATTTTCAATTCGTTGCAAAATGCGTTTCGAGGCTTGCAGTTCTGGCGCTTCAGAGTACAGAATCTGATAGTAAACAAAGTCCGTGACCTTGAGATAGGCTGTCATATCCCATATAGCTTCAGACATTCTGAACTTTTTTCTAGGTGTTAATAAATGAGAATAACATAGATTCTATTGTGCAATAAAAAATGGGTAAAGCAGATCAGAATTGCTTTTAGAAGACAAACTAAGAGCGTTTTTCCTAGCACACCCAAATTTTTAATTTTAAAACAGAAATTTTTGCAATTTTCATATTATATTATCTTACGAATTTTTTTTAAACAGTATTTAAATAATTTTATATGCTACGCAACTAGGCAAAAGAGATTTTAATTCTGAAATAAACAACTTATATAACACAGGTCTAAAAAACAAAGAATGTGAGGCGAGGTGTATGAAATTGCTGGAAAATAATCTACAAAATGGCGTTATCTCTAATATTTTTTGTTTCTCAAATTACCAAGCCCTACAGATTTACGATAATCGACGGTCTAATTTGGCAAAAATGATTTCCAGTATTTTTAATGATAAAAATATAAAAAACTTTTTTTTTCTAAACTTTGATTTATCATCTGTAACAGAGAATTAATATTTTTAAGTATATTAAACTCAGACATCTACATTTAAGTTGTAAAGATTTTGCGATTAATTACAGGTAAAAAAAATATTCAGTTTAGTAATTGATTTAAATATATAAATAAATTTTTTGGATATTTTAAATTTGTATAGCTGGCTTACAAAGTTTGACCAGAAAAAAGGTTAAACGGATTATAAAACCCCTAAAATGGAAGCTTTGATAGTTAGCTTATATATCTCTAAAATTGGTCGAACTTAGTTATATAAAACTTTTTGTAAATGAAGATACAATTTTTGCTTTAATCCTGAAAACATAACGTGTTAGGGCAAACCCTAATTCATATAAAAATCTAAATTTTAAATGACTACCCATTAGAACCTGTGAATAGCAAATGATCGTTGGCTAAAACTAAAGCATCCCGTATCCTAAAAAAATATAATGAAATAAGGCATTATTTTGTAAGTCAAATATTTGTAATAATTGCCTAAATATAGGGTTAGAAAAATTAAAAAAAAAGGTTTATATATATTAAAATTCAAAAAAACTTTTTATTTAATTTTTTCCCCATAATTTATTATCCTGATACAAGGACCTTTTGTCAAAGTAAACCAGAATTACTTACTTAAAAACGAACGGTAAACATAACGTCTCCTTAAACTTAATTTAATGTCTATAGAAGCGTTATACTTGTAAAAATCGTAATAATTACATAAGTTCAATAATGGTGGCGACAGTGTGCTGATAGGCCTTTCGATGTAAACTATCGCGTAGGTTAAACATGTCGTATAGATTTTTAGCCTCCTTGAGTTATTAAAAAACTTTATATAATGACGAATTCAAATTTAAACGACATAAAGGTGATACATATAAAATATAAATTGAGAGACTATTAATTTATGAATAAGAAAACATAATCACTAAAAAATGTGTATTAGTAATTATATATGCCAATTTATAGCAAATTTAATTATTGTTCAATAATTAATATAAGTAAACTCTTTAGAAGCAGCATAAAAATTAACTCAAACCAATCTTAAATTAAAGGTAAGGTAAAATTTACAAAAAAAAATAAAATTTTAAATAAACTCAAAGAAATTTGATGAATATATAATAAAAAAAAACCTTATCCTTATAACAAATGGTTAAAAGGCCATCTTCGTCCCTAATTACGCGATTAAATTTGAGTAGTCGAGCATAATCAAAATTGTTTTTTAGGCCCAAGTGATGGCAATCGCGTGCAAAGTAGTCCCACTTATCGACGTCTACGCCCGTTTTATGGTTGGCGACAATCTAAATAATTTAAAGTGAAAAAAAATGGAAGACATAGGGTAGGCCAATATCCATAATTTTCAATAAGACACAGACTTAAAAAAATTATATTTAAGGGTTAGAAAAAATCAGGCCAAGAACAATATCTTTTTAACCTACAATCACTAAGAATAAGGCTAAAATGACAGCAGAAAAAGTGACACATTTATTATTAAAAAAAGTTTATAAAAACGCTATTTGTCATATAGATTAAATTGGTCAAGGTATTTTTGACCCTTCACAAATAATTCATAATAAAAAGTATGACTTTTTTATTTTTGTGACAAATTTAAAGTTTATATATTATACATAAATCAAAATTTTAATTTTGTAAATTTTTGTGTTTATAAATACCTCGTATAAAAAACTTTTTTCGCGACCTCGTCCTTGGTATTTCCATGCCTAAATAAATGAATTAAAAAACATTACAAGTAAAAAGTTACACCAACCATTAATATCAATAAAATCAATTTTTTTTAATGAGAGTTCAAAATTTAAAACAGCCATATACTAGAAAAAAGATTTATCATTTTTTAAAGTAAAAAATGATAAAATCAACCACTACATGTAAATGTAAATATGCATTATCAAATATTTTACGCCAGTTTGGGTATGGTGTGGGCATTCCTGCAATCTCTTTCCTTTAAATCGTTTACTGTGATAAACTTCGGCTAGAAAATAAAAACCTAAAGTGTTTGTTGGGTAGTATGTTAAGGTATATCTTTTTTCAATAATTATTAAAACTCATAGCACAGGTATGCAAAAATAATTATATATTCATAGAGGTTTATAATTGTGTGAGAAAAAAAACTATATGCTGGCCTTATATCTAATATTAATTTCATTTTTTGAATCATCCTTGGGGGGCTTATCAGATCCTGTACCTTTAAAAATGAACAAAAGGTAAAATTTGATTTTGCGACCTTTTAAAAAAAGAAGAAATACTATCCAAAAAATCGCTAATTTTTCCGAAATAAAAAAATTTCTTTACACAACACAGGTCAACAATTTTTTGAGAATTAAGAGTTAACTACAGAGATCAAACCTGCCATTTAGGGAATATCCAATCCGTTTACCGTTTTTCCTAATCAAACTTAGTTAGTCAGCTATAAACATTGAAAATTTTTGAAAGAAAGGTAAAAAAAAAAGATTCAAAAACAAAAATAAATTGACTTTATTTTACATATTTACAATAGTTAAACTGTTAAATTCTAATAATATTTTCATTAAAAACCGATAATATATCGTGTCGTATTTAAGTTTGGACGCGAAATATTTTGTATTATCTAAATGCAGATGTAAGAGCTTGATATACTAATAAAAAAAAATTCCATTATTTGTGATTAAAAATATAAGCTACAAGAAATTTTAATATGCAAAAAAGATTTTAAAATTTTTTCCTTTTAGGGTATATTTAGATCTGTCAATTTGGTCAAAATAGGTCATTTTCGTTATAAACGGATCTAAGGAATACAAACGGAAGAAACTAAGAAAAACAAAAAACATATATGAGATTAGGCCATCATGGGGATTCATGATTTTATGTTTTCATAAAGGTCACGTTTCTGAAATTGATATTTGTTGACCTGTGTAACAACAACATTTAGGTTATACAGTGTATTTTGCCCCTGACCAATATAGGACACGATTTTTTACCGGTTTAAATTTAAAATTTTATAATAAATTTGAATTTAATTTTAATTATATAAATAAAACTTTTCGATAGATTTAATATTTTTGAATATCATTTGTTTTTTAAACATTTTTAAAAATATAATGTTCTCGGCCTAAAATGTTTGACCAAAAAAAGGTAAAGAGACTTGAAAATTCCTAAAGACATATTGATCTCGTGAGGCTAACATATCTGAAAAACTTTAATTGATGTGAAAAAAGAAAGTTAATCTAATAATAAAAATGATTGAATGGCAAAAAAAATGAATAAAAGTAAAATAAAATAACCCCTTTTTTATTTAAAATTCAAGTTTTTAAGGGCATTTACAATTATTTAATTATTTTAATTTTACCAGTAACATTGGAATCGCCATCATCTTTATCAAATTTTTTAGAGATTGAGGTAATACAACAGATTGGGCCGGCGATGAGTTCTTGTATAAAGGTTATATTAATGTCATCTAAGCCATTTTCGAGAAATAATGCTTTAAGGTCAGCATGTTGGCTTAACATAAAACGTATCATTGTAATTGACCCTAATTCGTGCTAAAACATATAATAATAATAATAAGAATAATAACAACAACAACAACAATAATAGTAATAAAAATAATAATAAAATAGAGTAGTAGTTTAATTAAAAAAAATATATACTTATTCCGTTTAAAATGTACGTTAAGAATTCACAAAAATTAAACTACAATAACATAGCTAGCATTAATTTAATAATATGAATACTGTCCAAGTGGTTCGGGATCCAACTGCTGGAAGAAAGATTAATCAAAGAGATGAAAATGGACCATGACCTATAGAAAAAAATTATGAGCATTGTTATTAGGTAGAAACATATAAAAATCGCGAAATAAATCAATTATAAAATTATTTCAAACCCAAAATTTGAACCTCAGAAAGTTTTAAAATTAAAGCGAAAAGGTCAAAAAGTAAAATATCCTTACAAAGCACAATGTTATAAACAAGATATAAACCCTTTCTTATAGAATAAATTTAAAATATTTCTTAAGAAAAGTTTCTAATATAAAGTTGGTTATTGCAAAAAATTAAAAAGTTTTTAAGAAAACCTATTAGTTTGGACATAAGTTTTTACTAACAAATATCCTATATCATGATTTAGCTCGTTACTAGTTTGGCAAAACAATTTCGAAAATTAAATTTTATATGATTTTGGCCGTTAACTTATAAGTTACTTTCTTAATTTGCTAAGAGCTAGAAATAAAATCATCAGATGAAATTAACAATTTTGTAATGTTATAGAGAAAGGGTGTAAGTATTAATTAATTATTTAAAATACTTTCTAACCTAAAAAATTGGTTATATCGTGTCAAACATACTAAATCTTAATTTTAATCTCCCTAATGTTATTTAGAATGATATACTAAAAGCTAAATTTTACTAAGCTAAAAGAAAGGTCATATACACTTATAAGTCTCTATCAATTTCAAAGTTTAACACATATACTAGAAACGAGAGTATATTGCAATTTTATAGAATTTAAAATTATAAAAATGTTTTCAAAACAAATTTTCTATACAATAAATAAGCCATCCAATTATCAGTTAATCACAATTAATTGTTAAAATATATTATAAGCGATAATGTAAAACAGTGGGTTTAAAATTTTGGTATTTTTTTAAAATATTAGAATTCTCTAATGGCTTTATATGAAAGGGTATACCAGATTAAAGTCGAAATGATTATGTCAAAACTTAGCTAAAATTATTTAATTCAATACAGACTTTGTCACTCAATCCTCACAAATAATATCACAAATTGTCAGCCAAAACTTTAAAAATATTTTAAATTTAGTTTTATTTGCAATGGAATCGCCATAGCAAAATTATGGTGCAAAATATAATGCAACAACCTAGTATTCATGGCTACTACTTAAAGTAGGAAAAATAAAAAACATGCTTTAAAAACTTAATACAAAGTAAGTAAAATTTTTGTATATGCATTTGGATAGTTGAAATTTATTTTAACTAATTCAACAATTATTTTTAAAAAATGAGATTTTCAAACCTTTCATATATAAAAACAATTTAATTTGACATAATTTTTCCAAAAAAAATGTTAAAATCGACTTCAAAAGACCTAAATCGTGGCAAAGTCCCAATTTCAACACACAAGACATCATTTTCGTGATACCGAGCTCAGGTTGAGGATTTTTGTCGGGCCATTTTTCTATTAGGTAACAAACCTAAATTATAAAATTATCAAAAATGATATTTAAACATACAATATATTTGTACTTTAGAGCGAGTAATCAAAAAAAAATATAGATCATTTCTTAAAATTCATTTATCTCACAAAATTTACAAAATTATAGTTTACATCAAAATTAAATTTGCAAAACAACGGCTAATCGAAAAAATATTTAGAAAACACTCGAAACCGTTATATTCAAACAGTGTAAAAAAATTAAGAAATTAAAAATTGTTAGACATATCTTAAAACGGTCAAATCACATAAATTCTCATTTTTGATATTCGTTAAATTTTTTTTAAAAATTTAAATCAATTGTATTAACTGCCCTATTAAACAAAATATAAAATATTTTAATGATGTAATAACCCGAGCGAATGTTCCAAAGCGGTTGTTAGAGCCTCCGGGATAGACCCAATAGCAACCAACACTTAGAAGGCAAATATTTTAGAAATTGGGTGTATCAATGATGGCGACGCATAAGGGGTGCAGTTCGATATGCCCATGTATGGAATCATAAAAATCTAAAAAATGAGCTGTGAGTTAATTACAAGTATTTTTATCAATTTGGCAATAATTGTATTAAACATATGATTGATAAATTAATTGAGCAAATACATTTTAAAAATAACCTATATTTATTTATGCTATTGTTAGTTAAAAAATGTTCAATGGTCACATGAATCGTATTATCATCGACCACTATATTTTTGTTCATGATCACAAAAAATTAATTACAAGTCATTTAAATGATCAGCAGAATATAAATATCATTGTGTGTGTAATTTAGTCTTAATTTATGATATCGAATACATTTAAAAAATAATGGATATTTTTTTAAGTTGACTGACTAAAATAAAACCATCAAATAATTTTATTTTAAAACTATTTTCAGTGGAAACGTTTTGAAAATTTTTTTATCTCAACTTTGAGCGCGCCTTTAATATTATTAGTGCCCGTTAAAATTAATGATGAGAGTATACCTTTAAGATAACAAATATTTACAAACTGCCAAACTAATTACCGAACGATGTTGGTCTTACAGCCCAAATTAAGGCTGTGTAAATGTAAAAAATTTTATTTCTCGCTATGGAAATTTCCACTTCCAAAAAATTATAAGTTTAATAATAATTTAAATATTAATGATAAATTCAAAAAGTATTTATTTTAATATTATTGAATTTTTATTTATTTTCCACTTATAAGTTTAATAATAATTTAAATATTAATGATAAATTATAAAGTATTTATTTTAATATTATTGATTTATTTATTGATTCTTTTGATATATAGATTTTTAACCGATAATATTTATTTAGAATCTTTAGATTCCCTTTATAAATTTAATTAACCTTTTTTTAGATATAAATAAATTAGAGCCTCTTTTAAAAATAAATTAATTATCTAAAGAAATTGACGTAGCCAAAAATTTTCTAATAAGAAAAATTAATAATTACAAAGAATGTGGTACTAGTGATTTTGTTAAATTTTTATATGATTACAAAGATGCGTTTCCTAATCTATTTAACACTTTTTCTATAAGTTTGTTATTTGGCTTTTCAACGTCGAGTTGTGAGGCCACATTTTCTTCTTTAAGAAGGATAATAACTTCTAGTAGGCTGGCAAGTAGTGACCTGCTTAAAGGTGATTTGGTTTACCTAGGACACGAAAAATTATTAACTGGGTTGATTTTTGATGAATTTTATAATCTTAATCAAAACAACCTCTAGCATAAAATTGTTAGATTAATACAATATACTGCTCATAATCAGCTAATTATTGCTTACTATTTTAAGACATGGTTGCAATTTTTTTTATGCACATTTAACGTTTATGTTCATGTTTTATTTAATTTTTTAGCCTAATATTTATTACCAGTTATATATAACCAGTGTTTTTTTATATATATTCTTTCAAATTAGCATACTTATACAATTTGTTTCCATTCAATCTTATTTTGCTATTCATTTTCTAAAATCCACAGTTTTACATAATTCATTTTTATCATTCATATATATCATGTTTTTATTTTTTTTCATGCGCATTGTTACCAAATGATAAAATTATACTTACAATTAATTTCCAAATCTCATATCTTTTTGAATTGATATTAATGAACACAATTAATTTTAATTCACATATCCAAATTCTAAACGCAATCTTATTTTTATGATTATACACAGGTCAACAAATATCAATGTCAGAAACGTGAATTTTATGAAAACATAAAAAAATGCATCTCCATGATGGCCTAATATATTATTTTTCGTTTTTCTTAATCTCATCTGTCTTTGGCTTCTTAGATTAGTCTATAACAAAAAATGGCCTTTTTTGACCAAATTGACAGATCTAAATATACCCTAAAAAGAAAAAATTTAAAAATCTTTTTTGCATATAAAAATCCCGTGTAACTTATATTTTTAATCACAAATAATGAAAAATGAATTTTATTAATATATCAAGCTTTTACATAGCATTTAGTTAATACAAAATATTTCGCGTCCAAACTTAATTACGACACGATATGTTATCAGTTTTTAATGAAAATGTTATTTGAAGTTAGAATTTAACAGTTTAAATATTGTGAATATGCAAAAATAAAATTTCAATTTATTTTTGTTTTTGAATCTTTTTTGATTTTTTGACTTTTTTTTCTAAAATTTTTAATGTTTATAACTGACTAACTAAGTTTGATTAGGAAAAACGGTAAACGGATTTGGTATTCCCTAAGATGGCAGGTTTGATCTCTGTAGGTAACTCATAACTCTCAAAAAAATTGTTGACCTGTGAATAAATTACTATTAATTTGTTAAAAATAAAAATTTTGAACATGGATTCAATTGTTGCACATGTATATTTTTTGCCGTGACCGAAGGTCACGGCTAATTTTGCCGCCGAAGGCGGCAAAAAATTTTTTCTGCCCCCCCCACGAGTTTTTTTTGCCCCCCTAAAGTAGAAAAGCTAGAATCGGGCCTGGATTAATTTCTTTTAATAATTAATTAAGTTATTTTTTAATTAAAGCAAGTTTTACATTCTCAAACAGAAAATTTTTTAGGCATCTTTTTACTTGAAATTGTAATATCTTGTCATAACAAAATATGTATTTTTCCCCTCTATTAATAGCATTTTACTTAAAAAAAGGGTAAATGTATTTAAAAATAGATTATATTAGTTTACTACTTGGTTTATTAAACTTGTGTCTGTAATCAGATTTTAGAAAAGATACATTAACCTAATTCATTTTTGTTATACTATTGTCTTAATGATAAAAATGTAATGTTTCTTACTATACTTGTAATCACAAAAAAATATATTTATTTAATCTAAAAGTTAGTTAATATTAACCTTATATAAAATTTATTCAGGATAATGGCAATATTTATCATAAGTAAATTAAATAAACAGACATATAAATAAACTAAAGGTAATACATGGAAGCAAAGATTTAATACATACTTAAAATATTCACATAATATTAAAAACAAAGAATTAATAACACCAAACTAAAAATATAAAAAATTTTGATCAGGCATTTAATATATGTTTAAAAAAGCAATAAACGAGCTGGAAAAAAGCAGACTTTATAAAATTCTATATTAAGGATCAATATAAAGATAAAAATAAAACAATAAAAACATATATGCAAAGATCAAAAAAAGAAAAATTAACTTTATATTCCATTGGAATATTTAAATGAAAAAAGCGGGATTTAATTCTCTTTTGGCGAATTTTTAAAATTTTTAATGTTCTAGTAAAAAATATTGTCAACGTTATTATATTATATATAAATCATCTGTAAATTTTATAAATGACGGACGCTGGATTCTATAGGGTATGAGCATCTATATAAATTTACCATTATTTGATAATTATATACCTTTTTTATATAGGGCACTAATTCTGAGCAGGATAGCCGTTTTAGTGACAAAAATAAGAAGTTAATTAAGCAAATGAAGTTTTCGGAATGTTTAGAAGAAAAGGTTATTTTTTTATTAGCATTTACTTAATCTATAATGGATATATTTGATTAAATGGGGGCTGTTTGCTGAAATGTGTTTATTGTAGCTTAAAAATAATTTTGTTATGGTGTTAACTTTAATGTAATCTATAATTAGTTTTGGGCATATTAGCTTATAATAGAAGAGATAGAATGTGTTATGTAACATTTGAGAACTTATTATTACATTAAAAATTGTTTGTTTGACATTAAATTTATATATTTTGGATATAATTGTAGTTATAAATAGAATTTTTAAATAATTAAAACAATTTAATATATAAATTTTGAAACAGTTAAAATTATATAACATATTTTAAATTTAAATTTCATATTCTCTGGTTTTAACTCAATTTTAGTATTATTAAATTAATTGTTTTTGCATGCTTATTAAAAAATGATTAAGACAGGACAGGAAAATAAGTTAGTGATAACTTGTTTTATTCTGTATGGGCAATATCAAAATCCTAGCCTTTTCTAATTTTGTAAATTCACTTATATGCCATAGCACCAAAATTAATTATCAATTTTTAGGTTAACATGTCAAAGGTTAATTTGGATGTTCTAAAGCCTTGGATCACTAAACGTTTGTGTGAACTTTTAAACTTTGAGGATGATGTTGTTATTGAGTTTGTCTTTAATCAGTTGATGGAAAAAGTATATTTAAAATTTGTGAATAATTTAGCATTTTTATTTAAATTTTTATATTAATGGGATAAATTATTATTTGATTCTTAATTTGTTGTACTATGTTCTATTTAAGGGAGCGTAAAAACTTTGAAGAACGGATTAGGTACCAGTTTTTATATTAAATTTAAATACAAGTACCATCTCTGCCACAGGATATATATTTTATAAATGCTTATTTAAAATTAATTATGTGTTTACTCCAATTACTTATATTTATATTTATTAACCATACAGAATGTTGATCCTAAGCTAATGCAAATCAACTTGACAGGCTTTCTCAATGCCAAGAATGCAAGAATATTCATGGGTGATCTCTGGTCTTTGCTTCTTAGTGCCCAGCAAAACATTGCTGGGATTCCTGATGAATTTATTGAACAAAAAAAGTTGGAACTTATGCAGAAACATGTAATATTTATTTTTATTTAAATATTATTTTTAAAACGATTTCATTCTTTTAGAACATATATTACACAGGTTAACAAATTATTAAAATATGAGCTAACCTCAGAGACCAGACTACGAAATTTTAAATCGGTTTACCAATTTTCTATATTATAAGCCAGCTATAAAAATTGAAAATTTTTAAGTAAAATAACAAGAAAGATTTAAAAATAAAAAAATCTTTTAAAAAAATATATTTTTTGTAATAGTTAAGATGTTTAAATTTTAACTTCTTATTTCAAAAACGATAATATTTCTTGTCCTATATAGTTAGGGTGTCATTCTGTATAAGATGTAGAAAGCTTGTTATAGTTAAAAATTTTATTGCTTTATTTGAAATAAAAAATATGCTAGTGATTTTAATATGCAAAAAAAATTTTTTTTAAGTATATCTTTTACATAATTTGAAGTCACAAAATTAATTAGTTTGGTTGTATTTTGCCATTATATATACCTAAGAGAATAGCAACGGAAAGAAATTTTGGAACATGGAAAACATATATTAGATAAGGCCATCATGGCGATTTTTATTGTCTAAATTTTTTCACACATAGATTTTTGTCGACCCGTTATTTACATTACAGTAATTTTATATCTAATTTGCAACTGCAGGAAGAAGAAGCGCAATCCAAAATCCAAAAAGAAAATGATAGGTAAAATTAGAATATTTTATTTAACATCATCAAACACCCTTTTACTAATATTGTTATTATTTTATACTCTCATCATTAATTTTTTCATTGATTTCTTATTATAGGGGAAATTTTTTTTTTATAATATAATTTCTACAATATCTGCAGTCTCATTTTTACCTTGTTACCTCCTTCGAGTAGTCTTGGCTACAATAGTTATTTAGTAATATTGCTTAATCTAACTAAAAAAATATAATATTCCTAATTGACCCTATATTCCATATACCAAATAAAACTAAATTTTTTTAATTTATTTTACCCATTTCAAACTGACCTATTTATATTCTACTTTGCCATAGCGGGAACTACGAGACTTGTCAAATATATTCGAAATCACCTTATGTGGTATTTTATTAATTAGAGCTCAAAAAACTCAACATTATGAAGAGCGCAGCAAAGATAGAGATGTTTACCAACGTCGTACACCCGAAAAAGAACATCGTACTAGTAATAAAAGGCCCCATCACCACCATCATAGGTTTATTTTTAAAATGTATTTGCTCAATCAATAATTATATTATAGATATGTTTAACTTTGTAACAAATACAATCAGATCAAAAACAATATTTTGATTCTTATGATCATTTTCGTTTTTATTTTTTATTATCACATTAAACAGGTCACATATTTGATGTTTAAAAAAATTTGTGAAACTAAAAGATCTATTTAGTTGCCTTATTTCTAGTGTTATTTCCTTTTGTTATCTGGGATATGGCTCTATAGCCTCGCCACAATTGAAAAAATGACCAAGTGTTACTCATTTTGCAACCTTCATAATCCTTTAAATAAAAAATAGAGTTATGTTATATTGATTTAATTTTTTTTAAAATAATTAAATAGCTTCAACATCCACATTTAGTTATAAAAATATCTAATTGACCCAATATTGGAAAAAAAACATTATTTTATGTTTGAATATAACAGTTTAGCTGTTTTTATAAATATTTTTTTCGATATTTTTTAGTTTTTTTAACATTATTTTATTTAATGATTTTAAATGGCTTACATAGATTTGGAAAAAATGGTACATGATCATAAACTTATAATAAAAGGTTCGATAGCTTATATATTAAAAGTTTGTAATACTGTGTTATAATAACAATTTTGGCTCAAAATTTTAATACTGCAAAAATGTTTTATAAATAATATATTGAAAATAATATTTGTAATTTATCCTAGAATTATATTTGGACACGAAACATTATTTTTTTCCCAAATGTGGACGTTGGAGTTTATTCAAAATTTGAAATTTTCTTATTTCCCAGTCTTAATTATTTTTATTTGGAAGCAAGGAGTCAAAAATCGTAATTTTTATCATATTTTCCTTTTTTTGACTTCCATGGATTTGCAGGGCCAATGCCCGAGGTATAATAAAATATAAACATTAAAAATAGGCCATAGATATATTCCCTTTAATTTTAAATAATCTTTTAAACCTCTGTGACCATTTAAATTAAAATAAAAATATGTTTTAATTTAATTTAGAACCTACATTTTATTAACTCTTTATAGACGACATCATCATGGTAAGGAAGAATCGCCTTCACATAAAGAGAGTTCTTCTGAAGCTAGTGCAGACGACAACCAAGACCGGTCCAGCAGACGACGCCAAGACGAAAAACGTGATTACAAGAGAGGTCATGAAAAATCTAATCGGGAATGCCACAAAAAACATTCAACTTCACAAAAGTTAGTATTTTGGACTTTTATTAAGTATTTTATTTTGACACTTATAAAATTTTATTTTACAGGCATTCTAAGAAAAATCGGGATGAGGGTGCGAGGGAAGTTGGATCCAAGTCACGAAAACCTCGTAGAAAGTTATAAATTACTTTTATTTTATCGATACACAGCTCGACAAATTTTTGAGATATATAAGCTAATTTATAGGATCAAATGGCGTTTTCGAATCCGGTACCGTTCTGGTAACACGTTGTAAGCCATTTTTAGTAGAAAAATTATAAAATAAAATTCATAGGAGTTGTTTAAATGGTTGTTTACCTTATTAATTATTTTTTTTATAAACTTACGTTTTAGCTGAAATATGTCGCATTACATTCTATTTATGCCTTTAACCTGTCCACGATTTTACAATTTTATTTTTAAGTTATATGGAATATTAGTAGGTGTAAAATAATTTTTTAGATCCCGATCGCCTACTTCTCATTCCTCTTCTTCGACCACATCGACCGGCTCATCAAATTACTCTGGTAGTGATTCCGAAAGTACTCAAAACAGTGGTCCAAGTCGGTCTAGATCAGCATCTAAAAGTAGCCATCGATCTACTCCTGACAAGAAAGGTAGACGCAAAAAAGATGGGGAAAATAGGCAACGGAAGCATGCTAAAAATCATCAGTAATTATTTTTTATTAAGACACCACAAAGGATGTATATGAATAGGTTTTGAAACTTGTTTGACCATGCATTTATAAGCTTAACTGTTTTTTTGTTATGTACCATAGTGCGTTTTTATTACATTTAATTGCTTTAACCCGATACTCAAACTTTTCTTTGACACCCTTGTATGCAAGGTTTCATCAAGTTACGACCTTACTTTAAGTGAATAAGCTCTATGTCTCATAAATCATAGAAATAGATAGTTATTAGTCGGCAAAAAAGTATGGCATAATCTGGTGGTCAGCCAACGTTAACTACGGAAAAAAAGTTTAATAAAATATTAACAAATTAGGGTAATTTTATATTATCTGAAAAACTCCAACAATATATGTTTAAAAAAAACGTTAAAATTTTGGAAAAATAAGTGATGCATAGTTGAATAAATTACTACTTTATAATAATACTTTATTTAGGTTAATTTTATATAAATATAATTTGGAATTTAACAGTTATTTAAAAATATGTTTTGATTTTTCTGTAATATCGTCAACTAATTGTTTTTGCCTCACCTTTCGCTTTGTTCATAGCAGTAGTATATTAAAATCTATGATTAATCTTTAATTAGCTATATTTAATATTACAGTCACTCACTGTATGGCTTACGATTAATTTTTTAACATTTATATTTATTTTTATTGTCTTCCGACTTATTTATTATAGCAAAGAGAAAAATGAAGAAACAGCTGATGTTAAAGTATTTTCTACACTTATCTTTTGATTCTATTTTCATTATATATAATATCGTTTTTTGCCCTTTATTATAATATAATTAACAAATTTGTGGTAATTTTATTGTTTTTCCTGCGTTTTCTATGCCCCAATCATTTGCTTAACCTTTATTTATGAAATTTATTCACTAACATTATGTCGAACATTTTAGGAAACCGAAGACGAACGTAGGCTAAGACTCAAAGCGCTCCAATCCTTGGCGAACCACACTGAGCTAGAGATAGGACAAGGTGTGCCAACTACTGAAAGGGAATCACGGAAATTGTTGTCAAATAATGTTGAATATACCGACAATGATTACACTCATGACCATAACATGGCTGAATAGTCCTGTTAACACTTACATAGTATATAATATTTGTGAATATGAATAAATGATTTTTCTATTTATTTAACGTTTATATCGGTTTTTTAGGATTTTTTTTATATTTAGAAATAGCCATTAATAGGCAAATTTGCTTTATTGTTTTATTTTGAGGTATTGAGTGCGTTGGAAAATGCATTTCGCAATCAAGCGCGACAAATAGTTTTAGGTTTCAAATCTTGGCTAAATTGTGTCAATGTTTATTAGTATATCAAAGTTTTTTCATATTATATCATACTGTTAATAGTCCTTAAATCTTTCAAGATTTAATTTTGGGTAGCTAAAAGTTTACTATATATATTTGTAAAATATGAGAAATTACTTTGTTTTTATATTTCGAATTCTAGTTTGATAATGCAGAAGAAAAAAAGCATGTGATTTTGTTGTAGAAAAATTTTATGGGACATTTAAATAATTTTTTTATTAGAAAATCAAATTATAAAAAGTTTATTTTTACAAAAATCATTGTATCGATGCCAACCTTTCCTGAAGTGCTATTGAGCGACCTTGCTTTTAACATTTGTCTTTTTATTTTCCATTTTAACATTTTATTTCATTAAAACAAAACATCTTACGCAAAATTTAATTTTTATAAAAAATTTGATATTTGACACTATGCTCTAAATAGTTGTGTTTTTTTTTTGAAATATTTAGATTTTTGGTTGTAATGTGTTAAGTTTTCTTGGAATGCAATCTTAAACTTTTTAAAGTGGTCCAAAAGAGCTTTTACATCTCTTTTGACAGCAATTCTTAAAAGTAAATGTAAGGAAAAATGGTTTAAAAATTTATGCAAGGCAAACATACACCTTAGGTTTTTTGTTACAACCACCCCCCTCTTATCATAATTGGTTTACTACATATTTTGTAAAATAATATCATTTTTATTTACCAGGAAGCATCATCACACTCTTTTCTGGAGTTCGGAGTTTGTTTAATTATAATTATATCCATTTTTAAAAATATATTTGCCTTATTCTATAATATTGTTATTTTTTATCTATACTTGCATTTTATCTTGTTATTATTATGGAAAATAAATAAATATATTTACATTGTGTTATAGAAGATATAGTATTTTTTTCAGTTTTTGTTTATGGGATGTTTTGGTTAATTGAAATCATGGCTTATTTGTTACTTTAAAATTTTAGAAGGGCAATCAGAAGTTGGCATTCTTGTTAAATACTTTGGAAATACAACTTTTTATATCTAAAATATTAATGACCTTACTATCGTGGCAAATCTGGGCTCCGCCCTTTTCATTTTCAACCTGGCCCATGACTTTAGTAATTATGTTAAAAAATATTTACATGATTTTTATAAATTTATAAGGTTTAAGTAAAATCAAAAACCAGCCTTAAATATAGAATACACGAGTGAAAGACAAAGAGAATTTCGGTTTTATATTAATAAATATTAATCATATGGCCTTTATGTAAGCTGATTCGGATTATAACACATGTTAACAAATATTTATGTCAGAAACAAGATTAGTATGAAAACATAAAAGAATGCATTCTTATGATGGCCTAATCTTATATATATTTTTTGTTTTTCTTCGTTTCTTCCGTCTTTGGCTCCTTAGATCCGTCTATAACAAAAAATGGCCTTTTTTGACCAAATTGACAGAAAATATACCCTAAAAAGAAAAAATTTAAAAATCTTTTTTGCATATTAAAATCCCTTGTAAGTTATATTTTTAATCACAAATAATGGAAAAATTTTTTTATCAATATATCAAGCTCTTACATCGGCATTTAGATAATACAAAATTCGCGTCCAAACTTAAATACGACACGATATATTGTCTATTTTTAATGAAAATATTATTTGAAGTTTAAATATAACAGTTTAACTATTGTAAATATGCAAAAGTAAAATTTCAATTTTTTTTTGTTTTTGAATCTTTTTGGTTTTTTAACCTTTTTTTCTAAAATTTTCAATGTTTATAACTGACTATCTAAGTTTGATTAGGAAAAACGGTAAACGGATTTGATATTCCTTAAGATGGCAGGTTTGATTTCTGTAACTCATAACTCTTAAAAAATTGTTGACCTGTGTAATTAGAAGCTCTAGCCATTTATTGTTTTAAGCTTTATTTTGTTAATATTTTCGTTATGTTTGTCCAGGGATATTTGACAGTTTGGAAATTGCGTGCCTGCCTACTGAGGGCTTTGGCAATCTTGGGGTTTTACTTATATACGTTCGGGTTAAGCACATCTTGCAGAACCTACCCGCCCGATGTTACTCAGTATATAAGATACATAATAATTTAACGACCAATGTGTTTTCTTTTGGTGTCAAATATACAAAAATAAATACATGCATTTATAGTTAAATAAATTACAAGTTATACAGGCTAAATCATCTGTGAAACACTTGAGCACTAGAAATATGTTTTTACTACAATGTTATCTCGAGTTTATCTTGGTACAATATTTAATTTAAATTGCCACCGGGATCACCTCAAACTTGCCAAAGGCTGTGCTATTACCAATAATTTTTTCAAATATAATAGAATTTGTCTTTGATTATTTTTTTAGCTATTCTCTAAAATAAATGAGCTAAAAAATTAAATATTTTAATTTAATTTTTTGCAAGGGTTATCAGAAAGTCCCGCTATATAGCTTATGTATAATGTGGCACCTTCGTTGGACCTCTTACCTTGGCTTTCTCGTCTTACACGAGTTTTAATAAACCAATAGCAGAGTTCAAATTTTAAGCTCTGAGTGAATTAGTCTTTAACTTATAAATAATTATCTTCATCATCTTCCCTCCATCCGATAACGGACCTTAGTTAATTACGCTTACCTGTGCAGGTAAAGGTCAAATAGGATTTTCACTCTACTGCCCCTGCTGGTTATTTTTTTTTAAACGACTAAGGATTTTTTGTCCAATACGGAAAGTTCGGTAAAATATATCTGCTCAGTAAGTTAAAGATGGGTGGCATAAAACATAGGGTCAGCTATTCTAATATTCGGTATGTTAATGTACCTTATTAGAAAGGATTCGTTGACAGTTTTGACGTTAAGTTGGGTATTATTATTAGACTAGCCTCGGTGCAAAAACAGTTATGCAAAGATCAAATCTCTTAAAAAATTTCTAGCTCAAATACCTGGTGGCGCAATCCCACCCAAGGTTACATTTAAATTATATTTCCAAAGGTTTGGCAGCCATTTCTGTTAAAAAAGATATGTATTTGAGTCTAGCAGCGCCATACCGTCTTAATTGTTTTTGTCGCTAAATGTAAAGTAAATAGCCAGACTAGCTTTTAGGCATCGGTTAAGTGTCACATACAAAGCGGGCGTCATGCTGGTGTAAAAGTGTATTATGAGAGATCTTCATAACTTATTCCTCTAGAATTGCACATAAGGACACGAGACTCTAATGATAACGCGTTTACGTCGTGGAGTCAATATTCCGAATGGAATACAAATGGTATCTTTTCTTTCTCCCCTAATTTCGTTGAATACAATAATTCTGGGGCAACAACAACATCCTTGACACGTGTTCTTGTGAACATATGTCCAAAGCGATTGCTGGATGGCACCGCAACAAGCACAATATTAGCTCGTAGAAATGAATGCCGTTGTCGAACGCGTCGGATATTTCGCTGCAAACTTCCGTCTTATCGTTATTGATCGATCGTAAATTCATTTTGATGTGCTTTAATAGCTCATTTAGCTCTCTGGTATGGATCCGGTTCCCTTTCCATTTAAGGTAGTTGTCGCTGACTTAATTGAATGTTTACTACCAACCTAAGGTTTTCTTACCGGCTCTCCAATGAGCTCCAGGTTACGGATTAATTGCTTTCATTAATATAAACGAATCAAGAATAATGAAGCTGATTTATGTATTGCCGACCTTAGATACAGAAATTTGCCCTACATTGATATGGTTGTGTTTATAATTATTTACAAATTAAATGTTTTTGCGTGGTGAACTCCGCACGTTTCCGGCAAATGTGGAAAATAAAATTTTTGGTAATCGGACATTCGGGATTCAATGTTCTAGGTCAAGCTGTCTGGTGTGTCAATAAGAATGGCTCTCAGCTTTAGGTCGTAAAACTCGCTTTCGAGTTCAGTCAGAACGTCTTCATCTTCAAGTGCTATAATTTTTTGAATATTGTGTTAAACTTATCTAATCGTAGTCGCTGAGATGGCCACATTTGTGTCTAGAAATTTCCTGAATCAAAAAAAAACTTTGCTTCAAACAATTTATGGCTTTGAGGTCCTTATATGGTTAAAGGATCAGCTAATTTTACAAATAACGCTCTGAGGATGGACAGTTAGAATATATAGAAAATAATTTTGAAATTTTAGTATATGAAAAAACATTGATTCATAAAATGAATATTATTTTTTAAGAGAAAGAGACATATTGATTGGTATTAGGCATTTACCTTAGAAAGCAATGAGAAAAATGGGCAAATTAAAGCTGTAAACAGTTAAAATCATAAAAATTTATTATTTCGACCTTTTGTTTTTTATCAAAGTAAAGTTATGATGGAAAAATACTGTTCAAAAAACTTAAATAATACTTGAAGGAAAAATAATAAAAATACGAAGACAAAGGAAAAAATAAATCTCTTTTTAAACTTTAATTTAATAGTGGGTTATAATAATTTATTAATTTTTATGATGAGCATTGATAAAGACTTAAAAACTTTTGACTGCGATGTGTTTTTAAATAAAATATATTTTCAAAATTAATATTTTTAAAATTTGTATTAAGATGGCAGGCAAAAACGTTCTGTGAAATTTTATAGCTATCAATTTATCTCAGTTAAACTTTAGTTTAAATAACTCTCAATAAAGTTTTTAGTTTAACTACACAGGTCAACAAATTTTTGAGAGTTATGATCTAATTACGGATATCAAACCGGCCATCTTAGGGATTCGTTTACCGTTTACCGTTTTTTCTAATCAAACTCAGTTATTCAGCTATAAACATTAAAAATGTTAGAAAACATGCCCAAAAAACAAAAAAGATTCAAAAACAAAAATAAATTAAATGTTTTTTTTGCATATTTACCACAGTTCATACTTTAAATAAAACTTTTATTAAAAACCGATAATATGTCGTGTCCTATTTAAGTTTGGACGCAAAATATTTAGTATTATCTAAATTGATATAAGAGCTAAGATGATAAATATAAATTACACGAGAATTGAAAAAAAGATTCTTATTTTTTCTTTTTAGGGTATTCTCGATCTGTCAATTTGGTCAAAAAAGGCCATCTTTTCGATATGGACGGATCTAAGGAGCCGAAGCCGGAAGAAACTAAGAAAAAAGAAATTATATGAGATAAGGCCATCATGGGGGTATAATCTTTGTTTTCATAAAATTAAATTTTCTGCCATTGATATCTGTTGACCTGTGCTATAACTTAACTTGGCTAATATTTTGGTTAACCTGCCCATCCCCGAATTTTTGACAGCTTTTTAGATTACATTTTTTAAGGGTGTTGTGCATATTATAAAATGATATATTGTTAAACTAACAAAATAATATTCAAGGCAACGAATTTGACGACCATAGAATCAGAAAAATTATTAAATGAGTTTAACTATTAACTATACCCTCGATAAATTTAGTTTAACTATCCCGCGATTGCTAGGGTGGGAAATTTGTAGCAAGAATGCAGTGGACGCCCAATTTCAAACTCTAATTACAAGGGGTTTAAAGCTATAGACTATTATTTTGAAAAAGAATACGTGCTCTTCTAAACTAATATAAGTTATCATTAATGTATACTGTGACTTTTATTTAACACAAATTACACAAAATCTGATTAATGGGAATTTTTCATTGCTATATTACCAGAGCCGTAGCCAGGATGGGGGGAAGGGGAGGGGGAAAACCCTCGACCCCCCTTTTTCAGGCCAACTTTTTATTTTTACTGGTAATTTCGTGTATTTTATTTTAATTTTATTGCAAAAAACTAAAATTTAAAACTTCTGGCTTAATTTGTAATTTAAAACCGGATCGAGCCGAAAATTATTATAATAATAAACTGAGTCGACTCCTAGGTTTAAACAAAATGAGTCAGGCGGGTCGGGCAAAAAAATTAGGTCCCGCTTTAAATTCGATTCACTCTTTTATACGAATATATCTTCCAAATTTAGATTTATTTATTATTTATTTTTTGATAAACACAAATTCCATTAAATTTCTTTTTGAATTTTTTATTATTTTAATCCCTTTTTGCCCACCCACTCTTTTTTTACACAAGTTGTTTATTTTTTACAATTTGCCTATTGTGTTTTTTTTTTCACTCTATGACCCATCATTTTCCTTCAAATAATTTTTTGGCCATTTGAATTCTTAACAATTTTTACTAAGAATAAATTTGCAACGCATGGTTTATTTGACCTAGCAAATCCACTTATGACCAAAAAAAATCCAATATATAAAGGTATAACAGTGGCGACCGGGCGGATGCAATTAGGCAAAATATATCCGAATTTACAAAAATAAACGACCTGAATTTAAAAATTCTCGTCGGACAATCTTTTGACAGGTACAGCGTAATGGCCGTTCATAATGGCGTAAAACAAATTTAGGATCTTTACCCAAAGACGACTAATTTTCATTGTGCCTAGCACAAATTGAACTTGACGGTGCAAAAAAGTTGCATTCTTAATATTCAAAATAGTGTTGTATATATTTAAGGAACTATAGATTTTGTCGGTCGTTCAGGGCTGAGATAAATATACCTCTTTACGAAACGTCGATAAATTTACCTTAATTTTTATAAAGCTTTTGTTAATAACACAGGTCAACAATTTTTTGAGAGTTATGAGTTAACTACAGAGATTAAACTTGCTTAGGAAATATCAAATCCATTTACCGTTTTTCCTAATCAAACTTAGTTAGTCAGTTATAAACATTGAAATTTTAGAAACAAAAAACCAAAAAAGATTCAAAAACAAAAATAAATTGAAATTTTATTTTTGCATATTCACAATAGTTAAACTATTCAAACTTCAAATAATATTTTCATTAAAACCCGATAATTCACCGTGTCGTATTTAAGTTTGGACGCGAAATATTTTGTATTATCTAAATGCCGATGTAAGAGCTTGATATATTAATAAAAAATTTTTTCCATTATTTGCTATCAATATAAGTTACGCAAAAATAAATTTTTTCTTTTGAGGGTATATTTAAATCTGTCTATTTGATCAAAAAGCCATTTTTTGTTAGACGGATCTAAGGAGCCAAAGACGGAAGAAACTAAGAAAAACGAAAAATATGTATGAGATAAGGCCATCATGGGGATGCATTCTTTTATGTTTTCATAAAATTCACGTTTCTGACATTGATATTTGTTGACCTGTGTAATAAAAGGATTAAAAAAATTTAAAGAGAACTTTTTTAGCTACAACAAGCAAAAATATATAGAGTCTTGTCGATCCAACTTTCATTTTATGTTTAATAATTTTAGATAAATATTCTACTTTTAAACAAGGGCGTAGCAAGTTGTAAAGCTTGGGGGAGGGGGGGGGGGTCTCAAAAATAGTGTTTTAGTTTGAAATCTACTGATTCTTATGATTGTTACTTAATTTTGCTTTTTAAAATTTGAGTAATCATTAAGGACTTTTATAAATAATGTTTATAACAAACATATGTTGGGGGGGGGGGATATGCACTAATAATTTTCAATTAGGGTGGGTATATGGCATGCTTCCCCCCCCCCCCCTCTCCTACGCCAATGCTTTTAAATCAAGTTAGTCAAAAAATTTAACAAAAACATCGATTTTTTTAAAGCCGCTTCAAGTACCATTGACGTTTTAAAACGCCATCGAAAAAATGGCGAAGAAAATGTTCACAAAAAATTTGCCGAGGTAGAGAGTTTGGCTACCAAAGTTAGATTATCTACACCTTTTACTAAGCCAAAAACCCCGCACATGCAAATATATAGGGCTAACATATTGATAAGTTTAAAATATTTCACCGAGTTTCTTTATTAAATATTTAGACTTCTTAACAACCGCGTTAAATATTAAATTTGGGGAGGCAAAAAATAATAATTTTTTAGTTTTTAATATTCATCTTAAATTTTTTTGCAAATTAAAAAACTCCGAAATAGATAAATTGGAAAAAAATTTCAAAAATATAATGGCTTATAACATTAAAAGTGAATTTGAAATATGAAGAAAATCAAGCAAAAGAAACAAATTACGGAAAACTTTCTTTTAATGAGCTTTAGAGCCATACATGTTTAATGAATGATGACAAAAATCTAATAATAATTCTGGCCCTTCCAATACTACTTGCACAACCAAACGTAGTTTCTTTACAATGAAATGTATAAAATCATATTTGGGATCAACCATGGCCACCGATCGTTTAATTGATTTATGTTTGAAACCAAGCAAATATAGTCGAGAAAACTATTCTCGTTGAAAAAACTCATTGTTTGAATCAGACACTAGAAGGATGTTATATGAATCAAAAAATGTATACGTTTCTAATCTTTTAAGTAAAGATAAATATTTTGTCCCTTCACAAATCTAATTAAAAAGTGTTTGAAAAACTAGGGGGATTGCAGGCTGATGGTGGGTGGCTTAAACAGCTCAATTTGGTAATTTATATTACCTGCTTTATTAAATATTCGTTGGTAAATTTCTCACCGCATATCAGTTTCTAAATATAAATAACATTTTATGGGACTTTTGATAATTATTATATATTTGTTATTACAAAGTTTTATATATGAATAAAAAGTTTATTATAAAATTTTTTAAATGCCTAATGTAAAGATTTATGTTGTATATATATAAATTTTGACTGGAGTGTTTTTGCTCTAAAATGCAAAATGGCGCATGAAATAAATTTTAAAAAGCAGCAATTATACCCTTAACCATTACCTAGTATAAATATTTCAAATATAGGATGATAGTATATGAATTTAAAATAATTTAAGGGTAATTTTTAAACCAAGAAAAAGCACAAAAATTGTACGCACAAAAATGACGTCGATTATATAAGGGAATGCAGAGTACCATAAATTTTATATATAAATGATAGTAAATTCAGCTACCATATTAAATTCAAAGTGACGCTGAATAAATTGAACAAATAAATAAGTACAAAATGGTATAAAATTAAAAAAAAACAAATTTAATAAAATAACTTTAAGAGAGCTCAGTTTGACGCCTATAAAATCCTGGCTAAGGTTCGGATTATTTAATTTAAATTGTTAAAGAATATAATAATCTAAACTATTTAATTACAAAAAAAAATTATAAAATGGAGGATACGGGCATCGATCCCGTTACCTCTCGCATGCTAAGCGAGCGCTCTACCATGTGAGCTAATCCCCCAATGTAAAAATATATTTGAATTTTCACTTGATAAATTTCAATCTTTATCTAATTTTAACTTTTTTATTATTTTACGCATTTATGAATTGCTATAGTCATAAATTTTTATCATCCTGTGATTTATATGGCCTTAGTAAAAATTTTAAACCTGGATTTACTGTCGCTTTGGGCAGTTACATAGAGGAATATTGCAACAATATTCAAATTGTTAGTTTTGACCCCGATATCAAAGGTTTTAATATTGATCTTAGCTTCAATCACCCTTACCCACCTACTAAGCTTCTTTGGATACCAGATGAAAATAATATATACCCAAACTATTTGGCTTCTAGTGGGGATTATTTAAGGATTTGGCACATTGATGAAAATAAACATGTGAAAATGGAATGTTTAATGAATACTAATAAGGATTCAGATTTTTGTGCACCTATAACCTCCTTTGATTGGAATGAAATTGACCCTAATTTAATAGGAACAGCTAGCATAGATACAACGTGTACTATCTGGTCCCTTGAAACTAACCAAATTATTCACCAAACCTCAAAAGAGGACCATCCAAAAAACTGCAATTTAACTGATTGGCACAATAATTCCAGAAATATCAAAACTGACCTTATACCCAATATAAAAACACAATTGATTGCCCATGACAAAGAGGTGTTTGATATAGCATTCAGTGGCTATGCAGGTGGCAAGGATATGTTTGCTACAACCAGTGGTGATTCTTCCGTAAGAATTTTTGATTTAAGACATCTTGAGCATTCAACTATAATTTATGAACATTCTGATAATCTGCCATTGGTTAGGCTTGCTTGGAATAAACTTGATCCCACCTATTTAGCTGTTCTGCCTTCAGGCTCAAGTGAGGTAGTTATTGTGGATATAAGGGTGCCTATGAAACCTTGTTCCATGGTAGGATCACACTGTCAAACTAATTCTGGTGAATTTGGTCATTCTGCATCTATAAATTCATTTGCCTGGTCACCTGAGTCCTATTCACAAATAGGAACTGTATCAGATGACAAACATATTGCTGTTTGGGATATTAATTGCAATACACAAATAACTGTGAATCAATTATTTTCAACTTCATGCCTTTTAACTTTACCCACTTTCTATGAAATCAATATGATACAATGGCCAACAACAAATCAAAAAATATTACTTGTTAATTATAAAAATGTATTTGAAATAATTGAATATGAATATTTTTTTAATAATGATCTAAAATCAACCTTATAATTTTAATTTTTTTTACAAAATTATATTTTTGCTTAATTTATATTTTTGATATGATTTATATTTATAACATTGGTCTACATCTATATTGCGCTCCAACTTAGATTAATATTTAACATGACCTACTATTTTAATCCTTATTACCAAATTTTCTGTTTTTATGCCAAAAGTTGCTTTGGCCAAACACATTAAAAAAAATGCCAAAAGTGACACTTTTTGTAAAATTGGAATAAATATTTAATATATAAAAAAAATTCTCTTTCTTAACTATTTAATAAAAACTTTAGTTTTTGTGTATATTTATTACATTTAGAAATAAGAAAATTAAAAAAATAAACAACTTTTAGCTAGACTTAAGTCTGCATTTGTTTTTTTTAAATTTATTATATACGTTTATAAGTGGAATTCTACTTTCATTGCTTGTTTAAAAATAGTTTATTTATAAGATTTTTCAAATTTTTAATTAATTCAAATTAATTTCTCTACAACAAATGTTAAAAAATTGTGCATGCAATAACAGGGGTTATGAATGTTGCCACATAGCAATTTCTATGCTCCTCACCCAAAAAATTAAAAAATGAAATTTATAATAAATTTTTTTATTCTGAAAAATTTTGAGGTCACAAAAAGTGTCACTTTTAGCATTTTTTTATTAATTATATAAAGCAGATTGGAAAAAAAAACAAAAAATGGGATTGTGAAACTGTTAAATGCTAATATTTTGTAGATATTAATATTTGTATACTACTATTTTTTTTTACATTAACCTTATTTTGAAAGTTTAGCTTTAAATTAATTTTTTTACTGCATTTATTAATGAAATTTATAGGTTTAATCAATTCCATATTTACTATATTCTGAATTAATTTATAACAATGTAATTGTCTGTTGAATTATTGCTTAATATATAGCCTATACCAAATTCTTTTTAAAAAAATATAATGAATCTGTATTTTAGTAAACACATATATTTATTTACAAACATTATAATTTAATATTGTTATTTAATAAATAACAAATGTAATCATGTTTATATAAATGGTCCATAGCTATTTATCTCCACCCAAAAATCCCTATATCATAAATAATATTAAAAAAAATACTCTTGCTCTCTTTAATATTGAATCCTTGTTAGCATCATAAGGGCTATCTTTTGAGGGAATTTCCAACACTGATGGTATAATTTTTTCATATCTATCAATAAGATGCCTTATTTGTTCAGCAATCTACACATATAAAAATAAAACGTTTACATTTTGATTTATAAGAACTATTGCAATATCATCACGCGATGTAAATAATTTAAAGGATTCTTCTATTTCAGACAACGGTGTATCTAATAAAAGATTAACAATTAAATACTTTTATTAACAACCATAAAATTAGTTTGACGATTTTTGTTAACTTCCCCTATTCCACCCAATAGAAATCCTACACAAGTGTCCTAATAAAATTAAAAACGACATTTACCTCATCTCCAATTATTGCAATCAACTTTGACTTTGCCGAGGCTATATTTGACATTTGTCCTTAAAAAAATAATCTCAGCCGAGCCAACATATGTCAGTCACCAAAAATATCTATATTTTATCTGTATTAATTATATTTTTTTCGAAGTTTTGTCATTCTTTATCATGGTGAAAATTACGCCAGAATTAGTCGCAGAATCGTCTCAATATTTTAACCCTGTTAAAGATCGTGAACTTGATTTAAGAGGTTTAAATTTAAATATTATCGATTTTTATCACATATAACATATAATTCAAATTTTCCTAGGCCTTAAGATATCTGTAATAGAAAATTTGGCCTCAACATACGTAATTTTTCATAAGTTTTATTTTTAGGATCAATTTGATTGTATAGATTTGTCTAGTAACGATATAAGGAAATTAGATGGATTTCCTTTGCTTAAACGATTAAAACATTTGCTATTAAACCATAATCACATTTAGTATATTAAATACAGTTTTAATTTTTAAAGTAAAATTAGTGATTCTTTGCCCAAAACATTGCCTAATCTCCAATCTTTGATATTAAGCTCAAACAATGTATCCGAGCTTGCAACTATTGATGTGCTTAAAGATTGTAAGCATTTGACCACTCTCAGGTAAGATGAGTATAAAACTAATGTTTTAGTCTTTTGAGTAATCCAATCACAAAATTGAGTAATTATAGACTATATATTATCCACCAAATTCCACAAATTAAATTGTTGGATTTTCAGAAAGTTAAGCAAAAAGTAATTTTTTTTGTGTAAATAGACTTTAGGAAAGGGAAGAGGCAGCAAAACTTTTCAAAAAACAAATTGTTGTTAAGAAGCTTGATAATACATTTGTTCCAGGTGAAAAATTGCCACCCAAAGTACAAAAGCCTACTGCCAATATCAAATTGATAAAAGTATAAATTTATATATAGATTAATAAAATATGATGCATAAATAATAATGCAAATTTTTAATTTTATGTATATCATATATATATATTATTTGTTCAAAATACCTAATTTTTAAGATATACCTGATTATCTATTATATTTTAAAACCAGCCCCTAATTGTTTTTATATTTAAAATAACACATTATTTTTTTTGCTCCATTTATAAAATTTAAAATTATATAAATCCTCCTTTTGATTGGTAAATAAGTTTAAAACGGGATCATATAAATAAATCAACATATATATATTTGTTTGACGTCTAAACATTGTTCATTTTTTAGAGATATATAATAATAAATCAGAAGACTTAGAATTAAAATAATATACTTTTATTTCTGGTCATCTTAAAACCTCAAATATTATAATTTTACAAATAAGATTTAAAAATTAAAAATATTGTTTTTGGAATAAATGTTGCAAAAAACATGCCTTTTTAAAAATTGTCATTTTTTAACTAAATTAGAGTAGTAAAACCTAAACCAAAGATTCAATTGTTAGACTAAAAATAAATTAGATCAGTTTACTTAGAAATCTTACGGACCCTTCATATATTGTTGTAGACTTGTGTAATAAATTTTTATTTAATAATTAATCATATAAATAAATTGGCATGCATATAAATTCATTTTGTTAAAAAATTTATAAATATAGGAAGCCATTGCGAAAGCATCAAGTCTCGAAGAAATTGAAAAGCTTCAGCAATTATTGAGTGAAGGGAAACTTTGAATATATGATAAAAATGTTATTAATTACCTTTGTGTACTATATTAATTAATTTACAATATATTTCATGTATATTTAGAATTGTTAAGATATTGTTTCATTAATTAAATAAAAATTGTTTGTAATAAGAAAGTTGGGTGTGCCTAGATTTATTTGCTACTGCAAGACTATAATAACAATTTGACATGCAGTGTGTTAATATCGGCTATCATGTAGATTATTGCGCTTGAAATGGAGCTGCGAAAGAGTGAGCCACAAAACTTTGGCTCATTTTATACTCCTTACATGGGGGAAGAAAAAGAGTCACATATAAAAAGCCAAAATAACATTTTAAAAAAGTCTCTCACTATAAAAACGAGGCAAAAAAAACTCGAAAAAAGTGGCTTTAACGCCCCAAAAAGCTCATTTTTTCAATAATTTTATAAATCTTTAATATTATGTTAAAATTTTAGGCAATTTACCTTTACCGTAATTAAGGATATATTAAATCTATATTCGTAAGCACACTAATAAATAATATTTTGGAAAAATTATATTTTGTAATAGGGGGCAGCAAAGCATATTTGGAATAAATTAGGCCGCTCTGCATTTTAATTATCTGACAGGCCAAATAAGGCCTTATAGGATTACATTGGCAAAGCTCCACCTTATTTGGCCCACATCATAAATTAATGTTGCCATTTAAGTTCTATATTAGGCATTTTCAATGTTTTAAGCCGGGCCGTTTTATAGCCCGGCCTATTTATATTTTTTAACTTTAACCCATCCCGGTATTTAGTTATTTATTTTACGCCTTGCCCGGAATCTTTTATTGCATACAAAGTTTAGAAGTCATACCATTTATAACTTTTTTTCTTGTTAACAATAGTTAAAAAATAAGATATTAAAAATCGGCTCGACCCGTTTCAAATTTCAGCCCGGTTTGTTTTAGGAGGCCTTGGGCCGGGTCGGTTTTCGGATTCGACTTTGATTACATTCCCTCAGCCCGGTTTGTTTTTTCAAAAATTATAATTTTCGAAATTGTATTTTACAGCTCCATTACGATTTGTAATATATTTAATTTTGCCAGATCTAATTTAAAAACCACCGCCGTTTATTTTTGTATTAAGGACATTAAAAACAAATTTATCGGTAGATTTAGGTGTCAAAACTTAATTTCTAAATGAAGGAGATTTCTAATCCGAACATTAGATATTGTGGAAATTAAACAACTCTTAACCGCGCTAATTAAAAAGAAATTATTTTCAATATTTGTGCGAAATGTGGTGACCAATAATATCTGTAAATTCAGATAATGGGGCAAATTTTAAAGCCGCGATCTTAGAGCACACACACGAGCCTGATACAGCACATAATAATCAAAAGTAAATTACAATGGTTAATGGTAAAGAAAATGCCGGGTGAGTTTTTTTTTTAAAAAGCTCCTAGGAGTCTTTTTTTCGAAGAAAAAGGGCTTTAATATGCCCCTTTTCTTAAAGGAGGAAAGGGGGTTTTCTTTTACCATGTATTCATAGGACTTTTTGCCCAAAATAAAAAAAAACTTTTTTTTTCCCCAGGTCTAGCTAGAACTCATTGCGGCGATCAATGATTTTAGTCGACCTGTGAATACGTATTAATAAGTTTTGCAAATATATAAAAAGGGTAGGACTGCCCAAAAAATTGGGTGAAGAACAAACTAAAAAAATAAGGACAATGGTAAATTTTAAAAAGCAAATGGAGGCAGGTATTTAAACAATATACTAGACACTAAATCAATATTCAATCACCTCCAATTTTCAAATCCTATTTTGCTTATTGTGCATTTTAAATAAAAATTTAAAATCTGCTAATTTTTTTTAAATTCTCTTATATATTTACAAATGTCTTAAAAACTCTAATTTTAAGCAGGTTAAACATAAAAAATTGCCACAACTAATTATATCTCAAAATGTGGCTAAATTGTAGATGCCTATCTCATGCTATCAATAAGTCCAGTCAGCTTAAGCTTGATAAACTGTTAAAAAAAATTATAAGGATCTCAATTTTTGTGCATTACCTCTTGTTTCAACTATATATAAATTTTAACTTTGATCGATAAATAATGGACTACAAAAGAGAATAAATTATGTGCCGTCTTATATTATTCTTGCCTTTTCTAAACCTTGTAACACATTATAATTGGCCTAAAAGAAAATTAGGAGAGACCGGGGCGAAATGGTTCCATTTTTGTATTTTGTCCATAACTTTATTTTTAAATTCCAATTTATACAAATAATGTGCCATTTGATAGCCAATATATTTATCTAATTGATATACAGGCAACAACTTAAAAATAAAAGCGAATAAAATTTTTTAAAATTGATAACAAATTTTTTTTATACTACCTCGCCCCATACAGGGGTGAGATGGTCCTCCATTGGGACCAGGTAATCCTTTGTTTATAATAATAAAATTTATATTTTGTATGGAGAATGATTTCAGAATCTTTTTTTGGAGCCTTTTAAATGATAACCAAGTACTTTTATAAATAGACTATTTAAAAAATCAGCATGAAAATTTTACGACATTAGATTATAAAATTTTATTTTTCGTATATTATAAGGATCTCAATTTTGTGCATTACCTCTTGTTTCAACTATATATAAATTTTAACTTTGATCGATAAATAATGGACTACAAAGAGAATAAATATGTGCCGTCTTATATTATTCTTGCCTTTTCTAAACCTTGTAACACATTATAATTGGTCTAAAAGAAAATTAGGAGAGACCGGGGCGAAATGGTTCCATTTTTGTATTTTGTCCATAACTTTATTTTTAAATTCCAATTTATACAAATAATGTGCCATTTGATAGCCAATATATTTATCTAATTGATATACAGGCAACAACTTAAAAATAAAAGCGAATAAAATTTTTTAAAATTGATAACAAATTTTTTTTATACTACCTCGCCCCATACAGGGGTGAGATGGTCCTCCATTGGGACCAGGTAATCCTTTGTTTATAATAATAAAATTTATATTTTGTATGGAGAATGATTTCAGAATCTTTTTTTGGAGCCTTTTAAATGATAACCAAGTACTTTTATAAATAGACTATTTAAAAAATCAGCATGAAAATTTTACGACATTAGATTATAAAATTTTATTTTTCGTATATTATAAAAAGTTGTAGAGTATATTGCATAAAATCTTGACCAAGTCAAGGTATCATGTAGATATATACTTAAGCGAAAAAAAAATTATGTTAGGCAATTTTTAAAAGCTAGTAAAAAAGGCCGTTTCGCCCCTGTATCTTCTAAATAATAATGGGCTTGATTTCTTTTTTTATTTATCTTTACTTATTCCAAATTAAAATATCTGTGAATAGAATGTGAATTATTAGTAATATTAAATCACCTAATTTATAATTGTTTAAATTTAAAGCATATTTTATTTCAAAGTTTGTAAGATATAAAAAAGCACTAAAATATTCAATTGGATTTTTGCATCATCATTAGATTTCTTAATAAATATTACATTCGAGCATAAATATATATTTTTGCCAATGTTTATTAGGCTGCGCCCTATTATAAAAAAAATTTGAACATTAACCAAAACACACGGGGTTTTAAGTGGCGCCGAGATGCTGATTTTGAATGGTAAAAAGCAACTATACTTTGCGTGAGCTTTTTTTATTGTAAAGAAAAATATATTAGGTAGCAGCCTATGGTGGTAAAATATAATTTACAGTCATATATAAAAACAAAAATAGTTGTCAACTTAAAAATTAGTTGTCAGAAACAAATAAAAAAACGAGTTTTAGGATTAAAAACAAAAACATGTTCGTCAAAAAACCAACAAAAACAAAAACAACATTGACAAAAAACAAAGGCAATTTTTGTGTTTGAATGCCGAGCCCTATTTGCTACAACCTTAAGCCCTTTTTTTAGTTTAAAAAATGATAAAAAAAAGTTTAATTTTTTTTATCCTAGAAACGTTAAAAAATTGAAACAAAAATGTTTGAGCTAGTAAAAAATTATATATCTACCCGAGCTTTGCCAGGTAAAATTTTTATCTTTCTTTTTAAAAAAAGAGGTTGTTAAGCTTAAGCTATTTAAACTACAAATTTAAGTTCAATTGTGGGATATGTCAAAAAACTTTAAGTGCATGCATGTTTTTACGGGTTTAACTCTGAAAAGGTAATTGGGATAAATTTAATATTTTTTTATATTTGTAAAAAAAAAATGCAGCATTTTGGGCATAAATTCCTCAAAACCAATACACCTTAATTAATTACATTACTTTTTTGTTTTAATGAATAATTTTGGATTTTAGTAATCTTTTTAAAAAATATAAATCAGTATATATATAAATAATGTGTTAAAAATGAAATTTCAATGATTTTGATTAACTAATTAATTAAATAAGTTAGTTTTAATAAATTATAGCAAATAAAAAGAAAAAACAAACCAAACAAAATATTTAGGTTATAAAAATTTTTTATGAAGCTATAATTGGATCCACTTGATTTTCGTTTTTAATGCGCGTTAGGGTAAATGCACCACAAGATCAATCTCACGTTAATTTTTGAGTATAATTTTCGGGGAAGACGCCATATTTTCCTGATGATTTCATCTTTCCTAATTTCCAACCCGGGTCCTGCGTTATGGATACATAAATATAACCCATTTAATTAAATATGCAATATTTAGCAATTTTTATTTAAACTAATAATATACATGTTTTGAATGTAAACTAATATATACCTTTAAATACTTAATCAGGCAAAAATTTAAATTTTTATGTAATCTATAAGGGTTAAGTACAAAAATTTAAATACAACAGGTAAAAACTGGCGGAAAAGTTAACAAAATTAACTTTTTATAGTTAATTTTCAATATTAACCACACCATAGCGTTTTTTGTTAAACCTTTAAAATGTTAAACTTAACTATAGTTGATACTTAAGTTAAAATAATTTTATCCATTTGCGCTTCAATATATAACTCTTCACCGTATTAAAATACTTTCCAATAAACTTAGTGTTCAAAAGTTATTTGGCAGTAAAGCATCTACAATTGGCTAATTAAAAAATTAACAACTTCTTAAAAATTATTATAAAATTTTATAATAAAATCAAAATTTTTATTATCCATATAATTATGATCGGTAACCCTAAAAATTTAATTAAACTATCATATATACACAGGTCAACAATTTTTTAAGAGTTTTGAGTTAACTACATAGATCAAACCTGCCATCTTAGGGAATATCAAATCCGTTTACCGTTTTTCCTGATCAAACTTAGTTAGTCAGTTATAAACATTGAAAATTTTTTAAAAAAAAGGTCAAAAAACCAAAAAAGATTCAAAAACAAAAATAAACTGTTTTATTTTTGCATATTCAAAATATTTAAACGGTTAAATTAAAACTCCAAATAATATTTTCATTAAAAACCGATAATATATCGTGTCGTATTTAAGTTTAGACGCGAAATATTTTGTATTATCTAAATGCCGATGTAAGAGCTTGATATATTAATAATATTTATTTTTCATTATTTGTGATTAAAAATATAAGTTACAAGGGATTTTCATATGCAAAAAAGATTTTTAATTTTTTTCTTTTTAGGGTATATTTAGATCTGTCAATTTGGTCTAAAAAGGCCAATTTTCGTTATAGACGGTAACGAAAGAAACTAAGAAAAACATGTATGAGATTAGGCCATCATGGGGATGCATTCTTTTATGTTTTCATAAAATTCACGTTTCAAACATTGCTATTTGTTGACCTGTGAGTATAAATAAATTTAATCATAGCTTCAACTCATTTTAAAATTTCAAAAATAAATTCCCAATTCAAGCAAAAACAATGTTAAGAAATCCAGATACCAGTTCAACGTCTTTGGAGTTGAGCACGTAAATAATGTCACCCATTTGCAATTCAAGTTCATCTTCGTCTTCGGGCGTGTATTTGTAAAGTGCTTTTACCTTTTAACATTAACATATCAATTATAAAATAATTATAAAAATCTTTGCTATTTATTTTTAATCAAATTTTTAATTTTTTTTTTCTCAGATAACTTATAAAAAATAAATTATAAAATTTTATTTTAATAAAAGCAATAACCTGGTATTCGTAATTCGTAGGGTCCTCATCATCATCCTTTGTATTAATAGCTTCTGTTACATTATTTCCCTGATTAACAAATATCAAAAATTAATGTAGACATCAGATGAATAAATTTAACACTACTCTGAAATAACTAAATTATATTGCTACATTAAATATAGTAGGAAATTGTAAAAAAATTTATGACTCTTTTCATAAGTATATAATACAAAATACTAGTATTTAAAATTTGGTCTAAGTCTAATAACAAAATTGGTTATGAAATTAAAGGTTTTAGTGGATATTATTTATAGTTCGAAAAATTTAGCTGTTATAAATATAAATAATTTTTTCTAAATTTTGTTTTTTTAATTTTTATTATAACATAGTTCATAGCGGCTTACAAAGTTTAATTAAAAAAAAACAGTAAATAGATTTCATAATCCCTAAGATGGCAAGTGGTTTTTAAAGTTTAATTGTTCAATTATAAAGAACACATTATATTGGTAATTGGTACTAAAAATTAGTGGCATTTTAAACCCCTAAATGTGGACGATATAAAAAACTAAGAAAAATATATATTCTATATATTTAATTATTTAAAAAAAATCAGTACAAAAAAGGAATCGTGAATTAACAAATGTCTCTTTAAATTAACTTTAAAAATTGGACATATTAGTGAGGATATCAATCGGGCATGAATTATGTTTAGTCCATGTTAGTTAGATGTAATATACCAAATTATCAGGCTAATCCGGGTTTTATTACAGTTTATATATAAAAAGTGCAAAATTTTTTTACTCAATCAAAAACAATTAAAGATTATACATAAATGAAAGAAGCAAAAAAAATACGGTTTATATTAATTATATTTATCCCTTAATAATAGAACATTTTCAATAGGTCATTAACCTCAACTTCGTCGTCAAACGGGTTATTGCTGTTTGACAATTTAGAGATTTCTTTGGGTTCGTCTAAAAAAGATAAAATATTAAATAAATATATTTATAGTAAGATCCAATACAACGTATTAATTTTTTAAAGAACTAACTAAAAATTTGATTAAAATTTTTTTTGTTAATTTATAAATTGGTTTTTGCATTTTTGTAAGCATTTGTTATTGTAAAAATTAAATCGGGTCACAAAAACAATGTTAAATATAACCTTGGCCTGAATTGTTATTGTGTAACGCTGACGCAACATCAATAGGTCTTTCGTGTGTAGAATCTGGCGTTTCCTGGCTGTCTAAATTTAGGGTTGCTTTCACATAAGGCCTGAGTAGCAATATAAAATAAACCAATGAGACCCTTCTCTAGATCATATATAAATCATGTAAGAAATACTCATTTATCAGATATATACATAGATAATGTAAATTATCCAATTGGTAATAGACTTTAATAAGGATTTTGTTGAAAAAACATTTAATGTAAATCATGCAAAAACAGCAAAGTATTCTATCCACCTAAATAGAAATCAAGCTTTTACATTATTTTGCTTATTTATGATCTTTTAACTCTGTATAAAATAATTTAATTCATGCATTCGTTTCCATATAATATGACATATATTTTTTTAAATTTAATGATTACGAAATTGATATTATTGATCAATCATTACCATATGAAATCAAAAAAATATTGCCCAAATATTAATCTGGTGCAACGTTTTAGCTGTACAGTTAAAGATTATGTAAAAATAACAGCTGAGTAAAATAATTCACCTCGGTTGAAGCCACTCACATTTACCAATGTTTAAAGCAAGGGTGTCCATAGATTCGCTAAGTTCGTTATTTACCTGATAAAAATAATATATAAATCTTATTTCTACTCAAAAAAGCGCAGTTCTTTTTATTTGCAAACCAGAAAAATGTATTCGTTGAGACAAACATAACGCAACATTTTGTTCATAAAAAGGGAGCTTTTTAACATAATAAAAACAAATGTTTGAAACTTTAAAATATACCTATAGTTAAAAACAAAAAAAAATATTATCTATTAAAATTTTGATACCATTTCAGACCAAGCGCATCCACAAACTAGAAAAAATTATTTCTCATGTAGCCTCAAATAACATTTTTCAATATTTCTTAGTTTTTGAAACTTTGTTATTCTCACATTTCTATTTATAACTGGTTTACAAAGTTTGACCAGAAAATGCGTATTTGAATAAGAAAGTATATTTGATATTATGAATTACAAAAATATCAATTTGATATTTTTTCATATTTTCCTTGAATACGTTTATTATATGGCCCCAGTTTTATCTCATTTTAAATAAAACTTATAGCTCTACCCTATCTTAAATCCCAAATTCAAAACAGCTGAAGGAAGCAACTAAAACTAGTTAACAAATTTCCTAGTGCACAAATATTTTATATTTTTCAAAAGCCTTTAATAACTACTTGAAATAGCTTACTTTTGACATTTCATTGTGGAATTGCAACTCAGCAGCAAAGAGTGATTGAAAATGCGAAACGAGGAATGATATACGGCTAAACAAATATAAGCTAAAATAAATCCACGTGTATTTGATTTATAGCATAAAATAGTTTGTAAACTTAAATACAAATGTGTTTTTTTAATTATATTAACAATCATAAATTGATGGTTTAAAAATTTTGGCAATTATTTGGAAGGCATAGACATAAAAATTACGAATTGTAGAGGGCTGGTAGTGATTCATGTAATTCATTATTTAAATCTTCATATACGCGTTTGGCTTCTTTGAGCTGATCTAATGACTTTATAAAAAAAAATTAGCTAAAACTTTATGTATTTATACATAAAATCAAATTTCATGACAAAAAACGTAAAAATAATTCATTTTTAAAACAACGATATTAACATACTTTGTTAATCTTTTGATTATCCTTTTTCCTATTGAGTGAATTAACGAGTGTGTCATAGTTATGCCTGGCAGAATCAAAATATAGCAATTTCCTGCTGCGCTTATTTATTTTTTCCTAAAAATATGTAAGGGCACGTGAAAAGTGAGTTTTTATTTTCGTGAAATTTTGAAAATTCTGAAAATTTTGAAAATTTATTTTTTTTTTTCAAATTTTTTTTCAAAAGTTTTTTATTTCAGAAAAAGCATTTATGTGCATATATCAAATTTGGCAACTTTTTGAAATGCGTTTTATTACAAAATAAAATTATTCAAAATTTTGAAAATTTTACGAAAATAAAAACTGACTTTGCACATGCCCTAACAAGCAATTATTATATAAAACAAAGATATAAGACATACAATATGGCAGTCATAATACTTTTTAGTTTGTTGTTGTGCCTCTTTAAAAAGCGGTTAAAGGGATAAAAATGGGCATGTGAATAGCATAGCCAAAAAAATATTAACGCTAATGACTTAATTTTTGATGTATAAATTATATGTTAAAAGTATTTAATAGTATACATTTTGAAAGCCAATTGCGCCATTAAAAAAATTTTTATTATAAAAAAATAATGATTTTTTATAATTTATTAGAATAGAACAAGTAAATATCTCTCATAACCAAAGCCAAAAATAATTGGAAGGAGACCCTTTAAAAATTTACCTCAACTATGTTAGGGTAGTTACTGTGTTCTCATACCTCTAGTGCACTCAGAATAAGGGCGAAAATTTAATGAGCTTTAAGTCTGGGCAATAAATATCTGTATATATATTAAAATTTGATTACACATCAGGCTCCCTAGCTTAAAGCCTAATTAGGCACACAATTCTTGATTAAATTCCAAAACATACACTCAGCTTTCAAACTAATTTAATATATTATTTTTAAAGAAAATGTAAGGCCCATCTTTATGATTTTAAACAGACCTGCTGCAGAATGACTAACACTGCACTTGTGGCTTGTTAAATATAAATTAATAAATAGAGCAAGCCTACATTTTCTGAGTGGAATACAGATAAAAATATATGCAAATTAAAACTTATATGATTAAAAATTACAACAATTAAAAATTTTATAAATAGGATTATAATCAAATTTATGGAGAAGAGGGAGGTAGGAATTGAAAAAACATATTACCTAAAAAAAAAATACACACATTGGGTATCAAAATTATTTTCCCCACCCTATAATCATGCCATTTTAAAATGAGTAGAATATAAACTTTAATTTCAACAAATTGGTTATTGTAGCAGTTAAGGGGTATTAGCACTTGGTTATCTAATTTTTGAATATAATCTTGCCATATGAAATCAAAGGAGTCAAGTAAATGAGAAAATAAATCTTTATTCTGCCAGTCAAGCTCATAAGTGTCTTTAATAGTCTCATATAAATTTTTTTCACATATACACTTTTCTAAAAAATAATTACTAATATAATAAATAAAACCTTTAACTGATATTATATATGCCTTAAGATCTTTATATAGTTTGTTTGATGTTTGCTAAAATTTGAATTAAGTATAGACATTATTTATAGAAACATTTTACCATGATGTACAGTTAAATGGATAATTTAAATAATTTTGGGTCTATTTTTTGTTACAAATATGATTATAAATTTTTTATATTCCCCTTTTACCTATTTAGTTTAAATATACCCTACACATAAATTTTTTTTTGATATAGGTCAAAATAATAACAAATTAAAACAAAAAATAAAAAATATATTTAATTTTTATCTATATTAACAATTTATATTTTGTTACAATAATTAAAAATAAGCCAAAAATCATTAAGAAATTGCCCAATCAAACAAGGCAAGTATTTGTTATAGCCTATAATACTCATAATTAAGTTTTTCATAGAACCTAATAATTGAATAGTCAATTTTTAAACTAATATCTAAAAACATGGAATTAAATTTAATAATATCCAAAATATATAGAGTAGAGCATTAAATTATTAAAAAAAATTACCTGCTGTTTATTAAAATTTGCAATATAAACATCAAATAAGTCATCCTTGGTTTGATCGACTTTTCCAAGATTTACTAAAATCTAAAAATTATTCGATATCTAAATAAACCTTCTCCTTAGCCCTAACAGCACCTTTTTGAACGACTGAAGCAAAGTTGGATTTTCTATCTTGAGAATGTGACATGATGAGATTATAAAACTGAGGAATGCACAGCTGATTTAAATGCTGTCTTACCAATGAGAGTGCTTTTAACGTCAGGTTATTAAATCTATTAACTTTTTAAAAAATTACATACTATAATTTTTGTAAGATTAATTAGGGCAAATTCTACATTAAAATAAATGTATTGGCAACTAATATAATTAAACAATAAACTCACAGTGGTGCAGGGAAAATTAATGGGAAATTTAGCATGTCTTTTACCACTATGTCAGTAGTTAAATCTAAAATATTGGTTAATTAATATTTTAAATTAGAATATTATACGTATATTCTGCATAATACAATATATTTAAAAAAAAGCAATTCTGTTGTCTTTAATTTTTAACAATCAACATTAAAAACTAAAGATTTATAATTTCTAAACAATATTAGACTTAGACCATTTATTAATAACTAGTTTTGTTTATTATATATTTAAAAAAATAGTTACATAAATTTGATTCATATTATATATAATATTTGTTAAGATATTCTAAGTTCATTATGTGCTGGGGTCCATAGAGACCTCACAGTGCTAATAAACGTGGGTTGAACTAGATATTTTATAAAGAAAAATGTAATATATTATTTTAATACCTAGAAAAAAAGTTTAAATAGATTCACTTTAAATTTACATTGAGGCAATTAATTTCAAAATTAACAATGTGGGGTCTATACGGACCTTAATCAAATTTTAATTTCTAAATTTAGTTATTAGGCTTAGACCAAATTTTAATTACTAGTTTTGTTTATAATATATTTAATAAAAAAGTCACAAAATTTTAACCTATATTTATAATATTTTTAATATTTGAAATTATTTAAAATGTGCTGGGGTCCATATAGACCTCACTAATCGCGGGTTTATTTTGTTAAAAACAACAAATTTGACGATAAAATTTTGATATTGAGTGTATTTTGGAAAAATAAAATTTATATTTTTATGATAAATTACTTATTTCCATATTTATCTGTACAAAGATATTAAAATTTGTATGTTATATTTCACAGGTCAACAAATTTATAAGTCAGAAACGTGAATTTTATGAAAACATAAAAGAATGCATCTCCATGATGACCTAATCTCATATAATTCGTTTTTCTTAGTTTCTTTCGTCTTTGGCTCCTTGGATCCGTCTATAACGAAAATTGGCCCTTTTTGCCCAAATTGACAGATCTAAATATACCCAAAAATTTGAAAATCTTTTTTGCTTATCAAAATTCCTTGTAACCTATATTTTTAATCACAAATAATGGAAAAAAAAATCATTAATATATCAAGCTCTTTCATCGGCATATAGATAATATAAAATATTTCGCGTCCAAACTTAAATACGACACGATATATTATCGATTTTTAATCAAAATATTATTAGAAGTTTAAATTTAACAGTTTAACTATTGTGAATATGAAAATAAAATTTTAATTTATTTTTGTTTTTGAATCTTTTTTGGTTTTTTAACCTTTTTTTCTAAAATTTTCAATGTTTATAACTGATAAGTTTTATTAGGAAAAACGGTAAACGGATTTGATATTTCCTAAGATGGCAGGTTTGATCTCTATAGTTAACTCATAACTCTCAAAAAATTGTTGACCTGTGTTTTATTAAAAAATGTTTTAAAATTGATGCCTATTTATATCAAGCAACTGATGTTACCTTTAAATATCATATAAAGGGCCATATTAGGGTCCCTGGGTACCTCAAACTCGTTTTAAAAATAAGTGTTCAAAAAATTTATTCAAAGTTAAGATATAAAACATTATACAATCGCGGGTTACTTAATTATTAAAAAAAAATTAAATCTGATTTGTAAGAATTTGTTTTACATATTTTGGGTTAACTACAACATTAATCTTTTTGGGGCTGTTTCAATTATTATTTTTTTTCTGTAAATAAAATTTTTATAATTAACCCGCGATTAGCACTGTGGGGTCCATATAGACCCCAGCACACCTTTAATCTTGAATATCTTCATTCATATTACACAGGTCAACAAATATTAATGTTAGAAACATGGATTTTATGAAAACATACAAAAAATGCATCCCCAGGATGGCCTAGTCTAATATATGTTTTTCGTTCTTAGTTTCTTCCGTCTTTGGCTCCTTAGATCCGTCTATAACAAAAAATGGCCTTTTTTGACTATATTGACAGATCTAAATATACCCTAATAAGAAAAAATATAAAAATCTTTTTTGCATATATTCCCTTGTAACTTATGTTTTAATAACAAATAATGGAAAGTAAATTTTAATAATACATTAAGCTCTGACATCAGCATTTAGATAATACAAAATATTTTGCGTTCAAACTTAAATACACGATAAATTATCAGTTTTTTATGAAAATATTATTTGAAGTTTGAATTTAACAGTTTAACTATTGTGAATATGCAAAAATAATATTTCAATTTATTTTTGTTTTTGAATCTTTTTTGGTTATTTAACCTTTTTTTCTAAAATTTTCAATTATAACTGACTAACTAAGTTTTAAGGAAAATAGGTAAACGGATTTAATATTCCCTAAGATGGCAGGTTTGATCTTTGTAGTTAACTCATGACTCTCAAAAAATTGTTGACCTGTGTCATGGGTCAAATTTTTGTGACTTTTTTCTTAAATATAATAAACAAAACTTGTAATTAAAATTTGGTCTAAGTCTGACAAAATTTGTTTAGAAATTAGAACTATTGGGGTCCGTATGGACCCCACACTCTCAACAACGAAAATGATATTGCCTCAATGTAATTTTTATACAACATTATTTTCTTAGTATTCTTTTGGATCTACTATACAATTTTCAAACTCGATTTTTCTTTGCTACGCTAGATCTCGGAGATGGTTTGTAATTGAGCGACGTGTGAGGTGTGGTTTTGTAGGGTAGGTTGAGAAGGTGTGCGGAAAGATAGTTAGGAAGCGATCGAGACTTCCGGTGGGTGTGAAAAACCTAACTTTAAAAAGTTTTTTTGAGCAGTAGCGATAAAAAAATCGTTTGTCGAAAAGGTGCCTAGGAATGTCGAGTTTGTATTTTTATCCACTAGGAAGTTTTATTTTTTGTTTAAACGACGAAATTCTCTCAGGGCTTTAAATGGTAAGATTTTATTTTGAAATTTTTTTAGGTTAATTATTCTAATATTGCCCACGTTTTTGGAAAGTTTCGAGATTTTATCAGCTTCTGTTACCGAGATATTTAAGGTTAAACAGGGGATTAAAATTTGAACTTTACACTCGGGATCGGTTTGACAAAAATTCTGACTACAGATTTTTCTTAAATTTTTATCGAATCATAATAGTATAGTCCTTTACCTTTTCTCAAAATTTCAGACTTTTTTAGCCCATAGGAGCCGAGTTAGCGGCCCGGTACCAAAAGGTACATAAATGTACCTTTTGGGATTTCGGTCTTAAAGAGTAGTTAAAAAATATTTTTTAAACGTCCTTATCCATAATATATGTAAGCAAGTTAGGTCCTTAAAATTTATGCAAATTGAAGCTCTTCAGCTATAGCGGTGTGAAAGACCTAGGGCGCCAAACCCTGGAAATTATGTTGCTCTGTACGAATTAAATTAACACACAAGAAGGTCGCCAAAACGATCAAAATTTGTCTTATCCTATTCCTTAATGATAGTTTTATCGTGGTATAAAGTGATTGACATAGCTACTTTATTTGTTTTGCTAAGATTGGGCCATATATTTTTAGGTACAAAAATACACCTATAAGCAGGCAATACGTAAAAGTTAAATTTTATTTATAATACATATATATTCTATTTGAAATGTTTATATTAATTTATTATATTAACCAAAGTGGTCCGGGCCCGGACCCCCTTTGTTTAGTAAAATAATATTATACTGAATAATTGTACCTTAAGACAACTGTCTTAATTAAGAGGGTAAGCAAAATATTATGTAAGATATATAAAAAATTTTGATATATTTCATTGTAATTGTTTTTATAAAACAAATATTTGTCTCAAAAATAAGACATAAGTATAAATTAATTTTTCTTTTTTTGAATTTAATATTAAATATATGTTAATTATTTCTTTCTTATTCCAGATAACAATACTGAGAATTAAAAAGATTTTATTTATGAGATTTCCAGCATTAATATATTATAATATCAAATTAACAATGTTAAATATAATTAATAAATTATAAACAGGTGGTATATTAAATGTAATATATGAAAGAAGTAATTAAAATAAATTTAAAAAAAAAAAAAATAAAATAAAAAATAATAAAAATATTATATTTACTAAATTTTAGAGTCTTCCGGCCACGTATTTTTAAATAGAAAATAATTATTTTTCAAAATTTCTATGGAAATTTTTTGCCTTATGCTAAAACTTGGTGAAATAAAATTATTTTTAATTAGTTTACCAATTTGTTTGAAAATTTTCAAGGCTTCAGGACCAAATGATCCAGAAGTTGTGGCAACAATTGGTATAAAAATATTATCGGAATTTAAAAAACAATATTTTCTTGTCTTTAAAATTTCGGCATTCAAAATTGGATCAAAATTATAATTTGAAGGGGCCAGAGGATCAACACAGGTGAAATCCCAAAATAAAGGTTTCCCCTCAGAGAAGGGAACAAGAGTTTTTCCATCCGGTCTTTTAGAATTAAAAGATAGACAAGGTTCTAAAACACACGGTATATTAGCCTTTTTAAAAAAGTGGCGATAATGATATTAACCTTATTGTGTCGCCTTATCTTTGAATTCGACAAACAATGTAAGGGATGCCGGCCAAAACTATCGGTGAGAGTCTTGCATTTGCTGCAAATGTAAGGTGTTGAAAAAGGAATTCCTAAACGCAAATACAAAGCATATTGAAACGCTTCGTTAGGAAGTAATTGATTATTTAACTTACTGGGGAACGCCTCTAACCATTCATGACCTGAATTGTATGAGGAGAGTGATCTAAGAAGGGATTTGTGCGTTGTGTTTTCACTCTGTAAAAGGTAAGCAAGAGAGTTTAACGCTAAACACATATCCCATTCTTTTTGATCACCCGTTTCAGGGTATGGCCTGGTAGGGCCGGCCTCAAAAGCCCAGGTAGTTAAGGCTTGAAAAAAAATCGGGTCCGAGTTAAAATTTGTGATTTTAAAGATTGTATCCTTGAAGGATGAAAAGGAAGCAAGGAAAGCGACAAGCGCTATTGTGCTGCTCGGCACCAAAAACACAGCACGGAACAAAGTTATTTATTTATTTTTTTAGATTCATCCTGTTACATCACCTACAAATCACTATTAATTAAATCAATAAATTCAAATATCCACACTAATACAAGTATTTTTCTTTTAATTTTTAGATTCATCCTGTTACATCACCTACAAATCAATATCAATTATACCAATCAATTTAAACATCCACACTTTCAATACAAGTATTTTTCTTTTAATTTTTAGATTCATCCTGTTACACCTACAAATCATTATTAATTAAATCAATAAATATAAACATCCACACTTTCAATACAAGTATTTTTCTTTTAATTTTTAGATTCACCCTGTTAAATCACCTACAAATTAATATCAATTATATCAATTAATTTATACATCCACACTTTTAATACAAGTATTTATATATTAATATTTAGATTCATCCTGTTACATCACCTACAAATCACTATTAATTATAACAATTAACTTATACATCCACACTTTCAATACAAGTATTTATATTTTATTTTTTGATTCATCCTGTTACATCACCTACAAATCACTATTAATTATAACAATTAATTTATACATCCACACTTTCAATACAAGTATTTATATATATTATTACCTTTGTAGAAATATGGCAGAATTAAGATGGTTACAAACATTAAATAATAATGCATCGCCTCAGATTCTGTAAGCATTATTAAATTAATTTATAATTATGAGATAAATTATATATGATTTACATATTTAGTGTCAAAAATAGATGAATATCATGGAATCCGTTATAATCTTAATCATTTGCATCCTCGCATTATACGTATATATATTTTTTATACGTAATATCTACTTTATACACAAATATATACTTATTTTTTAATTTTATATTTATGATGGATAAATAATAGTTTCACCAATCGAAAATCGCAGAAGTAACAGGTTGTAGGTAACAACAAGGATTAGGTATTAATTAAATATTGCTTTATTCTTTTGATATGATGAAACTGCCCCCTCAGTTTATGATTTATTTTATACAATCTGATAATTTAATTTAAAATTAAAAAGGACAAATAGAATCACTAAATGTTCATACGAAAGTTTATAGGAATAATTCTTTTCTTTTAACTTCAGATCTTTGATATGATGATATTTGCTACCAAATAGGTTTCTATTTGGATTTATATGTTACTATTTTAATTTATTGAATTAAATAGATTTAGTCTGAATTAGTACTTGAATTTGTAATTAGAATAATTAGTTATTAAAGCTTTTGGTATATTTGGATTATGTCAGATTTAATTTTATTTGGAATTTAATTTTTTATACAAATTTTTTTTTAATTTATGTATATTTTTAAAAAAACTTTTTAAATATTTGATATTTTTTCAATTTTATTTGATTAATTTCAATTTTATTTAAAATTTAATTCTTTTTAAAAAATTTTTTTCATTTTTCATGAATTTTTTTTTAAATTTTAATAAATTTTTTTATTATTTCATAATTTTTATGAATTACTTTGAAAAAATTTTCAATTTTATTTGGAATTTAATTCTTTAGACAATTTTTTTTAATTTTTATGTATATTTTAAAAAAAGCTTTTTAAATATTTGATATTTTTTCATGAATTTTTATTTAAATTTTTCAATTTTATTTGATTAATTTTTTTTAAGACTGATCGTGTACACAGCCAATCAGTTTACTTAAAATGTCGTGTACACAGCCAATCAGTTTAAATAAAATGTCAAGTTGCCCGGGCGGAGCCGGGCCACATGGGCTAGTAGTTTTATAAGTGTATAAAATGTTCAACAGATTTGGAATCTCATCAGCTTTAAATATTTTATATATATTTATTTTAATTTAAATTCAATGTAAAAAACATTGCACTGGGAAAAAAAATAAAGCTATGGTCATAATAGTAAATTCTCTACCAAATTCTGTAAAGTTCTCCAGTCTTATTATTTACCACTAATGACCACGCTCAAAGTCAAATTTTAAAATAACAAAAAAAATGCTTTTTTGACTTTTACTCTTAATAGTCGAATTTTATTGTTAGCCGAAAACAAATGTTATATCTTACATTTATATATATGTAAATGAATATAAAATAACATTTTTTAATTTATAGAGCCCTTAATAAAAAAAATATTTTAATAAAAATAAAAAAATTTCTAGTAATTTTTTAAATTAATTTTTCTATTTAATACGAGCAATTTATATTAATATATATTGATTATGGCCGTGCCTTGTTATTGGTTTTTTCAGAATGGGCTTTCGCATTAATCAAAACCTGTTTTTAAACGTTTTCATGCACCATATGTTTTTAAACTCATTTTTCGAATGAAAGAAATAAGGCATAGCCTATGGCCGTTAATTTTTTTATATTTTAACATTGTTTTTTAAATGGCAGATAAGTGAGTATGTATTTTGGATATCATCATAACTTTATTTATGATTATTTTTAAAAATTTGTTTCTTTCAGGCGTCCAAACACAACAGGCATTTATTGAAAAATTTTTAAATCAATGTTAAATTGTATTTTTAATTATTTATTTTTTTGTAGCCTTTTTGCTGCTGAGATTTGACATTTGCTTCCGTGTGTGCCATCCCCTGTATGTTGCTTGAATCAGGGTCGCCGCCTCTTTGTCCGTCATATTTTTACCTTTGTGACCTCTCCTCGAACTTTGGGAGGGATTGGAGACCGATGATAAGGAGCTCTCTTCCTCCATCGATTTTGTGGTGCTTTTATGTGATTCATTCTACGGGGTACATTAAGAACGCGACAGTTTAATGAGTACAAATTGTTATTATTTTGTATTTTTAAGCAAAATAAGAAATTAGAGCTGAAAAAAGCCCATTTTTGGGCTCAATCCATATTATTTTAAATTGCGGATAATAAAGGGTTTGAGCTTTAGGCAATAAAATATTTATAAAAAAATTTGTCAAAAAGAAATGACTCAAAAATAGCCAATTCCCTCTAGTCTTAAGCCTCATAAAGCAAAAATTTTCTATCAAGAATAAAATAAATTTGGGGGCTTTAGCTTATTAAATAAAAATTAATATATAATTTGGGCCCATTAATCGACATCTGCCTACCCTCAAGATCGGTTCGTCCATAAGAGCAAACCGTGAGACATTCAAGTAAATTATAAACTTTAGAGATTAATTTATTTTAGGTAATTTGTGTTATATGTTGTAGGCAATAAACGATTTGGCCTTGCTCAAAAAATTAAAGTGTCCTATTTAGTATCTGCAAAAAAATAATACCTTATTATGAGAAGATAAAGGGTTTCTTTTACTATTTTACTCACACTTCCGGAAATTTTTCCAATTAAATTACCATTGTATTGCTAAACTTACCTCAAGATGTCTGTATTTTAAAATCAAAGATAAAAATCTTTAGGTGTTTTGATATTCTATAGATAGCATTCTTTATTAAAAAAAATATTTTCCCCGCATTAAATCCCACGGGTCAATAAGCTATTCTGAATAAATTAATGCCCTACAACATATCCAGTTTATAGTTCAATTTAGACATTCGAAGTGAAAAAGCTCCCTACTGGTTTCAGCACTTCTCGGGAGGAGCAAAATATATTTTATTTTATTTTTTAAGCCAGTTTTTGCTAACCCCCATACAACTTGTCTTTATTTTAATCTATTATTTTATTTAAAAGTTAAACAAAATACCTTATTTCCTGATTTTGCCTTATTTAACAAAAATATGCCGGGCAAATCAGAAATTTAATAATCAGCTGACCGAGTATGGACACAGAAAATGTGCAATTAGCTTAAAAGTTTTTGACCCATAAAAATGATTAATACATATATCCCTAAATTATAGATTTATTTAAAAATATTTTTACCTGTGAAGCACCCTTATCCGTCTTCTTACCGCGATTTTTACCTATATATATATGAATCGTCTTAAAATAAAATTATTGTCCAAAGACCGATTTAAAAAATAATTACGGCAAAAATATTTTTGATTTAACATTTTTGCAAAAACATCGGCTTTAACTAAAGATTTTTGTAAAGTAATTTTATTCACTTGCAAATCATAATATGAGGCACAAATTGATTATAAGGGTTTTTGTAATTTTTATTTATCTTGTAAATGAGCTAACTAAAATTTTATAAAAAACATATTTTATAACGCTGAATAGGGATGTATATTTGTAAACCGACATAATGCTAAAAAACGATGGCAAAAGAGCATTAATTTATTTTTAAAATAAAAATATTTTTTGATTTTTTTTTTCACTTTTAATCAACGTATTGTTGAACTTTGGGCTAGTCAATAAAATTTTATTTTCTTTTTTTTAATATTTGTGGATTACCTCTTAATCTCACAGAATAATTTATAATTTATTACATGAACCTGTAATTAAATAATATATGACAAACCTGAATAATATTTAAATTGTAAAGCCCTTATTTTACAGGTCTACAAAATTTTTGGAACCAAAAATTATTTAGAATAGTCCTACTGTGTACAATTCAATTTTTCCAGTAGCGTCTTTACTACCTGTCATAAACATTCATGCCAATAGTGACACTTATTTCTGCCACTACAAAAACTAAATAATATTTAAATTTTTTTTTGACTATTTAGCAGTAAACATGATCGATAAAAATAATATTTTAAGTCTATTTTAATTAGATTGATAAATAATGGTTAATAAGATATTGTCCAAGTTTTTAAATGATAATTTTTTTAAAAAATCTAAATAAAATATAAAAATAAAAATTATACAAAGTCTATTATTCAAAAAATTCGATCTCGATATATATTAAATAGAAAAACAATATTATCGTTCGAATAAAAATAAGTTAATAAAATTTCCTATTTTTAACTCGCGAATACCCAAAATTCGAACACCATTAATGGGTATATCAACATTTTAAACGTGAGAAACTCTAAATTTATCAGAAATAATAACTTTGAATCAAGAATTACATTAGATATATTTTGCGCCTAATCAATAGCTAAAAAGGTGACTTCACGATTCAATTGTAAATTTTTTGAGGACAAATTGCATTATAATAAGGTTATTTTATTGTTTAAAAAGGTAAATAAAAATAGGACTATTCTTATATGTTAAACATCATAAAAAAATTTTAATGATAGTTTAATACGTGAATAAAAATTTAACAACTTTTTGATTATGCTATTTTTTTAATTGTCATTCCAATAACATACGAAGGTTAAATTGCTTTATTAACCTCAATAAATATACCTAACAGCAAGAATACTTGAGTTGAAAACCCAGCCGCAAGCCTGTCAAACTTGATCTATCAATTTTTTATGTTTAAAGGCACGTGCAAAGTGAGTTTTAATTTTTGTAAAATTTTGAAAGTTTCCAAAATTTTATTTGTTTCAAAATTATTTTAAAAATTTTTTATTTTAGAAAAAGCATTTTATGTGTACTTAATTTGGCAACAAAAATTTGCGTTTTATTACAAAAATTTTTTTCTCAAAATTTTGAAAATTTCACGAAAATAAAAACTCACTTTGTACGTGCCCTAAAGTATTTAATTAATATACACATTTAAAAGTTAAAGTATTAACAATGCCGAAAAAAAACCAACAAGTCTTCAAAAGAAAATATGTAATTCTCAAAACATTGGCAATTTCAAAAAAGACGACTTGATCCATCTGGCCATATATTTTTGTGATATATCTATGTAATGCCCATTGCTTAAAATACCTGGGTGTAATATTTTGTAATTTTACAAAAATCTTTAAGACTTCAGGCCCAAAAAATTGAGGAGTTTTAGTAGCCGCAAAAAATATAGATGTTTTCTTTATTTTTTAAGGGGCTGAAGAGCATTGAAATTGTTATGCGGAGACTTTCATAACCCTTCGGGTCAGTAGATGCGTCTTTACGCCAATACCATAATATCATTAAATGATGCTGCATTCAGGGAATATTACAGCATTCAAGCTTTACCACCCTAGCAAAGGTCGAAGGCTAGAGTGATTCACCTGCTAAGACATATCCCCCCTTCCCGTCAGAGCATACCCCCTTTTAGCCCTGTCGGATACTAGGCAATCACTTAACCGAGACCACGAGCTAAAGAATTTTCGGTCAGCAAACTGACAGTTTAATTACATCTAAAATTTGACACTGATCAGAAAGCCCTAATATTCTTAACAATATATTATCACTATTTCATAATAAAATACTAGGATCAAATTATGGTTAAAATAGGGAGTAGCAAGATTACCCAACTGAATCCTACATTTTAAAGTAGAAAAATTATTATAGGGAAATTTTTGTAAATATACCTCTGCAGCACCCGCATGTCAAATAATTCATAAATCGGTTAGGATACGTGTTTAGGTGATGTCCGGTTAATTGATTATAAAATGTATGGAAATTTGTATCAAATTATCTAAGAAATTCTTGTGCTTAACCCGGATTATCGACTTTGATATGGCAAATGAAATGATAATAATACATTTATAATATTGATTGTTATAATAACATAATTTTTTTCTGATATTAAAAAATACCAATTTTGTGGAAAATTAATCAAAACAACAAAATAAGTTGGCAACTTAGAACATAAACATTCTAAATGTTTTCCAAATCGCTTCCTTGCTTAGTTTACCAATTATTTTTGCACAAAATGAACTTAATTTTCTTTTTATCAAAAGATGGCCGATATATGATGCGCTTCAATTTAGTAAAAAGGTTTAAACCCCTTATGTTCTTAATAATCTAGCATATTAATATTGTGAAATTGTGTTAGCATAATTTATACTGACAATCTAATGTTATAAGATAACAAAAAACCATGTTTATAAAAAAAATATCATGATTTTAGAATTACCAATTTATAAAGTCGGAAAAATTAATGCCAGGAACTTAGTTAGTGGCAACGTTAAATTTTATTAAAACTATTTGTTCCCTAACAAACCGTTTTTTAACATCAGTTTTTGAGCTAGCTATAAAAAGTCGTGAAAATGCTACTAAGAGTGTAAATTTTTAACCCATCTTAATTAGTTTCTTCGCAATCAAAAAATAAAACATTATTTGTGGGAAATATAAAATATGATGCGTGCCGAGCAATCATTAGCCTATTGCCTCTTATTTACTTTTTTGCCCAAAATTTCTGAATTTAATTTTTTTCTGGCTGATTTTTAATCATAAATTGAAAATTTTAAAATTTATTAATTCATAAACTCGTTAATAAAAATTGTAACAAAATATTAAAAATAAATAATAAATAAACTATTTCGGCAACAGTTGGTTGCCTTCATCAGTTTAAAAAATAAAAAATAAAAGTTACATATGCATTGCATACATACATAAAAATGTACAATATTATTATTCTCTTAAAATTGAATTTTGTATAAAATATTTAGAAAAATAAGTTTATATTTTCTTTAAAATGGTTCATTTTAATTTTTTAATTTTTAAATAAAAAAGGAAAATTTTTAACAAAATGTGAAGTTGTATTATTTAAACATTGGTTTAATTCAAATTTTCTATTTAAAAGATTACTGTGCGAGTTGATTTACAAAATACACTTAAGGTCACACGTTCAAAAAAAACTTTGTTGTTCTAACTTTATAAAAAAATTTAAAAGTATTATTTCAAAAAGTTGCCAACTTAAAATATAAGCATAGACACTTGTTGAAAAAATTTAAAAAGAAAAATTTTTTAGTGTTTTTTGAAAACATAACTCATTTCTAACGTAAACATATTTAAATTAGTAATGGGAAAATGTATGCGAAAGGAAAGAGGAAGATCATTCTCTAAAAGGGTCAAATTGCCTATTGCCTATGTAAAACTTATATCTTAAAGTTTTTATTAGTTTGCAGCAAACCCTATAAAGATTTGAATAAAAAAATTTAAATTTGTTGAAAGTTAGAATTACCTTGTAAATTTTTAATTACTTTTTTATTCTTTTTTTGAGACTTAAGTTGTTAAAAAACAACATTTTGCCAATTTTGACTGATTTAAATTGCATATTTTGAGGTTTAAATTTAAAATATAATATATAAGAAGGCAAAGGCGATTATTAGACATTTTAGCTATATAAGTCACACCGTTATAAATCTTATTACATTTAGATGTTGAGATTAACGTGGGTAACACTTTGTAATGCAACTTTAAGTGTCATGCTCGGCTTGTATACATTTTTACAAATATTTCTAGCCTGCCTGACACTAATTCTACGATCTGCATAATTCTAGTATATTTTCTCGTGTTGACTTAAAATTGTGTTTTTCAAATCTCGTAGGCCCACCGGGTCTAAAAAATCAAGTTGGGCTTCCGATTTAAGAGGTGTTCAAACTAAATAAACTACTTATAATTTCTATTTAGTGGGGACAAAAAATGAAAAAAATCAAAATATTTTATTTCATTTTTTTAAATTTTGATGGTATCACATTATTGTGATAATTTTAACTTACCTGTTGTTTATTAATAAACATGAGCCGGGCGAACATTTATCGAATACCGAACCGAGGCAAGCCGAAACTATAAAATTACGGGCCGTGCAAACTGAAAATTTTTTGACTAAAAACAAGCCTGATTAATTTCCGACCGGAATCACATAGGCAAAATTTCTCAATGACAAAATATATAATTTTAGAAGGTTTGACTCCTCTCGACAGACGGCTTAGCAAACAGGTGTAGCAAAAAACGTATAGAAAAGAATACAAAACAAATAAATTTCTGAATCTTATAAGGTGTTATGTTTATCAAATCCGTTAATTTTTTTACTTTATGGTCAAACCGCCGTTGTCACAATTAGAAAGGACAAAAGATGCACTTTTAACGAATTATCAACTATTTTATATTAAGATATTAAAATTCTTACAATTAAAATGCATAAAATATTTTCCATTGATAATGTTTAAACTCTTTATTTTGCAAAATAATGCTGAAAAAAAAATACATATCAAATTTTAAACAAATTAATTAATAAGTTTGGCTGTCCAAAATATTTTTAAATTTAAGGTAAACAAAGTATGTATAAGATAAACCAATTAAAAAGAGGTTGGCTAAATTATGTAATTGGTTCTAAACGAGACTAATAAAAAGGTAAAAAGATTTGAAAATAGGGCACATTTTATCCTTCTATTACACACTTTCAATTCCGACCAAAATTTAAATACGAGGTGGGTGATGCTTAAAAAGAAATAAAAAAATTATTATTCAAGCCCTTTAGTTTATAAAATATGTGAAAATATAAAATTTTTATTGATCAGCACTACAAAATATAAATGAAATATATATACTTTGTAAAATATAATGATATACAATGGGGAAATTTTAGGATAAGGAAGCCTTAATAGCATATTCAGTACCTTTTAAATTTAGAGCTAAATTATATTTGGAAAGTATATTTACATTGAATATGAATTCGAAAATTTAAATAAAATAACTTCAAATTTCATCAAAATTGAGAAAGTAATGATATTTTATAAATATTGATAGCACTATGTTTGCTATAAAACCAAATTCAAAAAAAATATGTTTGGATGATTATAAATTTTGCTTTAAATCCTGCTTTCTAAAGGTTTTATTTTAAGATAATAGTGAAATATCAGTTGGGAAAAAACACAGGTCAATAACTCAAAAAGTGGGGGAAAAATTGTTTTTAATCGCCTTTGTCTTTTCATGCTCATTTTATAGGCTTGACATTTTTAACAAATGACAAAAATTAAAAAATAATTTACTTAATATAAAACATAAAAATGAAGCTTTGTTACAGATGTAAAAAAATGCAAATGTGAACAAATTTTTTAGGCAAAGTCAAATAAATGATTTCTCTACCAAAAAATATCTGTCAACTTAACGGCTATGAGCACATCTCCACTTTTATCACTTTTTTGGAAAACATATATTTTTTTAATATGTATATATACATAAGTTTAATATTTTGATAACTGCCAAACTTTTCGCATCGTAAGTTAAAATGCAGCATAAAAAAAATATACAGCATTATAAAATGCATTAAGGTTCCTAAATCCACAATTTCACATTTAATTTGGCATAAACACATAAAATTGATAAAATAATACAAGCAAGTTTATTCTTCTTGCCATTCTGAGTTTTGAGTTATAAGCACCTTATTTTAAAAAAATATTTCACAATCAATAGCATAATAAAAGATGGTAAAATTAAATATGCCGTAAGTTGTATCAAAATTATAAATAAAAACATTAATTGTAATACTGATGAAAATAATACAGAGTTAATATGTATGCAGCAACATATATTATTTGGTTTTAGAAATTAACAATAATCTTTTATTTGTACGTTAACTGGAATAAAATTGAAAAAATAAAGAGAAGAAGAAGACAATAATTAAAAAAAAATGGTTTATTTATCGTATAAATTACAAACTTTTATATTTTGTATTTATCATTTGTATTTATATTAAAATAAAGAGATGTTTATAATTGTGGGAAAGAATATAATTTAAAAAAAAACAATAATGTTTACTTAAACAAAATAACAACATTTAACCAATATAAGAATAATTTAAAAATAATGTAAATTATAATAGGTAAAAAAGTAAATTTTTGATTATATATACAAATTTTTAGAAGAGGAAATAAAATTAAACAATCATATTAAATGCTGGTGAAAGAATGTGCAATTGTGATTTTTTAAATCTTTTTTTTTTCACTCGTTCACGGGTCTCCAAGCCCGGGGTAAGGTGTTAAAGTTTTTAGCTTGTGTTTGATTGAATGTCGAGGAATCCATCATCGTAGGATGAGCGTCAATTCCTAAAATTAATTTAAAAATAGGCGGTACTTAGGGTCACCAGACAAATTAATTATTTAATGGAATAAGCAATTTATTGTAGTTAAATACCACTTGTATTGTAGTGTACATTTCTTACATGGATAATGTTATATAATTTGCAAATAAATTTAAGTTACGCATGAATTGTTGTATATAAATCAGATACACGTAAAACAGGACATAAATACATACTTCTTGAGAATTAACAATTCTTTTGCATAAATTTTATCATAATAACGTCACAAGCAAATACCTTTATAGTTATATGCCTAACCCCTTTACTAATTACACCTTAAAGTAACCCTGTATATGGGTTATTTTTTTTGACACCAATGTTATATTAAAGTTTTATTCGACTTAGGCTAACTTATAGCTTAAAACAAGTAAAGTACAAAGAAACATATAACGCGATATGTATTGTATTTTATCACGAGTGTTTGAGTCTTATTATATAAAACAAATTATAAAGTAAATATTATTCCTGCAATTAAAAAGCTATTTTTTTATTTATATGAAATTTCTAATAATTTTTTTAATAAGTTAAATTGCATATAATTTTCTAGATACTATATAATAATTTATATTTATTTACAAATAATAAAATATAAAAATTTTTTTCAATCAGACTCAAAACTATAAAAAAAATTCTAGCCCCTTTTCATTTCTATAAAATCCCTCTTCCTCGCATAAAATTCTTCACCCCCCCCCCCCCCCCCTTTAAAACAATCCTGCGTAAGCTTCTGGTCATGCACAAATTGCAGGGTCCCTCTAGATACAATGCTAGCTGATGGCATAATAAATTTAAAATATGTTACTTCTGGGTTGTAGGCCAGGATCTCTAGAATAACGATCAATTCCTGTCGACTCCTGATTACTGTACTGGTTATTCGCATGAGGAGGAGCTTGATGATACATAGGCTGTGTGTAAGAGAACCCATGTTTGATCACGTTATTGTGTAACCCACTGACATTTGATTGGATATTCTCATTATTTTCAGTCCCGTAACTGTTTTTAGCAGCGTACTCGTTTGAATTGTGAGGTCGTCTGCCATGAGGGTCGTTCTTATAAGTGTGAAAATAAATATCTTTACTTTGATGTAAATGTAAAACTGATAAATGTTAAGTTAAAGGATGTAGCTTTTCCATTTTTTATCCAAAATTGACGCAAAACGCCTATCAGTGGCCTATATGGACATTTGAGATTTTATTTAAATGTGCTTAACAACTTATTTTTAATAAGCTTTTCATTTCTATATTATTTTATTTAATTTTCTATCAAGTTAAAATAAATAAACATTAAATATGTTAAACCATTTGTCGCTTACCTCTGGATTACCTCTTTTTACATTTTTCTTTGTCAAGCCATTATTAATAAAAAAAAAACGAAAATTTAACACAAAATTTAATGTTAAAATCATAGGAAGAATAAGGAAAAATCTTAAATTACATTTTTTATTTTTTAAAACTAATATACCAATTTATTTTTATTTTAATGTGCCGTGCAAAGTATATAAATCGAGAGTCTAAGTGAATTTTATCAACCTGTGTAGCATATTTGTTACATATATTTTTTTTTTAAAATTTTAAGTTTTAATTCTAACCCAATTAAGGCAATTTCTTCAATTTTACATGTAGATTGATATAAGCCAAGTGATAATTATTACCTAAATGTGTTATGAAGTCCATAAATCTAAAAGAAATTTAAATTAGCTAGTGAGTAAATCTTTAATCATTTACCATTGCATTGTATTTTGTAGTAATTAGAGACTGTTGCCCAGCTGATGGTACGTAACCATTAGTAGCACGATCATCGCAATAACCATAATCTTCCGCGCCTGCTCCGTTTTTCGGTGCCCAATGGTGATGGTGGCTAGGTTTGGAGGCGTAATTGATGCAATCACCTTTGCCTAAATCGTTGCCGACCACCCAATCCTGAGATTTTAATCGACGGCGTGCAAATATCTCGGCACCTCGGTCAATTTTTCCGTTTTTGTTGATAGCACCTTATATTTTTTTGGATAATCTTTTGTACGTTCTTAAAACAGTATATATTGTCGTGAGAGCCGTTAATAGGCGCGATCACACTTAGCGCCCCTTCGGCCCCTTCACCCTCCTTATCTATATTATTTAAACTTTTTCGTATATTCTTAATAGAAATAGCCTTGCTATGTCCCCTTGTTCGCCCCGTAATTGTAAATAAAACTTTATATCTGTAATTTAATATTGTAAATGGGCAAAAAACTAAATTGCAGCCAAAGGCGGCTGTTTTCAAGCTGCCAAGACAAACATTCCTTACAATATTAAAAAACCCTGTTATAGACAAACCCTGCCTCCCCGTTTTTGAAATCCTGGTTATAGCTTTATTGACCGCAAAGTTATGGCAAAAGCAAAGCACTGTTTGCTAATTTAAAGGAAACGTAAATTAATTGAATATGGATTATTCTAATTTGTTTGAAAATCAAGCCGTATATAAATTTAATGAAAGTGATTATATATAAATTTTTCTCGAAATGCCAATATTTTGTATGAAACCACTCATTTTAAAATAAAATTATTAGAATGTTTTTTATGCCATCGTAAAAAAATGTGTTTTTTCCTATTTTAAATATGACCGATTTGCGAATACTCAAGAGCAATAAAATTGGTCTAAACCTGTAACATGATCACTTTAAATGATAAACGAAATTTTATATTTGGAAATCTTAAAACAGGAGTTTCGATTTATAGCAATCTAAAAATTGGAAATATGCAAACATTAAACAGGCTTTGAATACAAAAGTATTAAACTTCAGGTCAAAAAAATTTTTTCAAAAACTATGATTTATTTGTTAATTAGGTTTGTCGAAAAATCTTCCGTTAAAATTTTTAAAATTTCACAAAGTTCTGTATTTGTGTGTAAGTCCAAAGAAGGGGAGTAAGTAGTGTTGCCATTTGTATCACCAATATGGTGATAATACCTCCACGAACGAATACGCGGCAACATTAGAGGTTTCTGTATTTGTTACATGTTAACGCGGATTTCAAAATTTTTCAAAGAAACTTAATGTTACATATTAACAATTTTTATTATACCAAATGGGTATGCCACTTGATCGCCGTTTTTTTCATTTCCATTGATGCCCGGTTGGTGATAACCTCCATTCCCAAGAGATTCACGGCCCACCGGCTGATTCATTAACGGCTTAAAAGCGGGGGCGGCGGTTGTATTGTTACAACCGCGCATAAGATCGTTAGCTATGCTCCTACACACCTCGGGTGATATCTTGTCATGCGTGCATCTATCCATACGATTCGCTAGCAACTTACTTTCCTCGATATCTCTCGCGAATCTTTCTTGATCCTGCACGCGAAAAGTAAAAAGTATATGGCAAATTTAGAATTTTTCTTCTATTAATCCTTAATTCGAATCATCGAGTGAGACCATCATAAAATTAATAGATTTTAATATAGAACAAGCGCTTCGTAGCTGATATGTGAGTGTAAAATTTTCATCAATTGTACATTATTAGGTTCCATATAGAATAACCAAGCCAAGTCTGCCGATTAAATATTTTTAACAAAGCTCGACTTTCTACACTTTTGGCCCACCCGATTTAGTCTATTCTTTTATGAAATGTTATACTTAAAAAGTGGTCATTTTATCAAAATTTGAGTAAAGAGGTTAAAACACAGTAATATGGTGTCAAATTTTAAACTATAAATCCAGTTATGTGATTAAAAAAAAGTATGCTCAGCCCAGCTCGTTTATCCTGACTGTTCCTAGAAATAATTCAGCTATGACAGCTCCAATTTATTAGCCCGTTGAGACGACACATTTGATTTTTAGGCCCATAAAGGGACTATAACACAAATAGCAAATTGACACTTACGTATTTAATTGATGCTGCTCCGTTTTGTATACGAGGTCGGTAATCTAAAAAAAAGATTATAAAAACATATGAAAAAAATAAAATTGGTTTAAGGTTTCCATCATACCTTTGCCTATTTAGGGGCGCCATACCCTTTAAGGGTTTGACTCTTTTAACCTTAGCAAAGCAATTAATATTGCCGACGGGTTAAACAGCTCGCACGCCGGCGACCTAGGTTTTTACGCTAGGCTCTCACTTTAGGCACAACGTTTAGGGCTTAGTGCCTAAGCAGGCCACTCAGCAGCTTCAAGGTGATTGCACATGTATACTATTTTTTCGAAGAAAAAAGCCTCCTGTGCACGGATTCGAACTTGCAACCTCCTGCGTGTAAAACAGGCAGGTTTGCCACTGAGCTATCTGAGCCGACAAAATTATATGAAAACACATGAAAGATGTTTGGGTCCAATTAAATCTATTGGCGTGTAAGGAAATGGCAGAACTAATCTTAATTTAGAACTTTCTGCATAATGAACTACATTCCGAAGATTGGGAAATTTATTAGATTTAGAAATACCAGGTTTCAATCTAGCTAGCTAGCTGGAAAAGCTATAGTGGCCATGTGTTTAGGCGAAAGATTTTTCGCCAGCAAAATTTCGGGTGCGTTCAAAGTTCATTAATTTATTTTAAATTAAATTTTTGTTGCAAAATAGGATATTACAATAAGTTTTAAATTCTAATCGCTATAAGTATAAAAACTTCTTTTGTAATTAAGATTCTTACAAATAAATAAATATGTTAGAATAATGTTTTTTTAATTTTTTCAAAAATTGACCATGAACGCGCCCTTATAGGACGAATTTAGCAAAGAGAGAGATACCACTATCTTTTCCCCCGGTGTAAACGCTTTCCCATTGTCGTGCCTTTTCAGCTCGTTTCTGAAAGAGTTGTCTGGCCCGAGCGTCCTCAGGTAAGATGTTATCACCATTTTGTTGGAATTCATTCAAGCACTTGGTAACTCTTTGGTTTCGGTCAATTTGCTCCTTGACGTCCGGCGGTATGTAATTTAGCATGTTTGGTTCTAAGGTAAACGAAATAAGTTAGAGAGATTAGGCAAATATTAAAAGAGGAGAGATTTCTAAATTATAAAAACTTTTTACTAATATTCAATGCAGGAACTTTAGCTTAATCATTATTCCTTTTAAAGAATATAAAAATGTTTTTTAGAAAATATAAAAACAGTCTCAACTAATTAATAAAACAGGTTAAGAGAGATGAGCTAACTACAAATTATCAAACCTACCATCTTAGGACTTTTCAACCGTTTACCGTTTTTTCTAATCAAACTTAGTTAGTTAGCTATAAACATTTAAAATTTTAGAAAAAATGTCATAAAAACAAAGATTTAAATTGATTTTTTTTGCATATTCACAACAGTTAAACTGTTTTTCAAATAATATTTTCATTAAAAATAATATATCATTTCGTATTTTAGTTTGGACGCGATATAATTGGTATTATCTAAATGCTGATGTAAGAGCTTAATGTACTAAAAAATTTTATTTCAAATTATTTGAGATGATAAATACAAGTTACAAGGGATTTTTATGAAAAAAAGATTTTTAAATTTTTTTATTTTAGGTATTTTCGAGGTCGCAATATCTGAAAGGCCATTTTTCTGATATGAACGGATCCAAAGAGCGAAGAAACTAAGAAAAACGAAAAATATATATGAGCTTAGGCCATCATGGGGATGCATTTTTTTGTGTTTTCATAAAATTCACTTTTCTGATTTTGATATATGTTTACCTGTGTAATAAATTAACATCATTAAATATAATTGATAAATAATTGATTGCCTAAAAGTTGCCAAGTCAAAAAACGAATTCGCAAAGTATTAGGTGAATAAATTGTTAAAACAGCATATAAGAAATGAAAAATTTGGGTTTACGATAGCCTAGGGGTCTTACCACAAACGGTATAACCATTGATAAAATATATATATTCTAAGGGTGAAATTTAAAGTTGTGTAATATTGGTATGACGGAAAAAAAATACTTACGTCTTAGTAGTTTTTTTTTTATCTGCTTTAAAAACATTTAAAAGTCACAAAAATGACACCAGAGACATTTTTATTGCATGATTAGATTTAGCTAAAAACTATATTTAAAACTTAATAATTTTAAATTCTGGGCACAGGTAATAATTTAAAAACTAAAATATTTGAGTTTAAAATTCAAACTGCACAGATTTAATTTATAGTGCACATATTTATAGTTTTCGATTCTCACGCTGGTATTATCTTATAGGTTAATGTCAAAAGGATATGCCATAGAGAACGTTATATAAAAAAAATTTAATCGAGATATTATATTTCGTCTCTCTGTGATTCATTATCTTAAGTCAGCTAGAAAAAGTAATACTATATAGAAAAGTTTCAATTAGGGCGGGCCTTAAAATTTTGGTTTTTAATAATAAATACTTAATATTAAAATGTTATAAAAGAGCCGCACAAGGTTTGTAGACACCAGGATAAGACGATGATTTCAGCCGAACCAATATGAAAGTTAGCACAAAATGCTCCTCAACTATTTACCAAAGTAAAACAAAAACCTAGCAATCCTAAAAATTCTAACGTCGTCAATTAGTGAATAATGTTCACTTATATGCTAGTGCTTAATATCAACTATTAAGTAAAATTCGATGATGGGCTCTACATACATAAAATATTCCACATCCAAGCTCTTAGCACAGTTTTCTACCCAGGTAAAAAAAGTAATAATTATTTTAATTATTTTACAAATAAAAAAATTTTATTTCAAATTTTATATATTTTTTTTTAAATTTTATTTATTATTTTTATAAATTTTCAATGTTCATAAGCGGTCAGAAAAACCCACTCAACTATAAAAATCAAAAATTAATTATATGCCGTTAAAAATTGTCGAGCAGTGTTATATATATACATATTCGATTGCCGAAAATTCAGTATCACAGCTGCTTTTATTTGTGATAGGACATAAAATTATGGTAATGTTAATAACTCACTCTTTTTCACTTTCAAACTAACCGAATAGGTCTTATAAATATTGTAAGGGTTGCAGAATAATTTTTCTAACAGCGGCGCCGTAGTATCACTTATTTGTCTATTATGGCAGGCTATGGTGCTAGGCGGAGGAGAATCCTTATATTCCGATCGAGTCAAGCTCCGTTTATTAAGTTGTTGTGAATTGGGGTTGGATCCGACCCCAGGTGGTAATTTTGGCATATTCGAAAAATGTTTGTAATTGCTAAAGGAGCAACAAAAACTTTTCGTCCTCTCGACAGGTACGTTATTTTGGAATACCTTATTTTTCGCATAGCTATCATTACAAGTCGTATCCTTATAATTGTTGTATTCTATTGGGAATTTTAGGGAACGGTCCGAATAATGGTTATTACGACTGTCATCATTATGGTATAATCTGCGGTAATTTTGTTGTGACCCGTAACTTTGCTCGGCTACCGAATGATTTTCATCGTGTCGAATTATCTTGTATTTAATCATGCCTTTTCCATAACTATTTTCCACATAAGAATACCGTCGCCTTTTTAGGACATTACTGGGAGATTTTTATGTTAAAACAAGTAAACTCTAATATATTTTGTTAAGTAGTGATTTAAGGTAAACGTTTGTTTTTTAGGGAAAACCCTCGAAAAATCAGAAAAAGGACTTATATTGATTAAATGCTGATTAAAAATTTTAACTATATCCTTAAAATTAATACTTGAGATAAAATTGTGTTAGCTAATGCTCTTTAATATATACAATAAGAAACAAGATGCAAAACGAAGCGCATATATCTCATTTTCAAGATCTTGTGTAACCTTTAGCCTATATTTTCGCTTTCTTAACTGTTTCATGCCAATGCCGTTTTTCTTCGCTTTTAGCGAAAAGCGTGGCGAATATTATATTTTACGCGATAGAAAAATAAGTTTTTAAGAATTTTGATTATGGAATTAACGATATAATTATAGATATATGTGATGGATATTATATATATTAAAAAAAAATGCATATTTTATATATTTTTTAGTATTTTTTTAGCTTATTGTTATTCAATTTTAAAATACACATAAGACTTAGAACCACTCCGTCAGAACAATCTAAGCAATGCTTATGGACAGGGAAATTTTTAGTATAAACTGAGGTTGAAATTATCTGACATAGATGTGTTTTCTAACTTGATGTAGTTTGCTTAGGGGTGCCGATATTTCACAGACATACCCTAATCCTAACACAGGGAAAAGTTACCCCCAAAGATAACTTTTTGTTAGAGGCACAGTACTATTTAATAAGGGGATCCTTATCAATTTTTTATAAATTAAAATTGTTAATTTATTTTTACACTTTTATTTAAATTATCAGGTCCTCTTCTTACTCTTTTTGAATTGGGTAGATGTTTGTTAATAGGACATTAAAATATATCTTGTTAAAAGACAACTCCATACATCAAGGCCTTGTGATATACAAATTTTTAACACTAATGTTTGCACTAGTAAAATTTAAATTGCTATAAACACAGTCATTTATAACTCAAATTATAACGAAAAATAATTTGGCAAATTTTTCCGAAATACCCATTGAGGAAATGACCAAAGTTTGGGCTCTTAATAGCTACTACAAACCTATTTGAGGCGTAAGTGATTATTAATATAAAAATCTGGTGTTATCAAAAGCAAATTTCACAATTAGCGAAATATATTTTTTTTTCCCATTTTTGTTAGGTCAGTAATCTCGTGGCAAGAATAGAAAAAAATGTTTTACTTTTATTTCCCACGATTAACGTGATAATTAATCGATAATAAAATTTTGCGCAAAAAAAATCTCAACTAGCCTCGTGTTTGTCCTTCAAATTTTTCTCGGCTACATTCGTATCAATTTTTAATAATTAATTGATTTTGTGGAATAGTATGTTTATCTTACGAAATATAAATAAATTTAAAATTACGATAAATTTAATAAATGATGCAAATAATTGTTATCAGATACATATATTATTTTAGATCTCAATGAAGACCCAAAAGATAGCCTAAGTATAAACCCGGCCCAGGCTCTTTGGCATACCCACGGGTTGTGAGGTGCTCACTCTTCGCCCCCTGCTATATTTGGTTTTTCCTGTCCTTCAAAAATGCAGTAAAAATTTGGCGCACATAAAAACACCCCCCTCTCCTTCCTCCCTCACTTAAGTAAGAATTCTTGCTATAATGTTCCATATTCTGCTAGCTTCAACGCGATTTAATTTCAGTAAAATGCCAATCGTGATATACTATTTTTACTTATAATGTATAATAATAAATTAATTGGAAAACGCAACGATTACAAATTAAATATTATTCTTGCAGCTTCAAAGCTATTATATTTTTTATTCATTTAAAGCTTAAAAAATAAACATTTATCATTGGCATTACCTTTAATAAACTTTAGCATTTATTTTTTTTTTTTTTTCATTGTTAGCTTTTTGCCATTGAGGCAGTGAGCTCTTTCAATTTAAGTCTCCATTTGTTTCTATCTCTACACTCATTTCTATTTAGATTGTGACATCTCATGCTAGCGTCTACTCTTTGAGACCAGGTGAGTTTAGGTCTGCCCCTTTTATTCTTGCCTTGCACTTCAATTGCATTTACCAGATTGCTTAGATACCCGTCTTTTTGCCTCATAACGTGTCCAAACCATCGGAGTCTGTTGATTTTGACTTTATTTTGTATGGGTGTTATGTGTAAACTTCCAAGTATATGATCGTTGCGGATCTTGTCTTTGCGAGTCACCCCGAGAAACATCCGTAGCATGCGCATTTCCATCGTTTGTAGTATTCTTTCATCGCTTTTCCTTAACGCTGTTGTTTCTAAGCCGTATGTTATTGCCGGTTGTACTATGCTTGAGTAAGCTTTGCCCTTAACTTTTATTGGTATATTTTTGTCGAACAGGACACCTGTCAACGATCTCCATTTTAGCCACCCAACTTTGAGTTTGTTCCTAACTTCTTGCTCGACGTTTTCATCGGATTGTAGGTAAGCACCTAGGTAGGTTGCTGTTGGCTTTGATTTGAGAGACCAGTCATCGTTAATTACCAGTTGTTCACCTTCTGAGCCTCCGAAAACTATCAATTCAGTTTTGTCTTTGTTAATTTTTAGGCCTAGCTTTTCAATCGCCTTTATCCAATTATTCAGACTTTCACACATCTCCTGCGGGTTTTCAGCCATTAGTAGAATGTCGTCAGCGTACAGTATGTGCCACGGTGGATTTGTGGCAACGCTCTTTGAGATCACGTCCATCACCGCGATGAATAGTAGGGGACTTAGGGCCGAACCTTGGTGCACACCTTCATTAATTGTAAATCCTTTCGATGTTCCTGACGAACTCCTTACATACGTCAAATTTCTTTCATACATACTCTGAACCAACTTGATATACATCTCAGGAACATTCTTTCTCCTCAAAGCCCACCATACTACTGATCTTGGGTGTCGAAAGCTTTTTCCAAATCAACCAATGTGCAGTAGAGCTTTTTATTCTTTCTCGTGAAACGTTCTGCCATGTTGCGCACGGCATGAATCGCGTCAATTGTCGACCTTCCTTTCATGAACCCGCATTGCTCAATACCTATATCGATTACGTCTCTTAATCTGGCTTCTATGACTTTTTCGAAAAGTTTGAAAGTATGTGACATTAGTTTGATGCCTCTGTAATTGTGGCAGTCAAATGCGTCGCCTTTATTTTTGAAGATTGGAATAATGTAGCTTTCTTGCCAATTCGGAGGTATTTTCTGATATGTTAATATCGAATTGAATAGAGTCGTTAACGGCGAAATTCCCTCATCTCCTAAAGATTTCCAGCACTCAATGGGTATGTTGTCGGGACCTGTCGCTTTCCCGTTTGAACACTTTTTGAGCTGAAGGCTGACTTCTGATTTTGAGATTGGTGGTATTAGGTTACAGTTTGGGGGTATCTCCTCGAGCTTAATTCTATTTGTGTCGCTGTTCAGTAATTCATTAAAGTATTCTTTCCAACGCTCCAGTACCTTTGTTTGATCTACGAGAAGCTTGCCTTCTTTGTTTTTGATGAACTTTACGTTTCCGTCACAATCTCTTGACTGTCTTTCACGTTGCTTTGCCATCTTGTATACCAAATTTTGCCCACTTTTGGTGGCCATCTCCTTGTATGCTTGTTCATATACTTTCTTTTTCGCTTCTCGTACGACATTTCTCACAGCTTTGCATTGTTCTTTGTAATCAAGCTTGTCGTTGGTCAGTTGACTCTTTTTCCATCGTTTGAGCAGCTTTTTCTTTTCTGATATTTCCCTTTCAACTCTTTCATTCCACCACCATGTAATTCTTCTCTTATCACGCCCACCTTTTGTAGTTCCAAGTATTTCTTTCCCGGCCGCTTTGAGTTTTGAAGATAACTCGCACCAGAACTGCGTAGGATTTGGTATGATTTTGCAATTGTATTCGCTGTCAAGGTTGCAGGTGATTGCGAAGGCTTCGTTTCTCTCCTTAAGCTTTGACCATTTGATTTGGGGAAGAAATTCTGTTTTGCTGAGCCTATGTTTCTGGCGCTGAAACGTGAAGTCCATCACCAGGAGCTGATGCTGCGCAGATATGGTTTCTGGGATGATTTTGCAATCTTTGATTCGTTTAAGCTGTCGTCTCGAAACTATCATAAAGTCTATTTGAGATTGATTGGGACCACTTTGGTAGGTAATGAGATGGGATCTTCTTTTGCTGAAGAAGGTGTTGGCAATGGCCATGTCGAAAGCTTGGGCGAATCTTAGCAAGTGCCCTCCGTCATCATTGATCACTCCATAACCTTTAGCTCCGTGAACTCTTTCGTACCCCACATTTTCTTCTCCTACATGCGCATTAAAATCCCCTCCAATCATTGTCAGTTCCTCGTTTGGTATGTCCATCAGCACTGCTTCTAGTATTTCACGAAACTCTTCCTTTTCTTGGTTCGTAAGATTTGTTTGGGGTGCATACACCGAGATAACGTTGGTGACTTTGCCTTCAATAACCAGTTTGATTGCTATGATTCGCTCGGAAGCTCTGTTAACTTTAACGACTGTTGGAATTAGTTCTTGTGCTAGTATTATCCCAACTCCGTTGCGATGGTTTTCCTTTCCATTGTAGAACATCTTGTATCCTAAGCCCATCATCAACGCCTTTGAGCCTTTCATCTTGGTTTCTTGCACACACATCACATCAATCCGCCTTTTAGCTAGCATGTCCGCCACTTCTGCCATCTTTCCCTTCATCGTTCCCACGTTTAAACTTGCAAATCTAATTGTTTTTTGTATTGCTTGGACCCTAATGTTTCTTCTCACTTGATGCGGGCCAGATACACCAAGCGCGTCGCATACAGGGGACGCCTTAACGTTTGGTTTTTCATATTGTTTGGTTGTGTTCATTTTGTTTTTGTTCAGAGTTTTCGGGATTTTCACACCCGCCTTCTGAGGGCTGACGGTGACCCAGATTTGACTCTGGACTCCCTAGGCATCATCGTTTAGGGCCTACTGCCTTGTAGGTCACCAGTAGTCATGTGGCTACTCTCTTTGCTAAAACTTTCTCCTGAAAATAAAATCTGCCTTCGCCGGGATTCGAACCCCCCTTCTAGGCTTATTCAGGTTACAAGCAAGCGCTCTGCCACTACACTATAGGCCGATAAACTTTAGCTTTTATTAAGTTGCTAATAAACCTATAGACACAGGTCAACAAATATCAATGTTAGAAACGTGAATTATATGAAAATATAAAAGAATGCATCCCCATGATGGCCTAATCTCATATATATTTTTCATTTTTCTTAGTTTCTTCCGTCTTTGGCTCCTTAGATCCGTCCATAACGAAAAATGGCCTTTTTTGACCAAATTGACAGATTTAAATATACCCTAAAAAGAAAAAATTTAAAAATCTTTTTGCATATAAAAATCCCTTGTAACTTATACTTATAATCACAAATAATGAGAAATAAATTTTATTAATATATCAAGCTTTTACATCGGCATTTAGATAATACAAAATATTTCGCGTCCAAACTTATATACGACACGATAAATTATCGGTTTTTAATAAAAGTTTTATTTGAAGATTGAATTTAACAGTCTAACAATTGTAAATATGCAAAAATAAAATTTCGATTTATTTTTGTTTTCGAATCTTTTTTGGTTTTTGGACCTTATTTTCTAAAATTTTTAATGTTTATAACTGACTAACTAAGTTTGATTAAGAAAAACGGTAAACGGATTTGATATTCCCTAAGATGGCAGGTTTGATCTCTGTAGTTACTCATAACTCTCAAAAAATTGTTGACCTGTGAATAATTATATTGATTATATATAATAAAATATAATAATATTTGATGTATTTATTAAACTAAAAATAAATTAAATTACAATTCTCACCACACACCTTTCCCCCTCCTTTGAAAAAATTCTTTAAACGCCTCTGCCTAAGCATAAATATAAAAAGCAATTTCAGACTAGGCAATTTTGTCAATCACATTATTGTCTTATTGTTTTTAATATTTGTTGTATGGATTAAAGATAAAGTTGTATCCAGTGCTGGAAAAACAATAAGCCAAAAAACTTTGGCTCATTCCCCCCCGCCCCCCCACCCCAAACATATAGAAAGAAATGGAGCTACAAAAAAGGGCCAAAATAAGAATTTTAAAAAAGCCCTTACTAAGAAAAGGGGCAAAAAAAATCCCACAGAAAGTGGCTCTTAAAAAGAGCCCCAAAAAGCCCATTTTATGTTTTCCTAATAATTTCAAAAAATTTTGATTTTTTCTTTATAATAATGATGGGTGGGTTATTTTTTCTTAAAGCTCCTAGGAGTTTTTTTTTTGAAGAAAAGGGGCTTTTTTTAAACATGTCCCTTTTCTTTAAGCAAGAAAAGGGGCTTTTCTTTTGCCATGCCCACGAGTTTGTGGGCATTTGAGGAAAAAACTCAAAAACTTTTTAAAAAAAAAGCCCATTTATTTTTTTTCCCAGCCTTGGTTGTATCACACGATACACTTAAATATACTCTATTTAGTTAAAATTCTTATAAAAAATAGTTTATAGCTTGATATATAAAATTTACGGCCCATTTGTAATATTGGAATATGCCGGAATATGGCGCGTCTTTAACTCTATAAGAAATTGCGCTTTGATTTAGGAAAATCTTACAAAAATATGAAATAACTGACAATCAAGCCGATCTAGTTCAAATATACCAATATTTTCAAATTACAAATCACAAGCACATGTGATGGAACAATATAATAGTTAACCCTAAGAGGCAAAACTGTCAAGCCACCCGTTATTTAGAATATTTCGATCAGACCCAGCTCGGCTTGTCAACAAATTTTAGCCTGGCACTCGTCTCAGCCGATTCATATTTAATTCACCCCTGCCTAAATTGCCAATAACTTAATAAAATAAGCAAAAAGGTGATTTTATTTGAATTTTTAACAGATAAATATACAATTTGAATTCCATCCAAATTCAGAATGAATAAAAAAATGAAATTTATATGCGGTCAAGTCAGGTACAGCGATTTTTTTTTGAATATAATATAGAGTAAATGATTTAGCATTTACACTTCGGATATATAATTTTTATAGAATTTTTTAACCAAACTCAATTTTTTTCTTTCATTTTAAGCGCCTTAGTCAGATGTGCGTAAAAACGCGGTATAATGAATTGCAGGTTAATCTGCTAAGTTAATAGATAAAATATTACACAACGGCTAAATACTACTTTATTCAAGCCGCTTAAAAACTTTAATTAACCCGAGTAATTGTTATGATTAAATTATGGAATTTGCTGGTACGCCGACGTCCTAGGTTAGTAGCAAAGTCTCTCTCTCTCTCACTTTAGAAATTACTTCGGGCTGATTGCCCAAGTAAGACACGGAAAAATAATTGTTCACATGTGCATTTTTTTAAAGAAAAAAAGCCGTGCACGGATTTGCACACCAGACCTTCTGAGTGTGTAAGAATGAGCTAAATGAGCCGATTTAAATAAATAAATAAATAATATGGCAAAATAAGCATCCCAAAATTATTATTTAAAATTACCCCCATGATACGTAAATATGGGCTCTTCTTGAGTTAACTGTCGAAGTGGCTGACCGTTATTATAAATGTGATTGTCAATGCCCGTGGGTGGTGTCATGTATAAGGAAGTCGGTCTTTTTCTAATATTCCCGTTACAATGCCTCGCTGAATCTTCTAATTTCCTTCGATGCCCTGGGCAACCCGAAACATATATCTCAGGTAGGGCCTTTTTCTCTACGTCGTCATGTAGGCGACCTTCTTGGGATTTATTCAAAATTGTTTGTATATTCGGTGGATCCCTGTTATTACGAAATACAATATTTAAAAGAGTTGCAAAAAATTGGTAAAAGAACTAAAATTTTTAATATATCATCCAATTTAGGTGTTTTCAAAGTCGCTCTAGTCGTATTTTCACTTATACAAAACCTTATTTCTTTAGGGCACACTCAAGATTAAATTTCAAAATACTAAAAAAAAAAATTTCCACTTTGTTTCTACTTTTTATGATTAGTTTGCATTTATACATCTAAACAAATAATTTATATTATAATAGTTTCGTTCTTCGTTATTAAAAAACGATATTTTGTCAAACATAAAACAACTTTAAAAAGTTTTTTTCCTCGCAATTGAATAGTAATCAAAAATTTCAACTTTTTTGCATAAAAACAACGTTATGCACACTTATAGTTTACCAATTATGCGCGTAAGCGTCATTAAAGGAAGTTGTCATCAAGGGGTTGTTATTCACATCCGCCCCTCGAAATTGAATTGGGTTATTTAAACGGTTTGCTTGCGCTTGACCCGTCGACGAGGGCCATTCCTCATACATTGAGGCTGAATTATGCGAATTTTGTCGATTAATAGGTCTATTACCACCGTAATGGTCGGTTATAATTTTGGTCAGAACCGGGTTTTGATTAGCCGAGGGTTGGACACCAAAATCTTCTCTCGTCTCAATTACTGGGACGTCACGAACATTCGAATAGTAGCTGGTGCCCCCCGAAAATCGGGGCCCAAGGTTATTCATATCCGGTGTAGGTTGCTGATAGGTCGCGTTAAGTAAATGCTTGACTTGAGTGACAGGTGGCGAGGTGACTACGTTACTTACAATGACCTCGTAGTGTGAACCTGTAAAATAAAACACGGTATTTAAGAGCCGTTCAAAGTCATACGTTGAAAAAACAAAAATAATCGTTTTTTTCCTCGTTTTTTTTATTTGTCCATTTATACATAAAAAACAATGTCAATTATTTAGTTAACTAAAATTAAAACATGATCTTTTACATCTATATATTTAAATAAAATATGTATTTTTAATGATTTTTCCTCTATATCCCTTAATACAAAGCGGCATTGTTAAAAATGTAAAAAACGACAATCCTCGCATTTGAATAGCATAAACAACAATTTTGGAAAAAAAACAAAAGCACATGTTAAACGTGCCTTTAATGATTTATTAAAATTTTAATGGTAAATATTTAATTTGTTGTTATAGCCCTTTAAAGGCGGCGCAGGGAGATGCCCAATAATATTGAAAAACACAAATTTCACTATGTATTAGACCGCTCTTGCCTTTTTAATAACGCAGCTGAAAATGAGGCAAAAACGAGGTGGAAATTACAGAAAAATTAAAAAATATTAAACCATCGAAAAATTATTGCAAAATTTGAAATTAATACCTAAGCACTTGAAGCTTATTCTCAACACAACCATATTAAAAAATATTTAAACACCCACATTTTGGTGTAATTTTTAATGTATTCATTAAGAAACAAACAGACACATACCGTTCATAAGATCGTTGGACTGTGCCAAATAATTTGAGTTATTATTAGATCCTGTTTTTTCGTTTACTGCACTGTCATAACCATTATTCTTAGCCTCCGTTGATTTCTATAAAATACAAGTTTTCAATCATAAAAGTTATAAAGCTAATGGAAGCTAGGCAAAATTTCCCTTTGTTATACAGGTCCACAAAATCTAACTTAAGTCGGCTAATTTAGGTTCAAATGAAGCGTAAATTACTATTCAGCCTTCTAGTTCGTTTGATTTGCGTAACATTTTTTACCCTGTGCACAGTAATGTCGCAAAACTGTTATAAGTGAGACTCTTGCTACTATAAAATCACATTTAAAATATTACCTTAATATTTACAATCGTTTTGATAAGATAGAGAGCTTAACAAATTAAAAAAACAACCCTAAATTGGATTATAATATATACATGCATTTTTTTAAAATACAGGCTAAGTGCTTAACAATGAAATAACTAAGCAATAATGTGATTGACAGTAAGAAAAATAAGTCAGGACGTTAATTTAATTTGTTTAAATATTCTTTATCTTTTGGATTTATTTGGCTCTTATTTATAGATTGATATAGATAAATTAAATATATTGTTTTTATGAAAAAGGTAGTCTATTTTAATTATTTGAAAAGGGACATTGGTTTTTGAATCCGGAGGTCGCAAAAATGTTAATTTTGGCATTTTATAGCAAGTTGAGATTATGTTAAACGAAAAGCAACATAAATATGTGAATGCAGATTACACAGGACAACAATCAATGTCAGAAAAAATAAGTTTATGAAAGAAGCATACACCCCCATGATGGCCTTATCTCATATATATTTTCCTTTTTCGTAGTTTCTTCCGCCTTCGGCTTCTTAGATTCATCAAAAAAATGGCCTTTTTTGACCAAATTGACAGATTTTCATAACAGAATACCTTCAAAAAAATTAATGAATCTTTTTTTCATATACATTTCTTACTTATATTTATCATATCAAATAATAATAAAATTTTTTAGTATATTAAGCTCTTACATCAGCATATAGATAATACAGAATATTTCGCGTCCAAACTAAAATACGAATAGATATATTATCGATTTTTAATAAAATATTTGAAGTTTAAATTTAGCAATTTAGTTGTTGTAAGTGTGCAAAAAAAATTTAATTTATTTTTGTTTTTAAATCTTGTTTTTTTTTGACATATTTTCTAAAATTTTCAATGTTTATAGCTGACTTACGTTTGATTAGAAAAAACAGTAAACGGATTTGAAAATAAATGAGATGGCAGGTCTCTGTAGCTCATAACTCTCAAAAATTTGTTGACCTGTGTTATATGGAGAGTACCGTATCGTCTAAGTGTTGGTAAAAAAATTGTGGCCTTATGATAAGGCATAACTTTAATAATTGGCTATGTTTCGTGTAAAATTCAACAAGAGTGGATCCCTTAAAATCAACCATGTTTTTTAGATACACATATTTCACAGGTCAACAATTTTTTGAGAGTTATGAGTTAATTACAGAGATCAAATTTGCCATCTTAGGGAATATCAAATCCGTTTACCGTTTTTCTTAAGCAAACTTAGTTAGTCAGTTATAAACATTGAAAATTAAAAAAAAAAGATGTTAAAAAACCAATAGAGATTTAAAAACAAAAATAAATTGAAATTTCATTTTTGCATATTCACAAGAGTTAAACTGTTAAATTTGAACTTCAAATAATATTTTCATTAAAAACTAATATATCGTGTCGTATTTAAGTTTTGACGCGAAATATTTTGTATTATCTAAATGCCGATGTAAGAGCTTGATAGATTAATAAAAAAAAATTTCCATTAATTGTGATTAAAGATATAAGTTACAAGGGATTTAAAATGCAAAAAAGATTTTTAAATTTCTTCTTTTTATGGTATATTTAGATCTGTCAAATTGATCAAAAAGGCCATTTTTCATTATAGACGGATCTAAGGAGCCAAAGACGGAAGAAACTAAGAAAAACGAAAAACATATAAGAGATTAGGCCATCATGGGGTAGCATTCTTTTATGTTTTCATATAATTCACGTTTCTGGCATAAATATTTGTTGACCTGGGATTTAAAAGCAAACCCAATCAAAGACAAGCTATTATATGATTTCTTACCCAAAACTGAGTGGTTTATATATATTTATGTTCGCGGAAAAAATTAACTGCATATTTTTTTTAATCAGACCGTGTCCATTGGCAAGGTTGACAAATCAATGAGTTAATAATAAAATTATGGCACTTCAGGAAAATATTCTACATGTTGGCTTCATACATTTTTTCCATTTCTGACATATAATCAAAACTTGGCTATTTTGATAGATAGAAATTTATAAAAAAACAAATTTGACAAAATTTTCTGATTTTTCGACCTCGGGAATACCTGAAGAAAAAAAATGAAAAAAATATATTGAATTTACTTGTAACTTCTATCTTTCATCTCAAATAATGAGAAATAAAATCTATAGGTATATCAAGTTCCTACATTAACATTTAGCCTATAGAGAATATTTGGCACCTCAATCGTAATAGGACACCTAACATCGGTTTTGATATAAAAATATTATTTAAAGATTGAATTTAACAGTTTAGCTGTTTTATATCTAATTAATTTTTTTCAATATTTTAACAATGCTTGTTTTTGAATCTTTTATGTTTTAACATTTTTCAAATTTTTAATGTTTATAGCTGGCAAAGTTTTAGAAAAAATGTCAACGGATTTGAAAATTGATAGTAGGTCTGGTCTTCAAATTTAGCTCATATATCTCAAAAATTTGTCGAGCTGTGTAATCTTAGTAGAAATAAATATATTTGCAAGCAATTTTATTAAAATACCTCGTCTAAAACTTTTATTCCACGATTTTCATAATCACCTTTACTTATTTGTTGTATCCCCGAGCCAAACTTTTTGTTTGACGCCTTAAACAAATGATTCCACGGGACCCACGAAGATTTCCTGTCGTCGATGTTTGCGTTGACAATATGCTCCTCATTTTCATTGGGAACCTTTCTTAGGTCACCTGAATCCAAAAGAAAAAATTAGAATTTCTATTTAAGGCTATTGAGACTTCCTAAATTTTAAAAGTTTTGTGGCAAGCTTACAGCAAAAGCTTACTTAAAAACTTTATTTTGCCTTTCTTACGTGTTTATAAGTTAGTTTTAAATAAAAATTGATAATTAGTTTGATTTATATTTACGGGTTTTAGGTCAGGCCTGATGTTTGAAGGTTAAAATTTAACCCGGCCTAGCTGAGCCATTCAGCTAATTTGTAATCTTTAGTGTTGCTCACTAATTTCTTTTTAAAGCAAAATGTCGAAAATTGAGGATAAGCCAAATATGTACGACATTCTTAAAACAAGGCTAAAAATATTTTACAATACCCTGACCATGACAGCCCAGCCCTTATAATTTTTAAACTTGTCGGGCTCACCCATTGGCGGGACCTATCCGACCTGGAAATAGTGAAAAGCACTAATCTCTAACTTGTTTCGTTTTGATGCGAGGAGGTGGGCAGCTTTGAAGGTTGTCCATTTAGTCCAGATGACTTGTAATTATTATTAACATTATTAATATTAATATTAGCATCTTTACCATTCTTCTCCTTATTAACGGCTGCAGTAGCAACCTGGCTATTGTTATTGTTTTCGTTGTAACTTTGTGACACAAAAAACGGCGTTGTCGGCTTTAGGAAGGTACCGTTGCTACTATTCTTATTATTATTATTAGGACTGGCGTTATTACCACCTGAAGATGAGGTCATGTGATGCATCCCCCCAAAGGCTTTCTCGGCAAACTTTTTAAGACCACCGCCGCCCATTCCCGTGCCAAAGGGGAGTGGACTTTGGTTCTGCCTATGTGTCGTGGTCATTTTTATGATCTCGAACGGTTTTCCCAGCCTAACGATATTTGGGTACGGGTGCTGCCCGATATCGTAAAATTGATCGGCCCCTCCGACTAATTGCAGGGCCACGGCTTTGGTTTGCATGTATTCGTTCTCATCGAGCACTGGAATTTGGTACGTTCCTTTGCCCAAGAGTCTTAGCTCATTTGGATCGGCGTTAAGGTTTGGTTGATTTGAGTCCTGTGCTTCTGGATATTGAACCGATGTTTTTATAATGGATGAGGACAGGGTTCCTTCAACTTCGACGTTGTCAGATGTACCAGCAGGTTGTGATTGCTCCTGGGGCACTGTGGTGCCTTTCACGTCTGTAACGTCCACAATAACTGATGTCGTTTTTCGGTCACCCTTTACTTCGCATTCATCGGTAAGTTTGGGACTCTTAAGGCGCGGTTTACATCTTCGACCATTTTTATCCACAAATTTATTTGCCTTGTTTATTCCCAGTTTCCCGTTTTTAACATATTTACCCGTGTCCTTTTCTCCGTAATCATCTGTTTGTGCAAAATAAAGTTATTTCAAACCCTGCTCCGAAATTTTTAATACCTATGAAATGCAATTGAATTTACAAAAAATATACCATTTATTAGGAAATGTAAAACAATATTTATTATAGTAGTTTGCATCGATTGATTTACAAAAAGAACGTTATCATATGGTATTTTACCTCCCCTGCTTAACTTGTCAAGTTCATAGTATATTTCTTCTTCTATCCCATCAAAATCCATCAATTCGTCATCATCATTTTCAAATTTTGACTCCTTGGCGTCAATACCTGCCGCCATCTCGGATACCGAAGTTGTCGAAGGCGTTGATTTTTCACGGTCGTACGTGTAATTTTCAAACATGCCTTCAGCCGTAAAGGTTACTGTCTTAGGTTGATTCCCGGCCCCCTTCTTCTTATCGCATTGCTTGACCTGATTGATCTTTGATACGGCCTTTTTTACTGGAGTTATCTTCGAAAAAAGAGACGTCTTCTTGGGTGATGGTTTTCCAACCGTGTCCTCTGCTTTTGGTGGGCCCACGTTTTTGGAAAACGTCCCTTTTTTCGTAGTTTCTTTCAAACCAGTTGGCTGAGATTTGGGAAGAGGCGGATGAGCTAGGTAGATGTAATCTACGTTGCTTATAATATTGTCAAATAAATTATCACGGCTCGCCTTCTCTCGAGAATCATCTTTTCGTTTTCTGTCGTGTCTTTTAGTAGTTTTGTCGGAATCGTTATTATTCGTAGCTGCGGTTGCATATTTTATGTTTTCCAAGCTTTTCATACCCTGTGTCAGGGCACTAATTTCGCGTTCTAAATCAGTCACGGAATTTATGAAAGATATTTCTCTTTCGCGTGACCGGAGGAGCTCAATGAGCCGTACCTCGTTTTCCGTGAGCTGGCCGATGGTAAGGAGATTGGGCTGACTTACGCTATTACTAAAGCCATTCCCAACGTTTTTAGATGGGGAAAGCCTCAGGTGATGCCTTTGGCAGCCGTGTTGAGTACCTCGAGAAAAGGATCCGGGTGCTGAAGGGGCCTCTCTCTTCTTCCGGCCGCTTGAAGAAGCGTGTCGAGAATGAGATGACGAATGGTGGTGGCCCGGTCCATAATCGGTCTGGATTGAAGCATCCGACAACAGGGATTGATGATGGGTGTGCCGGGACGGTAACGCAGGTGTCTTACCGGACTTAGTGTTACTACTTTCGTAGGGAAACAACTTACTATATATGGCTTCCAGGATTGTTGGATCCTCATCCTCCTTGGAAGGTGAACGAGACATTGAGGAGGAAAGCAAAAGCGGATCAGCAAGCTTCGTCAATTTGAATCCGTTCTCTGAAGTGCCAAGCACATCTTTTTCTAGGTCGTCAACATTTTTAATGTCATTATTTGATGCTGGTTTCTCTTTTTGTCCAGCTGCTAAATCTATTTGATTGAGGTTCGTTGCGGACCGATAGACCTGACAACTATTTTCGATACATTTTGGCGGGCTACTACCACAACTACCCTCACCTACGGTACTGTAATTCGTAGTCGATCCTGCTCCACTACTTGTTGTCGATGAATGTCTCTTAATACCGTACACCTGTGAAGGCGACCTCGTGGAATCAAAAGAAAGAATAAAGGGATCTTGATTCAATCCCGTCAAATGTTTTGTGTTATGGGCTTCGGACGCGCCTCGAATCCACTGTTTTATCGAATCCTTAAGAACGGTTCTCACGAGCGTATCTACAAAATTATCCAGGGCTGGAGTAAGCTTTGCTAGTATATTTGGCGCTTTCACAACAGTTTTAGGTTCCCTTTTAACTCGTATGGGAATATGGGCAACGTTAACTACCTCAGCGAGAGTTTCGCACACTGGGTAATCTAGTCGAAATTCGCATGCCGAAAGTTGTGGCAGAACTTCAATCCTGGCAAATTTGATCGTCTCCCTCACATTGTCGCAAGTTTGGGAGGGTGGTGCGAGACTGCCAGCTGATATGGCTCTTTTGAGGGCGGTCGTAGTCGCCGTTTCAATGTTTCCATCCTTTTCCGACTTTACTATCGTGACAATCTGATTTGTTTGACATTTTTCCCGGTACGGTCTTTTGGCGTGCTTGGATTTGTACACCTTTGAGGTGAGCGAAAATGAAAATGCTTCAGCTTTACGTGCGTTCGATCCGGGTACTGTTGATTCAGTCACAATCGTAGGGGGAGGGTTTGTTACAGGACAGATGTCATCTTTTAGAGAACCATGAGTCTAAAAAATTAAAAATTTTAAAAATACCTTGAAGTTGTACACGAATTGTCTCAAGGAAAAGCACATCACTTGATTTATGTTCAAATGCAATTTGACATCTATCAAAAATCGAATTTTATCGTCTCTTAATAAAACCTACATGTGGTTTGAATTTTAAATTGGGGCACTGTGTTATCAATTGTAAATAATGAATTACTTTAGTCGATAGTGCTTGTAAAACGACTTTAGGTTGGAGCGCTTTGGTATCTGAAGACGATAATGGGCTCAACGGTGCCAAGCCATTTTCAATGTGGCCATTTAACAGTGGGCCGACAGATTTTTTCCTAAAAAAATTGTAGACTTATTTTTTTGTATAATAGATATTTTAAACGGACTAATTAAAATTTGATTAGGTGATTCTTTATAAAATCTTATTAGGTAATGAAGAAATGCAAAGACCTCAATTGCGAGATATAAATTTTTTTGTCTAAAATATATTTTTAATAAATTATATCAAAATTTGCGGTTCAAATATTTTTAAAAACCTTTTAAAGGTAGTTATAAATAAGGGTAAGTTTGAAATCACACTTTAATAAAACAATTTTTTTTATAATTTGGAAAAACATAAATAATTATTAAGTTGAAAATTTTTTATAATATATTACCATTGACTTAATTTAATAATTTAATAATAATTTTTGGGTTAATCTTTTACTTCAAAAACGACGTTTGTTCGAAACTCTGACCGTCTTTTCTCCTCTCATTTGATTAACATAGGAAAAGCAAATTATTTTTTTTTGCTAAAAAACAAAACTTCATTTTAAAACGTGACCTAATCAATATGTTCTAAAAATTACCGACACAGGATAAACCTATTACTGCAAAATTTCTAGTTTAAAATTATAATGGTGAACCTTGCAACCACGATATCAAGTTTAGATTCATGCCCACCGGTGCCCTCAATGGTTCGAACGAGTTCTTCGTACGTCGTCATATGCGTGACAAATTTCCCGTTCACGCACAAAATAATATCGCCTTCGTGTAATACCTTGTAAGCCTTACCGCTTTTGCGAACCTTATTATCAGTTAGAAATATGGATATTTAAACAAAACGAATTTATGCTGGAATCTTAAATTAGGGCGCATTCAGACTTCATTCTAATTTAAAAAAATTTTTTAAAAATTAAAAAATTTTTCTATAAAAATATTAGTCCATTGAAAAAAAATTTAGGGCTAAAATTTTTTTAAGAGTCATGTTAAAATGATTATCAACTTTGTGTAGATTTGGCTATAATATTATCAAGAATTTTAAATATATTTTTAGCTGCTCCGAGTGTTAGGAAAATACTGTAACCAATGCTGGGAAAACAATGAGCCAAAAAACTTTGGCTCATTTTTTCCCCCAAAACATAAAAAAAGAAAGGGGGCTACAAATAAAGGGTCAAAATAAAAATTCAACAAAAAGTGGCTCTTAAAAAGAGCCCCAAAAAGCCCATTTTATGTTTTCTTTATAATAATTTCAAAAAATTTGATTTTTTCTTTATAATAATGATGGGTGGGTTATTTTTTCTTAAAACTCCTAGGAGTTTTTTTTTAAGAAAAAGAAAAGGGGCTTTTCTTTTGCCATGCCCATGAGTTTGTGGGCATTTGGAAAAAAAACCTCAAAAACTTGTTAAAAAAAGGCCCATTTAGTTTTTTTGTAACAACGAAGGTTAATAATTTTGATGTATAACCCCATATATTAAATTTTCAGAATTTTAAAATTTATGAATAAACTGATTGCGCTCTTAAAAAAAGATTTTATGTTGGGCGAAAAGTGAAGCGTTTAATAAAAATTTTAGTCTATTTTTTTGGCATAGATCGGAAGATGTATATAACAAATTGTTGGCTGATTTATATGCATTTTAGTCTAAAAATTAAAAATAATTTAACAAATTCAGCCATTTTTTAAGAGGGGCGCGTTCATAGTTGGGTTATTTTGTAAAATTCAGAAGATTTGATTTTGTTAACAAAATTTTATTTCGAGAAAGTGTTTTTTGTGCTAAATTTGGATTGGTAATTTTTCGTAACAATGCGTTTTATTGATAAATATTTTTAAATAAATTTAAAGACAAAAAAAATTTAACTTAGAACGCGCCCTATATTGTAAATCGTAAAAACTTTTGCAAAACAGCGTATATTTAGAAATGCAAAAATTAAAAACTGTTAATTTAGGTTATTAGATAACGTTTAGACCCGTTCTATATAAATACAATTTTAAATTACAAAAATAATTTTTTATTTTTAAAATGTTTGTTTTTCCACTACCCTGTTCGGATGTCTTTTATTGAGAGCGAGTTTTAATAGTCAACCCCTAGATACAGGGGTTCGGTTTAACAACACAAGATCGTTAGTACCCAAGGCCGGTCTGTCGATAAGAACATGGGGGCATTTGGCAATTTTAGTGAATAACGCGACTTTTTTACCAAAATATTAAAAAAAAACCTTTCTGCGGTTGTAAACAGTTTGCTTGGGGGTGTCAATAGGCCACGAACGGAGCCTGTCACCGGCCTTTGGCTATGGGTACTTTTAAATGATTTTTTTAAAGAAAAAATATTTATTTATATTTTTTTCAAAAAATTTGTTTTTTTAATAAAGGCGTTTTTAAAATAAAATTGGTATAATTTGTCAGTTTACGATAAGCCTAACAAATTTTTATTTAAATTATGAATTTAATTTAAAATAGGCCACTCACTACTCTGTTAATATGTTCGATTTCTTTTATATAAAATTCTTTCAACGAACGTTCACAGCCTATAAAATAACAACTAAGTAACCTCCGGAATAGGATAGATGTTATGGGCCGATTGGCCCGGAAAACCATAACAAAAGAGATATTTTTTTATCTGTTATAGGCTATAACGGTTTTGAACAGATAAATGTCCCACTCCCATAAATATTCACAAAAGGTTTAAGGTTAAACGTTCCAAAACTAAATTGCAAGGAAACTAGTGTCTTTATTTTTAGCCCACCTAGCAGTAGCTTTTGTTCATGTTTTCCATACATTGAAACACAAGATTTCTTGAAAGTATACTAACTCGAACATCATAAACATATAAATTTATCAATAACGCGAAAAAGAGAAAAAGAAAAATTCCGGGTATCAGCACTTGCATCATATACTGATTAAATAAACGCTTACTTTAAAAAAATTCCAAATCGATTTTTATGAATACTTTAATTCCGTTGAGTAGTTATCCTTGCACCAAAAACAAAAATGATGCTCAGACAAATATTTTGTATTTAATATATTTAATATTATGGCCTTGCGTATATTAAAAATTGTTTCAATTCAAAAATCCATCCCCCCTTCCCCCCATACCCCCTTTGTCAAGTCCACTTTGGGGTCAAGTTACAATTGAAGAAAGTCATATTAATTAGAACTCTTACATTTTATTTAGAATATTTGACGTAGAATAAATATTAGTTAAGCAGGTAATTTAGGACCCAAAGATTCGAAAGATAGAGCGTTATATCGATGATTTTAGCGAAAAAAAAGATTAGGAATATATTTTTAATTGTTATGAATTGGTAATTATCGTGGAAAAAAAATTAAGAGAAAAAATATACCATAAATGCGGTTTTAACATACCAATAATTTAATATAAAATAGAGCCTAAAGATCCCCCTAAATCTCCTAAAAATCCTAATTTTATTATTTCCAAAGCGTTGCGCTTATACGTTTTTCGGCAGGAGCATATGTTCCTAGAGAACGGAGTACAAAATACGAACTATTAAGGTATAGATTGAGGTTATAGACTTATTTTATAAACGTGCTTGCTACATACTATAAAATTTTTTTTTAATTAGAAAATTTTAATTTCGTATATTTGAAAAATATGATTGTTTTTTTTATAAATATTCCGAGGCTCATATATAGGTGAATGTAATCTTACAATATATAAACTAGGTAGCTCAGCTGATATCCTTAGACTCGATGGCGCTCCAAGGCCGGTGCCCGCAGGCGAGCTGTAATAAGGCTTTTTTTAAATTGCCAATGAAGAGATAGCGTGATGAGCTTTAAAAGAATGTATTATTATGGGCGTGCTCAGGCTTGCGTAACCCTTTAACGGGTCACCATGGGGCCGTAGCCAGCTTTTAGTTAAAACCTTTAAGGCCTCGTTCGACCCGCCAAGCTTTTATAAACTCGCGGTGCAGCACATGAAATTTTTAAATGAAGAGAAAGAAAAACAAAAATATGAAATAATTTAAATTTATGAATTTAAGTTCACATCGGGCAGCGATATTCCGCGCCGGCTTGCCCGATCTTCAATGTAGGCCCGGCCCACTCAAACTTTGGCCTGGCCCGGAATTTGGTTTATTTTAGGCCCAGCCGGACTCGCTTCGAAAAATTTTTATTACAAGATAAAAAATTTGCTTAAAAATTATTATCAATAAAACACAAAATGTAGACGTAATAACCTTCGTCGCGTGATAAAAAGCTTGCATGCACCTGTCGTCTACCATATAATCTGTTAAGTCCATACTATTTTTCATAATAAAGTAGCCGGACAGGGTCCATTATTAAATCTCATTTTGTCTTATTTTTTTTAAATGTTACAAAAACTAAAAACTGTATTTTACAAGTTAGGCACCGATAAGCCTAATTAGTACTTAAATGAGATCCATAAGAGGAAGTTTTCTAAGTGTATAGACCTAATAAGATAGGTCTCACTGGCGTGCTTTAAATCTCTAACCCTACATATATCAAAAGCCCAGCTAAAATAAACAGAGGCAAATGTCTGACGGCTGAGTTTTGGGAGAGAATTTTACTAACCCGCTGAAACAAATTTATTTTTTGTTTCAATTAATAGTTGCTGACGAAAAAATAAAAATCTGAGAACTGTTAATACAATTCTTCAACTAGCTACAATTTTTTTTAATTCCTCGCCTTGAATTAATTACTTTTATTATCTTTAGGGGGTGTTTCGTGTCCTGTCCACCCTCAAATCGGAAGCCGTATGGGCCTGGCCCCTCTAGGGTAAGGTTCAGCAAGCACTCTTCTTGAATCAGGGCGGCGCTATTATAGGTGTAGGCGAGAGGCATGCCTAGGTCTTTTTTGGTCGTGGATCTTGCAGATTTAGCATTATTGCCGATAACGGTAGGGAGTGACTTTTTGTTTACCCCGGATGGCGAATGGGATTCATTAGATTTGAATCCGTTTAGAAGCTTAGAAGATTTGGAATGGGTCGATGCAGATTTATCTAATTTTGGGCTCGAACATCCGCTTGACATGGCCCCGTTTGGATCCGTCCGATTTTTGTGACCGCTATTTGGCGATTGTGTTACCAATGAGAGTTGTCCGTTAAGTTCGACGCCTTTTGCGGGCTTTCGTATGGCTAAAGCAGCCATCGTTTTTCAATTAGGTCTTTAAAATTAAAATTTTTTTTTGCTCACCGTCCTACCAACGCTTGAAAACGGTCTCGATGTGAAAGGCAAAAATCTGAAAATTACCGAGTCCAAATTAATTTTAAATTTTACCAATTTGTGAGGCGTAAGATGATGAATCAAATTAGTTGAAAGGCTATTTGAAGGTTGGCGGGCTTGGGAAAGTTGCTCAATGCTATCAGAATTGGGTCAATTTGTAGTTTTAAAAAAAGTTTTTTGATCCGTCATTCTCGAGAATTACGTAAGAAAGTGTGTGACACACGGGTAGAGTGGGATTACCCATAATACCTTCTGATTTCCACTTCTTTCACGCGTCTTCAAAACTCCAAGTCGATTTATATTAATTATATGATAATGATATCTCGAAGGCACAAATTTTTCTAAACGTTATATTATTATTATTGTTATTATATATTTTAGAATTTGCTCAATCGAAAAAACGAGAGAAGTCACATTAAATTAGGCGTGGGAAAGTGTATTTGAATTTAAGAATAAATGTGGTGGGGTTTCTTAGGATTTTAGAATTTTTCAAATATTGATCAAAACCCGGTCGACACTTGATACAGCAGCTATGCTTGAATTGCTCACTTAGGCAAAATATTTGGGTTAAGGGTAATTAGCGAAGCACTTAAAAACAAATTTTTTTTGTCTATATATATAAGTGGGAATATTAAATTTACATTGTGGCAGCTTCTTCTTCAAAAAATCGAAAAAATTTATAATGATCTACCAACAACACTAACAAAAATTAACCGAAATATCAGTTTCTAGGAGGGCCCCCGTGGTTTGTTACACTTTTGGCTGACACATTCCATGCGCGGGGAGATGAAATTCTTTTCTTTAAAAAAAACTGCGGGTAGATATATTTCTTAACTCTTAATTTAGAAATTTAATGGAGCTAGGAGAGATCATTGCTCTGGGAAAGGGGAATGCGGCTAAACTGAATTAGAAAAACAAAAAAAAATATTGAAAATTAAACCACGTATAATTTTAACAAGCGTTTATTAGCTTAAACGGTAGCTAAATGACTTTAGTGCCTTCATAGCTTTTAGTTGGCCGTTTAAACCACATTGTTTTTTGCGAGTCGACAAACAAATTTTCCTGGATCAGAAAGAGTGAGTTCATGGTAAAGAAAGAGCCTTTGGTTTGTGGATTTTTGCATAAAAAATGCCTTGAGAAAATAAAAATAAAAAGTTCATTTTATCTTTACGGTGTTTATATATAAATTCCGATTCTAATAAACGAACTCGGTTTAAAACAGAATTTTTTTTATGGCCGTTTAAGAATTGTTGTTGTAGCCATTATTTATCTATTACTCCATTTAATTCTCAAACATCGATTGATTTTTTTCTCCATCATTATAATAACTTAACAGCGTAAATTGCGAAGCACGATGAGGATTATCACAATCATTACATTTTAGTTTCTTTTCTCATATTGAATGTAGCTAACTTTTCAAGATATAAATTTAAAAAAATTGTTAGTTGTCCATTTTTTTAAATAGTATTTCATGGCGCTAGAAATGTACTAAACAGCCCAGGTAATCTATCAGACATTGTTTTACACAGGTCTACAAAAATATCAGCTATAAAAGTATTTAGAGTAGTCATAAGGTGTTAATATTTTTCAGTTTTTTTCGTTTTTTCAATCTTCTTTTTATTCAGCGTCATTTTTATTCAAAATTGGTATATGGCAAAAGTGACACCTTTTGCGACCTTAAAACTCCAAAACTAAAAAAAAATTAATAGTATATATTCTAAGTAACAAAATTATTTGCCTATCTCTAAGCGGCGTACAGAGTTCATTCATTCTTGTAAAAAATTCAAGTTTACAATTTTGAAATTTGGGTTTTTACATCTAGATTTATTAACTCTTGATTTTTACAAATTTTTTCATATCTTAAACAATTCTAGGTATATGTAAAAACTTTATCAAATTAATATCTAATTCCATATCCTAGCTAATAATCATTTCAACATCCATTTAAAACGAATGCTAAAACTTTTCAACATTGAACCAATATTAAAAAATAAAATTCAAATTTAATAAAACTTTCTCAAAAATGAATTACCTTGAAACGCGTCCGTAAGAGATTTTATATTTGTAAAATTAAGAAATTTAAAATTTTACATTGCAAGGCCCTCATTTCGTTTTCATATTTGCGAAATGACAAAAAAATTGTTCATGGTAAATTAAGGGCATTATGATTTACGGTGGTGCCATTAAGAGAGCGCGTTATAAACGCGTTTAATTGTTAAAAAATCCAATTGTTTTTAATTTTACGAAAAAATCTTACAAGACACGGCTTAAAGAGTGGCTCTAGATAACATCTTTATATAAATAAAATTGATTAAAATAATATTTTAATTTAAGTTTATTTTTAAATTAGTTAACGCGTAAAATTTATTTCAAAAATATTTAGTTTAACTTTGCAAAAATGTCATTTTTGGAATATTTATTATATATTTTGAGAGGAAAGAAAATTTGTCTGGCGATAAAACGAAAAAGAGTGATAAATACGTCTGGTAGTAACCAGATTTGAGGCCCCGAATTTGTCGTTGACATATGTCAATATTGTGATTAAAATTTCTTGTCCTCAGAACATATTAAGAGTTAAATGTGTGATGGACATAGAACGTTAAAGCTCCCCAACTCTTTCCGAAATGAGGTAGGCCACCTTTAAAAGGAAACAGTTAATTCTACATAAAAAATAAAATACGTCTTTTGTGTCATTTAAACTATTTATAAATCGGATATAACTTAACCTTGCCCGAAAACTGCCATTTTCGGATATTTATTGGTTTGGGGTATTCTTGAAATTGAATACAATGGAGTTACAGCATTCACGCGTTTTCGATGAGTTCAAGGTGCCGAGGCAATACCGCAAAATGACTTTATATAACCAAGGACTGTTTATACTTATTTTAAAAATGAATATACATGGCCTTTATAGGTTAGGAGAATACTTACTTAGTGAAAAAACTAGCCGCTCCTTAAGTTGATCTTCTTGCCATGAATTGAAGGCTGGTTCGCTTGTAGCCATAATTTAGACGCAGCCCAACACGACCCTTACTGCATTAAAAGTTTGACCCACAAAGCGTTAAATTAAAAATATTTTTAAAAGCATGACTTTAGATGATTTATGAGTAAAGATTAATAAGTCAAAATTGATGGTTCAAAATGTGAAGAGTATGGCTCCATAACATTAACGACAAAACAATCTGAGCCCGCAAGACCAGATATTTTTAATTATTTTAATAGAGCCTGTTGAAAAATTCTAACAGGTAGTAGGGAACAAAAGATTTTAGCACAAGAGCTAGTCCAATAGGCCTAAGTCAAATACATCTAATCTTGTATAAAAAATCCCTAAAATTTGAACAATTGATTTGACTATTTTTAAGCGGTGAAAAGTATTGAAACCGCGTTTTTAAAGCCTCGGGAGTAATTTAGAAGAAACTATTTGATAGTATCAATGTGTCATAAACAATTTCTACTAAAAAAATTTGGTTACTCGCTAAAATTTTTGAGACCAAATGTCTTTACTTTCCTTGATTAGATGTTTATTGTTTATATCACTATGTGGTTATTCATCCGGTCAATTAGAGGGTTCAGGATTTACGCCACCCGATATTAGTTCATCTTCAAATAGTCCTACAACTACGACAATTATAACTTCCTCAACCCAAAGTCCGGCAGAAAAAGAACGTATCTTTTTGGATAAACTTAAAGGTTTGCTCTAAATATTCAATACATTATAGTTTAATTTTAACTGTTACCCCAGAATTTTTAATATTAGCTTAGTGCATAGATATTAATTATCTTAAGAATTAATTCTTTTTTAGTATTTAATAAATATCCCATTATTTATTTCGCATCCACAAATGCTTTTTATAATTGACTCCAATACCAAAAATTGGGTATTAAATAAATATCGTGAAACTTGTCTGTATTTTAATTACTAAATTTTCAAATATTGTTTAGTTTAAACCCCTATACAATATTTTGCTTAAATAATTTTTCTACAATTCATAATTCTAAGTTCACTAAATATAGAATTTTGCCTGAGAAAGCCTGCAATCGGAGGACCCATATCAAAGTTGCTCGGTCAACGGAATTTTATTCGTGATCCATTCCATAACGAAAGGTTCCATACATTAATTTTACAGATCACGATTCTACTCTTTTAATAGAAAAAACTAGTCAACGTAAACTTGATTTAAACATTAAAACTTTTTTAATATTTACATATAAGGACAAATTGGTCAAATTTTAATTTTAAGATATCGTGTTTTTAAACCATCCTTTCTATATTTTGCGCATCAAACTTTGTTAATGTTTTTAAAAGTATGTATAATATTAATGTTACGAATTAGGTCCTATTTTTATATTTGAAGGAGGGAAATGAATATAAAAAAAATACAATTATATATTAATTTTTAAAATAGTTCAAAATTCCGCCCCCCCCCCCCCCCCCCGTCTCACAGATCAACAATTTTTTGAGAGTTATGAGTTATCAACAGAGATCAAACCTGCCATTTTAGGGAATATCAAATCCGTTTACCGTTTAATCAAACTTAGTTAGTCAGTTATAAACACTGGAAATTTTAGGAAAAAAAGTCAAACCAAAAAAGATTCAGAAACAAAAATAAATTAAATTTTTTTTGCATATTCACTATAGTATAACTGTTAAATTCACCTTCAAAAAACATTTTAATTTAAAACCGATAATATATGTCGTATTTAAGTTTGGACGCGAAATATTTTGTATTATCTAATGCCGATGTCAGAGCATGATAAATTAATAAAATTTATTTTTCATTATTTGTGATTAAAAATATAAGTTACGGGATTTTTATATGCAAAAAAAATTTTTAAATTTTTCTTTTTAGGGTGTATTCAGATCGTCAAAAATGGCCATTTTTCGTTATAGACGGATATAAGGAGCCAATGGAAGAAACTAAGAAAAACGAAAAATATATATGAGAAGGCCATCATGGGAACGCATTCTGTTTTTATAAAATTCACGTTTCTGACATTGATATTTGTTGACCTGTGATATACCCACAATAAAATTACTGGAATTTTAAGATTTTTAATATCTCTTTACCTAGATTCTACATTTGCACGTTCGAGTTCAGCACATTTCGGTGGGTGCCACAGGTTTTTCAATGCCCCGCCCCAAAACTATTTTGTGAAAGGGTCCAATCCTGCGTAAGTCAAACACAATTTGATGCCCAAACTTGCAAGCTAATACAACCAGGAGGCGCAGCCAATAGCGCAAGCGCTTCGGGTCGCGCTTCTGCCGTGGCGGACTCGGCGACACCTCAATCGCCTAACAGTAAAATAGTCCAAATTTACTTTTTTTAAAATTTATTTCAGGGCGCGTTCAAAATAAACTTTTATTTCTTGGCAAAAAAGAAGTTGAAGTTATGTCAGAAAATAGTTAAGTATAAAAGTTCTTGATTATGAGAAAGATAAAATTTTTAAAATAACGAGAGCTAGCTTCATAGGCGCAAAATTTTTATTGGATAACTAGTTATTATTTATATAATTTGGCAAAATAAGAGCAGATACACTATTTTGTTATTGAAAAATTCGACGAACCCTCAATGAAAATGAATATTATGATAATTCAGTATTTTAATGAACATATCAATGAAGTAAATTATTTTAAGTAAAAAAAAATTAAAAACTTTTCAACGTTAAAATCAAGAAAACTGTTGTTTTACATCCAATAAATTGGCCTTTTGTCACGCCATTAAAAAAAAGCATTCTATTTTGCAAATTTAGCTCGACCGAAAGTCCAATCTTGCCTTGGGCTATATGAGTTTCCATTTCAATGTTCAAATCGGGTAGCAGCTACACAAGAACCAATTCAAAAAAAAAATATTTTAATTAATAATAAATTAGAAACAGTTTGTATTTTAGTGTATTCTTAGGTGCCCCAACCCAACCTCCGACCACGTCATCCTCAGCATCTATTGACCTGAATGCTAAAAAACTAAAATTGCAGAGATTCTTAGAACAAAAGAGGAAGGAACAGGAGCAATGGATTCAAGCTGCAAACGTCAACCAAAATCGAATCGATACAGCAGCTGCTAATAAAGAGTCTTTTAGTCGCATTAAAAGGCAATTGCCACCAGGTAATTTTTCATTATCGTATCATGTTTAAGACTCTAATAAAAATATGAAAACGGAATCAATACAAAATTTTATTTCATTTGATAACCTACAGAATTAATGTATTCATCATCTGATTATGCTATACCAAAATTTGCTTTTGATTTGTCAAACCTATTTGAGACATGTTTTTAACAATTATGGCAATTAGAGTGGGTATAAAAAATTGTGATTTGCTTGTATCCAGTTTTAATTAATGCATACTAAAATTTTGAAACATTATATAGTTTATATAAATTTGTCTATTTTAAAAGGCGTATTTTATATTTTTTGTCAAATAGTGCTTTATTTTCACTCAAGTTTAACACAATTCAAGAATATTATTCAATGTTTTTTAAATTTTTCTCACGATAACTCTCAGCGTTAACCCATGTTCTAATCAGCAAATATTTTTTTGCTTAAACACCCATATAGAGGGAAACGATATAATTAACGAAGGTGGCGGCAACATTGAAGTCGAGAAATCAAAAGCCAATTCAGATGACTTTTTAGATCGAGACGTTTTTGAGCCGGAACTGATTGATCTTAACGAAGAACTCAATTTTGATTAAACTTATAATTTATAACGGTTGTAAAATTTCACATTAGACAAAAAGTCTCGCACCAAATGTTTAAAGTTTAGGCTATATTATTTTGTATATGATTGGATTAGGATATATTTTGGCTAAAGCATTTTTCTTTCATTTTGAAAACATCTCAATCAAATTTTGGAAATACAAAAAAATGCCAAAAATATGTAATATCTCACTGAAATTGCTATACAATATTTTCTTATATCACTATATATAAATTTAGCTAATCATTTAATTATATTATAAACACTTTATAAATTTGTATTTAAAATTATACTATTAAATAAAATTAGATATTTAAACAATATTTAACAAGTCAACAAAAATTAATATAATAACAAAATTTAATTCAAAAGTTGTCTAATTTGTTGCGGAGTTTTGATATTTGTCCCACTTGCAGTTATGGATCTGACAATATCATCAAGCATTACATTCGATCCACTTTCTTGGACATTATTACTAATATTGCCATTATTTGTTCCCATAAGACAATCATACAATTTGGTGTATCCGGTAACTATATAATTTTGACTCTGAGCAATTATTTGATCTCTAATTAAAAAAATTAATATGGGATTTGAGAAAGGGTAAAAATAACAATTTTTTTTTATAAAATACATTAAAACTATACTTTTTAAATATCCCATAATCAATTATTTTAACGTTTTTTAACAAATACAAAATTTTTAGGTTATCAGATTGATATAACAAGCAGAATATGCTATTATGTTTGAATGTCAAAAATTTCTCGGATCAATCATAGCCTGTTTTTAAACATTAAAAAGTCGAAAAAATGGCAAAAGGGCATTTTTACCACCTTAAAATTCAAAAACTGATAATATATTTTTTAAAATTAATTTTATATTTCTTTTGCCACTCATTAATAAAAAGGCATTATAGCAATGGACGCAGTTTTCTAAAAACTAAATAATTATTTCAATATTTTATTTTACTAATTTAGATAGTGCAAAACTAATGTTAAATAAAAATATACTATGTAAAAAAAATTGTTTTGTCATGATTGCATACATCGAACACTTATCGCTTAATAAATTACAAAAGAAAAACCTCCAATTAAGATTTTGTAGAAGGGGTATTTCAGGCATAACAAACAAATCAGGCGCCGAAAGGTATTGGTCAAAAAGCATGAAACTTGCATTAATCAAATGTAATAGTTTTTCAGATCCTTCGGGTTCTTTATTTGTATTTCCGGAGTTGTTATTAGCACTTTCCTGGAAATTTTGTTTATTTGACGAATCGGGCAAAATCGAATTAGAACTTAGCGTTGTGTTAGGATAAATTTGTCCATTGTTATGAAATAATGAAGTTTGCACCAAACTAAGCCCTGATTTAGCAAGCACGTAATCGGCTTGAGAATGTGCCAAAAATTCTAAATTTTGGGCAATTTTTAGCTAAAATAAGGACAAAGATAAATACATTTTTAACAAAATATCTAAAGGGAGTTCAACTTATTCAAACAAAATGGCCAATAATACCAAATTTTTAAGAATTTATCAATTTACAGAAAAAATATAGTTTCGGATAGAGAATTGTAAAAAAAATCGAAACTTTATCAAAATGCATAGGATTAAATATATATTAACCATTTTTAAAAACGTAGTATAAAACCTTTTTTTCAATATCGCGGATAAAAGCAACTAAGTATATATCATTCCAGGTTAGGCCATTTATATCAATGTTTTTCAATATGTCCTTATTATTTGACAAAGAATAGTTTGTTGTATCGATGGGAGTAATAATAGAATTAGAGTAGTTTTCATATAATTTTAGAGCATTTTGTAAATTTGGAGGTAAAATTTCGCGTTTAATCACGTGAAAACAGTTGAGTTGATACACGTTGACCTTTATCGTGGGCAGCGAGGCGTAACAAAACGATGGGTCATCAGTATTAGCTACAATCAAAAAATAGGTTTGTTTTAAAAAAAGCTTTTCTTAGGTTTGACCTATTTCATTTAAATGCAATTAGGCCTATTTAAATTAACAAATATATAATAAAATCAGATTTCGATTTTTATTATTTACCGATTAGTTAAACTGTTAGCCAGCTAAAAACAATGAAAATTCAAAAACTAAAAAATATCGAAAAAAAAATTATTTTATTTAAAAAATACTAAATTGTAGAAAATCATGTAATTTGAAAAATGGAACGCAAAACATTTAGAATTACGCAAATGCAAACATTAGAACGTAATATATTTTTATATAATATTTAATATTCAGATAAAAAATATAAATAACTATTAAATTAAATATTAAAATAAAATTTTTTTTAATCACTTTTGCCATGCCCTTTCGACTTTCTTGAATTTGTAAAACATATAAGAAAAACGAAAAAGGTCGGGATCATAGTGGGTTATTTCTGCAGCAAACTTGGCAAAAAATTCATACATTTTTGTAGCCCTGAGTAATAATACAGGCCGACAAAAATCAATGAGTGATGAAAGAAAATTAAGACACTAGGGAGAAAAATCCATATGATGGCCCATATATTTTTTCAGTTTTAGGAAGTTTCTAAAAACTTCTGCTATTTTCCTAGATAAATTAAAAAAGGGCCAAATTTAGACAAATGACAAATTTTGCGACCTCGAAAATACCCTAAAGAGAAAAAATTAAAGAATTTTTATATTAAAATCGCTTCTAAAATTATATTTTTCTCAAATAATGAATAATTATATATCAAGCTCTTACATCACCATTAAGGTTAAGAATATTCGGCACCCCAATCTAAATAAGATACGATTTTTTACCGGTTTTGAATTTAACATAGTTTTATGTATATATAATTTTTTTTAACATTTTTTTGTTGATGGCTTAAAAATGATTAAAAAACGGTAAACGAATTTGAAAATCCCTAGCATGGCTGATTTCCTTTCCGAAACTACCTTATAACTCACAAAATTGGTCAATGTATTAGATCGCAGCCATACAAGCATAAATAAATTTTATCAATATTTTTGTAAAAGAATATTAATCATTTTACATGGTGAAAGAGGCGGATTCTTTGCTTCATCTTTATGGTATAAAAGAAGCTGAGATGAATATGTTACAGTTTGCACGATAGGAATCTTTACGTAATCCAAAATCTATCGATATATCAAAAATTAAGGTAAAACTAACTCTGCAAAAAGGCAGATATTGTTTAAAGTTACATATTAGAGTCAAACCATTTAAAAATTAGAGTATTATTTTATTTAAAAGACGTTTTAAGTGTTGTAAAAAAATATGTACTTGCAAGAATTCTTTCAATATTTCTTTACTATTATTATCAACATCGTCGTCAAAAAAGGGATCAGTATGCATTTCATTATTGTTGCTTATTTGATCAGAATGGTGTTCAAAGCTTAAAAATTTTTCAATTAGGCCTTCAACAGACGAGGACGAACGTTTGGTATCCGGCAGGTTATTATTATAAAATGAAGTTCGGAATGAATCAAAGAATCCTTTGGCATTGGTCAGGGCAAAGAGTAAAGAGGCTGTCGGGTATAGATCATTAGAGGGTTTTTCATCCTAAATAAGATCAAAAAATTTTAAAAAAATTAATAAAATTAAAATGATCTATATATTATTAAGGAACATAATAAAATTTAGTTCGAATAAGCTTAAATGATATGCGTAGCAGAAAAAATACTCAAATTAGAAATGTAAGTTAAAAAAATAAATAGTAAAAATATAATAGTGTTATTAGATTAATGGTAAAACGAATTTATGCTAAACAACGAAAAATTTATAACAGACAAAATTTTTACAGGCTTTCGTAACGATTTTTTTTATTTCGATATTCAGTTTTAGTTTATCCGGCCTCCACATTTATTTTTGAAATGCGTAAAAATAAAGTGAAATAAAAAGGAATTTCGTGAAACAATTGAAAAATAAATTCTATAGGCATATACAAATCCCTTGCATGTTAAACTTAAATCAACGGGTTCTTTTATTAATTTAGGGTAAAAAAACAAATTTATTTTAAAAAGCATAAAACAAACATATCTTAAAAAACTCAAAAGACTGGTATTATCATTAACTAGGCTACGTTGATCCAAATTCGTGCTTACGCTGTTAGTTTTTGTATAAGAGACACAAATAAACCTACAATAATTAAAACTCGATTTTGACAGTGATTCGTCTGAATCAATCAGATTATATATTAAAATCGTTGACCAAGCTTGTCAAAATTAATTGTTACTCACGATGCTTGTGAGAGAACAAATTTTATATAGCATTTTTTATAATCATTAACTACTAATATTTGATGGCCTATCTTTTATGTGTTAATCAATTTTAAAATGCTATACACAGGTCAAATTTTTGAGAGTTATGAGTTAAACTACAGAGATCAAACCTGCCATCTTAGAAATTATCAAATCCGTTGACAGTTTTATTAATAAAACTTAGTTAGTCAGCTATGAACATTGAAAATTATAGAAAAAAAATTCAAAAAAAAAACAAAAAAGATTCAAAAAAAATTTTATTTCGCATATTCACAACAGCTAAACTGTTAAATTCAAACTTCAAATAATATTTTTATTAAAAACCGATATTATATAGTGTCGTATTTAAATTTGGACGCGAAATATTTTGTATTATTTTAATGCGCTAATGTAAGAGCTTGATATATTAATAAAAATTTTTATTAATTGTGATGATAAATTTAAGTTACAAGAGATTTTTATATGAAAAAAAGATTCTCAAATTTTTTATTTTTAGGGAATATTAAGATCTGTCAATTTCAACAAAGGCCATTTTTCGTTATGGACAAATCTATGGAGTCGAAGGCTGAAGAAACTAAGAAATACGAAAAATATATATTAGATAAGGCTATCATGGGGATGCATTCTTTTATGTTTTCATAAACTTACTTTTTGTGACAATGATATTTGTTGACTTGTGTTATATTTAACAAGGTAGGCAAAACATATTTTCAAACAAATTTTCTTCTATAAATCAATTTCATGTATATTATATCACAATTCATCAAATTAAACCGAGGTTGGGTAAAATTAAGCAAGATTATTATTATACCAGAACTATTTAACCTTTTTCCCCATTTCTGCAGACAAATTTGCTGTTATCAGAATATACAAAGCCTAAAATGATACTTTACTTCGTGTCTCAATAAATAATTAAAAAAAAATAAATACATACTTTTGATTAAAATTTTATTTTTAATAATTTTATTGATAGTAATAATATATTTAGCTCACCTAAATTTTGATTACTTTTGCAATTTAAAATTTGATTCAACTAAAAAATTGGGTAAAAGTTTTTATTAAAAATTCAAAGTCTAAATAACTTATATACAAGGCAAACTTTAATTTTCTTGGTTTTTGAGTCTCTATCAAATATATTTGATTTTGGCATCTAACTAATTTTAAATGCTTTTGACAGGCCGAGAGTAAAAAACGTAAAATTAACAATTGTAATCATTGTGAGACTTATCTAAATACACTTTGGAACTAATATTTTTGTAAATTTGTGTAATTTAACAAATAATAAAAATAACAAAACTTCTTTCTATAATGAAAACTGAATTATAAATACCTGGTCGCCATGTAAGGCTGTTCTTCTGGTCGATATAATATCTGCCTTTGATAAATTATCCAACAAACCTCCAAGGGGTCGTTTATCATCTCGACTATAATTTTTATGGTAATCGGAATATTTTTTGGCTGTGATCGCAAGGGTGGATAAAAGTTTATCCCGGCACAAATCAATGGCGTCATTTAGGGTGGCTCTAATGTCACGCGCACCAAAACTTGAGTTTGAATCATGATTGAGATAAAATAGTTCGTCTTGTAAATATGCACTTAAGGTGTGTTTCGTATAATATCTAAGTTAAAAAAAAGTAAAATAATTCAAAATTTTTAAATATTAATTTTAATTTTAAAAATTTAATATAACCTAAGTAAAAAAATTCAATGTAAATATACAAACCGTATAGTTGGAAAAAAAGAGAACTAAGGAGAGTATACCTAATTTGTTAGATCAAGTGTATATTAAACAAAAACAAAATTCTTAATTAGCTTATTAATGTTTTCCAAATATCCCTAATTTATGATCTTTATAAAAATTTCATCTGAATGAAAACAAAAATTATAACCTCAACAGGTTCAACAATTTATACAAAACGATTTCATTATTTTCGGACACGACAATTTGTTCAATACGGATCTGAAAAGCAAGTTTAATACATGTAATATTACTTCACAATTTATATAAAACAATGCATTAGTCAAATACTTTAAGCGGTCGACTAACACCTTCTATTATCTGGCTTAGGTACATTTTAATCTCTTTTTCTATCAAACTGGTGACATCTTTTGAAATATTTTCCTTTTGGCTTGGTACAATGATTTGAGATAAAAGGTCTCGTTCAGACATGAGAAATTGATGCAGCCATGCAAGAATATCTCCTATATATCTTAGAGGGTCATGAGCATGAATTTCGATTGGTTTAGGCATACCACCAGGGCCTGTTATAATATATGTAAGAAAAGTATTAAAAATCAAAAAATTTTAATTTATGAAACTTGAATAATAAATTTAACAGGATTATAACTAAAAAAACGGAAAAAGAAAATTGGAATTGAGGACACTTAATATCATTCTTACTAATTATTGATAATTTTAGAAATTTGTCAACCTGTGTAATAAATCAAACCTTCTTGTGTCAGGGCTTTTAAAAATGCAGAAGCAAGGTAACTTTTCCTAACATCAACAAGTTCTTGCATAAGTTCTATATATTCTTTCATCCAATTATCGGGTCCAAAATTATTTTCATCGATTTTTTTAAATTTAATTGAATTCAACGCTTCGGGCAATAGATCCTTAATAATTGAATGTTCGTAACCAAGACTTCTAAATTCACCTGTAAATTTAGTTTTAAATTATTTAAAGAATATACTGTGTTAATATTGTATGAATATATGTAATCAAAATATAATAACTAATTGACAAATATATATTATACAGATAGAAATATATATTTAATCCAATGTATATGTCTAAGGTACAAAACCTATGCAAATAAGAGTAAATATATTTATTAAATAAATGGCATTTATTTTTTTAAGTATTAGGGATATAAACGTTGAAGGCCTTTTATTTATAAATTATTAGTTATGCTGTCTTAATTTAATGGCGGCAGAAAAATTTACTTCATACAATACGTTTAGAGTTTGGGTGAAAATTAAAATAAGTAGGAATTGATACTTCACCATATTTATTGAAAGTTTTCACAATAAAAAAAAAATCCTATTAAATCATTATCGAGCAGCGTTCTTTTTTCATTATCAAGCAAACCTTATAAACTAATCATTAATTTATTCATTACTCATTAAGGTTAGGTTTTAAAAAAATATGTGTACAGGGCCTAAAAAAAATTATAATTATATTACAAATATTTCTTGTAACAATTATACATGTCAAACCAACTATTTTACAAATTTCTCAACAAATTACACGGGGAAGTTATAATGGGACATTAATAAACCAAAATTTATATTGCCAATATTAAATTATTTCAGTGGTGGTGAAATTGTCGTCTAAACCACATGTGTTTATTAATGCATCGATATCAGAGGATTAGATACCATTAAAAATATGTAAAGCCGTAAGCTGTAGTGGGTATAAGGCTAACGAAGTTATTTAAACCCGCTGATAGTTGCTTTATCAAGGCGCGTGAGCTATGTTAAGTTCTGACACTCTACCAAAATGGACACAACAAAATGCATGCGCCTTATAAAAGCCGACATTAAGCGACATGGGCAAATATGTAACTATATAAATAGTGTGGTTTAGGATAAAAAAGGTCAAAAAATTGTAAAACGGGCTTTAGGGCCAATATCTACCTACATTAGAGTACCGGGTCGTAATATTCCACCCCGGTCGGCGCATATTCTCTAACTTTAGCTCGAACCAAATTCTGGATTTTCATTTTAGGCACGGCCCGAATTTACAAAAAAAAATGTATATTACAAGCTAAAAAAATTTTGCTTTAAATTTTGTAAATTCAGCGTGTAGAAAAAATACCTTTCACGTGCGATAATAGATTTATCATTTTAAGTTTTTGTAAACAATATTTGAAATGAGATATAAAAAATCGGTCTTGCCTTTAATTCTTTCTTATTAGTTGGGCCCGGCGGTCCGTTTGATCTCTAATAACCATCAAACTTCCAAATAATTTTTTATGAGAACGTCACCCAAATAAAATGAGGCCATGGAATTTTAATTGAATTCATAATCTGCAAAGGAATGCACTAGGAATTTTCAATTTTCTCTGCTTTCACAGGTGAAATAATGAGGGTATTAAACAATTCAAACCTTATTCTACAAAGACAGGCCACATACTCATTACATTACAACTAAATAGGAGCAATAAAATTAAAATCTAGAAAAAGGACAAAACTACGGCCTCAAAGCAAAACTGACTTACTTTTCATAATCAATGGAGAAACGGGCATTTTAGTAATTAATAATGATTGGGCTCATAGAATCAGCAACCGTGAATTAGAGGAGGTTAAGAAATAAAAGAAGCATAAACAAGGAATGGGTGAAATGACTGACCATGATAGGAGTGCTATTTGATCCTAAAAACAAAAATAAAAGGATATACAGCTATGAAACCTAAACAACCATCCTTTACAATTAGTGCAACAAGAATGACCTGACTTCTGCAAACCACAAATAACCATTTTTATTGTTTATATATGTTGTAATTTACAATTTTTTCCCCCTATTCACTACTTTTCAGAAATATATGCCTAAAATAACACTTTTAATGATCTAGACACTCCAAAATAAATGTCCACCATTACAATGTATACAGGGAAAAACCTAGTGCTGTTAGGATAGATATAAAGGCTTTGTGGTTAAATAAATTTCATATTCTTGTATATATAAAAAATTATTGGAAGGGTAGTAGAAAAATCATATCTTGTAAAAAACTAAATACTAGGACATTTGTATAATTTGTGTAACCCTTGTTTCTCATATAAATTCTAATAACTAAATTACTATAAAACAATCATTTAAAAAATATTTATACCTTTTATCCATTTCAAAATATGCTCCTTAGCTTGTAATTTATAAAAATAATTTTCATTTATAATGTTTTGCACAAAGTCATCATCTAAGCCAAATTGATAAGTAGCCAAATTTTCTTCATTTTTTAAATTAGGCTTACTTTTTTCTATAGTTTCTAGCTGCTGCAGTTTTTTGTAGATGCGTAAAAAATCCTAGTATATGTATGTAAAATTAAATAAAAATTTGTTTAAGCTAAAACAAATAATAATTTTATTTATTATAAATAAATAACAGAATAAAAATATTCCAACAATTTTATACTTCATCAAAAACATCATATTTAGTAAGTTTATATAATTCCTCTGGCTTCAAAAAATAATTATTCATAAAGGCTTTTAAAAATGCACTTTTCTCTTTTAACAATGACCTTAATTATCATAATATTTTAATAAAACTTTTGTTCTATAAGTGGTTCTGAAACTTTAAGCAATTCTTCAGTTTGAAATTTTGTTTTCTATTTATTAAACATCAATTAACAAATACTCGCAAATGGTCTTCAATGTTCATACAAGAACCCACCATATTTGATATATTTTGATCACATTTTTCAATTTTCTATAGATATAGTTTATCAAAATTATAAGAACTTCCATAACATTTTCTTGTTGTTCCAAATATGATTTAGCAAGCTCTAAACTTTTATTCTCAATATTGCCCCTTAAAAAACGACGATTGTCGAGAGAGTTTTCAAAATAAAAATCACTTAAAGCTTCTAAGGATCTTTCTAGCTCCTTAAAAAAGTCATATATATGAAAAATTGAATTTTTATAAAAATAATTATAAATACTGGATCATCTCTGAAGTTTAAATCCAATACGCGTTGTACCTTCTTAGTTAGTGGATTGATCACATTGCTCGGGGCTGTCATGATGTTTTTTAATAAATCAAAAAATTATGTTATAATGTTTTAATAAATTTACCAATCATGTTCGGTTTTCATATGTTGGAGTGGCCATACGCCTAAATTACATTATGAACCAGGGTCGTTTTTATCAACGATTATATAAAAATTCTTACAGGTCGCCTCGAATATACAATTCTACGTTTTCCTTCAAGCAACACTTAAATCATGAAATTAAACCTTTAATTCAAGAAGATGTTGAAAATATTAAGCAAAATATATCAAATGTATAATTCTAATATTATTAATTATTAGACATTAATAGAAAATTGTAGCTCCTCAACATTACCTCTGAGTCAGTATTATTTTAATTTAGGAAAAAATTTGAGGCCAACTTTGATATGTTTGTTCTCAAGAGCTTCCAATTTATTGCATAATAAATCAAAGTTTTATATCATTTTTTTATATTTATAGCATTATATATAATAATCAATTGAAAATTGCCACATATGCTGAAATGGTTCATACAGCTTCTCTTTTACATGATGATGTTGTTGATAGAGCTAATCTAAGAAGAAGACTCAAAAGTGCAAACATTATATGGGGGCAGAAAAGGGTATATAATTTTGATGTTAGTCTCTTAGCCAGTTTTAGGAGGAAATTTAATCTTGGCATTAGCAAGCAAAGAATTGGCTAAAATAAATGACCCTTATATAATTAGTATTCTATCGCAAATTTTACTTGATATGGTAAATGGAGAGCTCATGCAACTGGGTACCAGAATTACTGAGAGTGAAAGATTTTCCCATTATTTTCAAAAGACTTATAATAAAACTGCCAGCTTGATTTCAAATTCTGCTAAATGTGTAAGTTAACTTGTAATACTGTTTTATTTTAAAAAAAATTTAATCATTTAAATTAAATGAGCAAAAAAAATTGTGATAGTAATTTAAATTTTTTTTTTAATTCATGTGACACTTATTTAGACTAAAAATGCTTAAATTAAGATTATATTGTAGAAATAATTTAGTGTTTTTTTATAGAAAGTTTTGTTTTGTATTCTATTACACAGATTGACAAAATTTTGAACAAAGAATGCAATTAATCAAATTGAGATATACAATTCTAATTTTAAATACTTTTTTAGCTTAATTTTTAAATAAACCTATATGAAACCCAAATTAAATACATTAAACATTTAACTTATATAAAAAAAATTTTATGTTATTTTTGTTAGATTTGCTGTGATAAATTTATCTTATATATTAACATTAACTAATGCATATTTTACATTATTCCAATAATTTTGAATGTGTTCAATAAATATAAATCATATGCATGACTTTTTTGGATATATAAAATTATATTAGCTGCATTCATTGGTAAATTTTTATAGAAACTTGATGCCAAACTTTTTAAAGTTTTTTATTACTATAAAGTTAATTCTTCAATTTTATTTTTTTCCTTTAACTTTTTCAGAGTTCATGCATTTTTTTTAAAACTTAAAAATCTGAAAATATTTTGCATTTTTACATTAAAAGTTATGAATCTTTGTTTTTTTATTACATATGGTGGAATTGCTCTAATTATATTTGGAAACTTTATAAAATCTATACCTGAATCCATATAAACATGGCAATTGGTTAACATGACTATTTTCATTCTAATGCTTAAGAAATTTCCCAACATTGAGCTTTTTTAAAATAATTTTTAAAAATTATTAAAATAATCTAAGCGCGTTCTAAAAACGTTTTTTTTTGACTAATATAACTAAAATCTTAAGAATTGACCAAAATATTAACCCTTATTATTTTTGAATTTGGAAAATGTATTATATTTAATAGTCAAGCAAGCTGAACATCACGTTTTTGTTTCCCTGAATTTTAGCCTTGCCCCTTGGCCTTTTTAATTATAATTTTTACCTTTTTAAATATATGCCAGCCTTAAAAAATTAATTTTTTTGATATTATATAGGTATCCTACCTTTCAACGACAAACCAAGCTCAAGAGATGTGTTCACCTTTGATTTCAAATAACAAATTTAATATTAAGAACATTAACACAGATATATTAAATATTGATCTTGATATTAATGCTTGTAATAATGATAATATTGATGGTAATGATAACGGCCTAAACAATTTACATGAAACATTTTACGAGATTGGCAAACACATTGGCCTTGCTTTTCAAATCAGGGATGATATACTAGATATTAAAGAAGGGCTTAATACTGGCAAAAGTAATAACAATGATATGGCCATGTCTGGACTGGCCAATGCACCACTTTTGTTTGCGTGTGATAAAGTAAAATTATATATATGTATTGTTTGATAATACAGATAATCGTAATTAAAATTTATGCGTGGCTAATTTTTTAGATTATATTGTTGTATGTTTTATTTTGTTTATCGATATATCTCAATTATTATTTTAAAAAAAAATTATAGTTTCCTGAAATTGATGCGATTATTGTTAGAAAATTTTCTGAACCAGGCGACATACAAATAGCTATGGACGCCATACGAAAAGTCATATTATTTTATTAGAAAATAATTTTTTTTTTAAATTTATCACATTAAATCATTAAGTTCTTTTAGAGTTCTTTTTCAATTTATTCTGTCATGGGAATTTATTTTTTATAAAGTATAATGCATATGAATGTTATTCATAAAAATTGCCAAAAAATACCAACTGGCAAGAAAAGTAGAAGGTTACTCTAAATTATATAAAATATATATTTTACATTCTGAAAATGGAGTTTGTTTGGTTAAGCACATAATATTTTAAATTTTAAAAGCAGTTTGAATTTTTTAAAAGAATTTTGCTAAAAATGTGGAAAATTATTATTTAACTTGCCATAAATGATCTTGACCACTAAAATATCACATAAACTTAAGCTTGAACGATGTTCACATTAATTTATAAGATAATTCAATTATTTTTTAAGCAAATTTAGTGAAAATTTTAGTGTTTGTTTAAAATAAATTATGGGTCCTGTTTATCGAAACATTGACAAATTTTTATTAAGAAATGTTTTTCAGAATAGAAATGGTGCTATGGCATATTATGTTTTAGAAAATGGCTTATGTTGCTACCCTTCATAAGTTCTAAAATTCCAAAATTTATACAAAAATTGGGTGTACTGTTAGGCCTAATTAAACACTTACATCTTGATGTTAAATTTTTAACAATACTATTTTTATCATCCTTTAGAGCAATGGGATCGATGAGGCTCAAAATCTAGTCGTTTCACATATTGCGCGCGCAAAAGAACTTATCAATGGGCTATTTAATCGACATCTCAAAGCCTCAATATCTTCAGATTTTGACATTGCAGCATATACAAAATCAATCCATGGTGCCTTACTTAATATTTGTGATTATATCGTCACTCGAGAATCATAACAAATATTATATATTATCGTCCTGAAGGAAGGAAAAATATTTTTAAAGTAGTAATAATCTTAAAAAGAAGCGCATGTACATTACACGAATATTTTGCCAATTTATTTGGCCATAATCATCGTGATTAAGTTCATCTAGGTTTATTTTTTTTTTCCAAGTCACTTCTATTGCTTTTTTTGTTATAGTCTATTTTAACAAGAAAAAGTTTGGTTTAAGTTTGAAAAAAAAAATTGATTACCTTTATTTAGAGTTGAATTTAAAAAAAAACTTTTGCACTCTGTCTCTCTAAAATTAGCGTGTTCGATATGTAATACCATAGGGCTCAGCATTCAAGAACAAAAGTTTTTTTTGTTTTTTTCGTCCATATTGTTTTTGTTGTTGACAAAGTTGTTTTTTTTTATATTTTTAAACCCGCTTTTATAATTGTTTTTGACAACTATTTTTGTATTTGGCCTTATCATAATAGGCTGCTACGTATTTAATTGATTTCTTTAAAAAAAAATAGGATCAGGCGATCGGCCCAACTTAAAATCCGAGCTCGATGGTTTCAATTTGTTTGAATTTAAAAAAAGGTCCAGCTATATAAAGATTGGCAAAACCATGAATGCTAATGTAATCTTTAATAAAAATCAAAAAAATTTTAATTAAATGTTTTAATGCTTTGACCATCTTACAGACATAAATTATGCTTCAAATTTGAACTATTTTTAATTGGGTTATTTAATAATACTAATTTCTCACATCTACTATGCACAACAATTTTTTTCTAAATTATATTAAGCAAATTATAGATATAAGTACAAGATAATTTATCGATTAATTATTTTTATGAGCAGATTTGAATCTTTTTATTTTTTTTGGCCAAATATAATGGGTTTAGGAAAACGGTACAAGAATATGAAGCACTTTTCCTATCATAAATGTGTATGAAATAAAAGTTAATGAACACCCCTTTTTATCTAAGCTAAATTATTACCACTACATGAGTTTTTGATATCTAGGTATTTCAGAAATAATTAGGGAAAACACTCTTACTTCTTCAATTTTTTTCATCGTCATGTCTCTTAATGCAATTTTGAATTAAAATAATAACCATTACATTACACAATTAAATACATTTCTTAAAATCAAATATTATTTAATTAAAATAAATAAATATTAAAAAAATAATTAACAGTTTTTGTTTAGCTTAATTTTTGTGTTTGCTTTCTATTTGGCCTTTTGTTTTTGCCACGTGTTTTTGTTTTTGCCCCGAGCCCCATTATACCCCATTTTCAAAATTAAATATATCTTTATAGGGTTATATACTAACGATACGACCTCCCTCATCTTTAGCGTTATTTTTGCCATACCCGTTAGGCTTTTAACAATTTATCTCAGTTGGCAAATGATTAAATTTTATCAATTACTTTCCCAACCATTTGTCATAACTAGTGCCAGAGCAATAGACATTACCGCATTATTTTTTCCAAATTAAATATTGTTAGAAAAAAGCCATGAATTGCCCATTTCCCTTTTTTAAAATAATAACTTATTAATCAAGATAAACGCTGGCAATTATTTGCCTCTCATCAAAAATATTGTAATATTAAATTCATTCATAAATTGTATGTGTTTCTCAATCAATTTTATTTTGATAAATTATTTGAAATTATTTTGATTTTTAGTTCAAATTAAATGAATCTAATTTTATAATTTGACGAAAATGCAATTTACATCCACATACCTGCCATCAATTTATAGTCAATTTTTTATATACGTACACGTTATGCTTGAAAATTATTACATCATTGACAAATTAATAAATATTTTATGCTACAAAAATTTTTTGTCTTTACCTTACGTAGAGCTGAAAAAAAGCTTATTATTGTCTCTAAACCCATTGTTTTCAAAAATTTAATCATTGTTTTGGAATATCAATTGTATGGAGAATTTAATATGTAAGAAAATTTGTATTTTTTCTAAATTATTGCTATTAAAATTATTTATTTTATATTATTATTTAAAAACAAAAGAATGAGAGCTTATGCAAAAATGGATTCTTACCCAGCTCTGGTCGTACGATTTTGAGGCGATGCAAGCTTGTGTTATGTTCATTACTCAAATATAACAGTGAGTTTTAATGGTAACTGCCTAAGAATACCGAGTTTTTTGAGATCTTACGTCTAAACCTAAGTCGCTGGTATGCGTTGAATTTGAAAAAAGGTGAGGCGGTATTAAAAATCGCGCGAAATAACTCCATGACCGGTATACCGCCTTGAGTATGGAAAAAATTTAGGGCGTGTACCAGATTGTACTCTTACAGGCCAAATATACTTACCTACCCGCACATAGTTAAATCATATGGTTCCGTATGTAAATTTATACATGCCAAAATCAATCAAATTGAACTATTCATCGATACTAAAAATTGCCATACCTTAATCTAAACCTACGCAACTTCAAATAAATGACAAATAAGAACGAAACCCAACCAAATAATCCCTATTTATTTTAACGCGATTAAAGGGGAATTCGTGTATTCCAGCTTTTTTCTTTTTTTTAAGCAATGAACAAAGTTTAAAACAAGTTTATTTAAGTTCAATGGTTTAAAACAAAATTAAAAAAAACTGTTATATCAATGTATTTTTAAAAAGAGTAATTTTGAAAGTGAATTTGGGCTATCTAATCCTTTCACTTTAACAATTCTTTTAAAATATAATTTACTCTCATACTTACGGAAATAAATAAGGTTAAAATTTGGGTACACATACCCCACCATGGACTTTATAGAACTACCAATTTATGTAAAACATTTGAAATTCTGACTTCATGGTCACCATAAAACATATGATAACACGGTGAAACAAAAAAAGTGGACATGGGGTATATCAACCTACTAAATTCAAATCCATCCGAATTTTTAATTTTATGCTCGTAAACAAAAATTTTGAATTATAAAATGATAAATATTGGACTTTTAATAGCAAGTGGTGAACATAGACTCTCAAACACAAATTACCCTACGTTATTTTTGGCGGATTTTTAAATAATATACATATTTTTTGCATAGGCAAACGAGATCATAATTTTCCTTCTATAACACAGGTCAACAAATATTTATGTCAGAAACAATTTTATGAAAAAATAAAAGAATGCATCCCCATCATGGCCTAATCTCATATATGTTTTTTGTTTTTTTGATTTCTCCGGCTTCGCCTACTTACATCCGTCAATATCGAAAAAATGGCCTTTTTTGACCAAATTGACAGATTGAGAATCCCCTAAAGAAAAAACTTATGAATTTTTTTTTTTTTATTAAAATCCCTTTTACCTTATATTTATCATATAGTACGGGTCCATATGGACCCCCGCACATCTTGAATTTTGAAATCTTCAAAATATTATATATTATGGGCTAAATTTTTGTGACTTTTTTTTATATATAAGGGCGCGTTTAGACTCGTTTTATTTTTTTAAAAAATTTTAAAAATTTCAAATTTTTTGAAATTTTTAATTTTTTTTTTATTTTTTAAAAACTTTTCTCTCAGAAAAATTATTTAAATGCTAATAACCAAAATTGACGTTTTTTTGTAAAAAAGCGTTCAATGTTACAAGGTAATAATTATAAAAATTTTCAAAAAAATGAAATGAGTCTGAACGCGCCCTAATAAAAAAAACTAGTAATATTTGGTGTTAGTCAAATAACAAAATTTGTTTCGAATTTAGAAATTGAATTGGGGTCCATATGGACCCCACCCTCTCAATTTTAATGTTGAAAACCATGTTAATGCTTCTTTAAATTTAAACTTAAATAATTGCAACCTTATATTCCAGTTATTTTTTTAATTAATTTTAATTATTAAGTATACAAAATGTTGGTTTAGTATAATAATAATATGAATTATTTTTTTTTCTCTTAAAATATCTAGTTTTAGTAATAGCCAAAAATAATTTTTTATATTAAAATATTTTTTTTCCATGAAACTACATATGTTCTACTAGACGTAAAAACACGATTTGATCAAAAAAATATTAATACATTTAGTTTAACTTATATTAGTCTATAATTAAAGAGCACGTATTTCTTTTCAAAATAATAAAAAATAGAGATCATTGCTTTAAAACTCTTGAACTTATAGAAATTTATTGGGGTCCGTATGGACCCTACCTTAGCATTCGCCTTACAAACTTCTGACCCTAATATTCGCGGGTTAATTACTCATGTAGTCGATGAATAGAACATGTATTTTAACTATCCATAGAAAACAAAACCATAATATGTACTATATTTTCTGGACTCTCTTATAAAATTTACGCCATTTTGAACTATTTTTGTGATTACCATTTTTGTGTTTTTTGGTTTAAGAACTATCAACATTTAAAATTATTTTAAATTTATATTCTATCATCCTCTATTTAGAATATGTAAACTAGGTAATTTAATTAAAAAATTGTTGTGTTTTAAATAATTTTTTTACGCGTTATTTTAATTTTTAGAGCAGACACCCCACCCCATTTCATAAATTTTGAATTTTCCTTAAGCATGTCGCATTTTGTTCTTACCTTGACAAATTTTATAAAAATATTTTCTATAGTTGCATTTGCCTTTACGCCCTTATAAATTGATTTTTTGATTTACGCAATTTGTTTTTTATTATATCAAAAATAAGGGACAACAAGACACGACCCCCTTTTTTTACAACCTATTTTAATTGTAAGGACATTTCACATGGTAAAATCGTAATATAGTTTTACCTATAATTGCATCTTTTGATAAATATATTCTTTAGGGTAAGAAAACTCACCAAAAAATTAAAGCTTTGCATCCTAAAAGCCGGAAAGCTCAAAAATTATTATCAGAAGCTAGTCACATTAAAAAAATTAAAAATTCACAGCTTGAGAAAAATGAAAAAATAAATATATTAGTCAAGAAACTACAATGGTTCAGAGAATATCTTATAGAAAATTCGTTGATACAAAAAATTACGAATGAAGAACTTAGAGATATAACTAAATTAAAGTAATAATTTGATTTAAATTAAATTATGAAAATTACACTATTTTTGGTATATAAAGTTTCTAAGACTGGTTATATACTTAAAAAAAAAATTGAAGCTTAATTTTTTAAAATTTTTATTCCTTTAGGCAAGGTGGTATAAAAATATAAACCATTTATATTGTACATAATGGATTACATATTAATCATTCTGAAAAATTATAATAAACATTGTTAATAATAAAAAAAATTTGGCATGCCAGCAAAATGTTGCAGTCCATATGTATCCAAGTTTTTAAACTTTTACGAAGAAATATTTTAATTTAAACTATTTTATAGTAATTTTAACAAAATAAATTAGATATGTTCTATTAAAATCAAAATATTATAAAAATTTTGATATTTGTTTATAATGTTGCTATATTTTCAATAAATTTAATTATAGTTGATATGGGTAAATACATGATGGTCCATGTATTATATAATTTAATTTAAACATTGACATTAATCTGAAATTAATAGTAGCCACAGCCATTTGTGAGAAAACAAAAAATTACTTGGCTAAATATATATATGAACATCATCAGCAAAAGATAATTACATACTTTTGAAGCTATACTATAGATATATTTACTAATATTTGATCTTTTCTAATTTTAACATAGAAATTTATTTTTAATGATTTATGATATTAATTTTTTTTACTTTAAACTGAGCTCTAAATTGTTTTATGGTTATCTTACATAAATTATGTTTGCATGGCTAAATTAAGGTTTATGCATATTTTAGATACTGTTTTCGATTTGATGATGAATTAAAACAAATTGATTTGGTAAATACTATAACAAAAAACAGAAAAGCAAACAGGCATCTGGGGAGACTTGGTGCAATAAAGTTTACCATGGAAGTAGAAAAGAATGAATTTGAGCATGGACAAGGAATTGGTAATTAATTTATCTTAGTTATTGATACATTGATACTTGATTGGTTATTTTAATATAATAAATTTAAAAATTTATGGATTCATAATAATTTTTTAAATTCGTGTGTTTTTAATCTATATTGCTAAACATGCTTGTATAACAAAATAGAGAAAGCAACATCTTAAATTTTTCTGAGACCATAATTGGAAAAATGACATTTTAAAATTTAAATAAGATTTAATTTATACTACATTTTTGAAAGATAATATTTTTATCATTTTAATATGAATATAAGCTATTTGGCTAGTTAGCTCAGGAGGAACACAGGCCTACACACTGTAGGTCTGATGTTTAATATTGTAAGGCTATTTTATTCAAGCTGCTGAAAGCTTGCTTAGACAATGAGACTAAACAAATTCAAAAAGGGTTTAGGCAAAAATTCGTCATGCTAGCAAATCTTTATTAACCTGACAATATAAATTACTTTGCTGTCACAGACCTAACTGGTATGTGTATGGCCCCCTCATTTGGGGAGAGGTATAGAGGAAACTAAAAATCTAAATACTTTTAATTTTTTGTATAAATTGACTAAACATTTTTTTACAAAAATCTTTTTGATGTATAAAACTCCACAATTTTATAACAATCACATGGGTTAGATTAAATAATTAAAAAGAAACACTTTTACAAATTTTTTTAGACTGCCTAAAAAACTGGCAATTGAAATTTGTTTAGCGCTAAATTATCCTAAAAAAATTTTAAAATTGAATAATATCTCATAAGTTCTAAACTATAACTTTTAGAAAGTCAAAAGTCAAATATAGGATAGGTTTGTGCAATTTTTTATTTAATCTTTAACATAAAAATTTTTGTTTTTTTTATCAATCAAAGCACGAGAGGCTGGTCAAAGGATAATACAAAATTAAGGGTGAAAAAAACTATCACCAATACATTATTTTTTTCTAATTTCTAAATTTGACATGTGACAAAATATAAAGAAGATGCATTTATGTAAAATTTGATTTAACGTGTCCAAATATACAAAATTAATATTGCCCTAAACGTAAAAAGTACGTTAGAAATATTTGATTTAGATGTGCAGAGACGTTGCAGCCGGGGAGGGGGGGGGGGCTAAACCTGGCGCGGGTTTCCTTTTCGGACTGTCTTTTAATTTTTTCTATATTTTGACATTGCCCCCCCCCCCCCCCCCCCATTTTTCAAATGTAGGCTATGCCATGTAAGCCGTTTAATTCATATAAAAATGGTAGCTCTTAAATTTAGAAAAATTTGCGCATGCATCTGAAATAACATTAAGCTAACCTTCTGGCCCTTTAAATTGCAGGGCCGGACCGAAACTTATATACGCCCCTAGGCCAATTGTTTTTAGGCACCCAAGTAAACCCAAAGAATAAATAACTACTGCACATTGGTATAAAATATAATAAAAACAAATTTTTACACAACAACGTCGGCAGCGGCGAAGAAAATTTGGGCCACTCCTCTTCCCGTGATATTTTATTCAGATTTGATAAGGAAATATAAATATTCCCTTAACCTATATATATTTTATAAATTAGATGTGCCAGATTTAACTCTAACAGATCAAGTGGAATTTTTACGGTATTATCTTATAAATATTTAAATAATTCATATTTTGAATCGGATCTATATATTTTTTTAGGAATGAATGGAATATGGACACCTCCAAATTGCACACAATTAAAATGAGGAGGATAAAAAATTGATAAAATACATTTCTAATAAATTTATTTTATTATGTTTAACATGCAAAATTGTTCAAATAGCACACGTTAATCTGCATTTTTACAGCATTTGAAATTTTGACAATAATATTTACAACAGAAAGTTTTGAGAGAAAATTTTGTTTGTTTGGAAAATGTTACGAGTTTCTCCCGATATGACTATTTTTTTAAATTGCTTTCAAAGTATGAAAAGTTATTACATAAGCATGGTTTGGTGCAAAAATAAGAACGCGAGGGCAAAAACGTTATACAAAAACATTCATGCGAACAAAAACACCAGGGCCGAACAAAAACAAATACAAAAATTTGTCTTAAAACAAAAATTGTTCTTTTTTTTTAAATTTAATTTAGAACATAATTTATAAATAGTTGATTTGATTCAATATATTTAATTGTATAAGGTATTATAATTTATTTTTGCACAAATGGTTTATTTGCGCTAAATGTATGAATTTCTTCTGTTGAATTTTTATCATTTTTAATTAGCATGGCGATAATTAAAATTGAAAAGGTTTCCCTATTAATTTATTGTACACCTAGATTACAGCAAAAAAAGTCAAGTTGGTCATTATTAAAAATATGTTAAAGTCAGCTTGAAAAGGGCATATAAAACATTAAAATTAAATTAATTTGTAACAGGTCAACAAATATCAATGTCAGAAAAAAAAAGTTTTAAAAACATAAAAGCATACATCCCCCTGATGGCCTTATCTCATATATGTATATTTTCCGTTTTTCATAGTTTCTTCCGCCTTCAGCTTCTTTGATTTGTCCATAAAAAAATGGCCTTTTTTGACCAAATTGGCAGATTTTGCGACCTCGAGAAAAACCTAAAAAAATATCAAGAATTTTTTTTTATATAAAAATTCCTAACTTACATCTCAAATAATGAGAAATAAATTTTATTGCTCTTACATCAGCTTTTGAATATTTCGCGTCCAAACTTAAATACGACACTATATATTTTCGATTTTTAATTAAAATATTATTTTAAGTTTAAATTTAACAGTTAAGCTGTTGTAAATATGCAAAAGAAAATTAATTTATTTTTGTTTTCTAATCTTTTGTGTTTTTTTTTTGATCTAATATTTTCAATGTTTATAGCTGGCTTCTTAAGTTTGAGTAGAGAAAAGGGTAAACGGACTTGAAAATCCTTAAGATGGTAGGTTTAATCTCTATAGTTAGCTCATAACTTACAAAAGTTGGTTGACCTGTGTGATGAGAGGCAGGATTTATTTGTAATTTTAAATATAGCTTATAATACAATGGCGAATATGTGTAAAAAATAAAGATTTTTTAATGAGGTAATACACTAAATCTATGTTTAGTCACTTCTTATAAATATAATACTGCTTCTTTAGAATTTAGAGAGAGATAGTATGTTTATTTTAACTTTAATTTATCAATAGGTTATCATATCTTAATATACATTATTTAGGGAGAAGTTATTGTCTAAAAACTTTAATCAGCAAATATTGCAGCATGTCCCAAGCTACCCAATCCCTTAATTCGTGAACCACTTTAGAGACTCTTTGTTTAGCTAAACTATAACAAAGCTCGGTGAATGTGTATCTTTTAATTTTTATAAAATATTTTGTCTAACAGGTCCATTTAATTATCCCAAAGATATTGAGAGAATAATAGTGTTCTTTAATTTTATTGTAGTTTAATATTCTACCACTTTAAAATTTTTATATCTCAACAAGCTTCAAAAAAATTGGGTAAATGACTAAGAGTAAAACATTATTTAGTCCGCCTTAAGGTCTGGGTCAGTGAGAATTAAAAAAATATGTTATATATTATTATTGAGGATCGGGCGATGAGGAAAATGAAAGCGAATCGCTACGGCCCCTTCTTGCGGTTTAGCTCCATCCCAATAAATGTTAAAATTCATATTTATATTTCAATCAATCTACATTATATCATATTGAGCGGAGTTACTTAAAAGATTCACTAAAGCCATTCGATAAATAGTTAAAAAATTTATAACTAGTTTAGCCAAAACTTTATTTGTAATTGGACCTTGATATTATTCCTTTGATATGCAATAAAAAAATTTGTACGTTATCACAGTCAACAAATTTTTGAGAGTCATGAGCTAACTACAGAGATCAAACCTGCCATTTTAGGGATTTTCAAATCCGTTTGTTTTTCCTAAATAAACTTAGTCAGCTATAAACATTCAAAATTTTAGAATGTCAAAAACAAAAAAGATTCAAAAGTAAATTGAATTTTTTTTTGCATATTCATAACAGCTAAAATGTTAAATTCACACTTCAAATAATATTTTCAAAAACCGATAATATATCGTGTCGTGTTTAAGTTTGGTACTCTGTAATATTTAAATGCTGATGTAAGAGCCTGTTATACAAAAAAAACTTTCTTATTATTTTAGATGATAAATATAAGTTAAAAGGATTTTTATATGAAAAAAATATTCTTGAGGTCGCAAAATCTGTCAATTCGGTCAAAAAAGACTAATTTTTTGATATGAACGGATCTTAGGAGCCGAAGGTGGAAGAATCTACGAAAAACGGAAAATATGTACATAATAAGGCTGTCATAAGGATGAATGCTTTTATGTTTTCATAAACTTATTGTTCATTGATATTTGCTGACCTGTTTAATAAAACAAGATCTCTTCCATTTAAAATTTAATCTCGCAATGTGGGCTTCTCGTTGCTTTAGGTGTATTAATATAAAACAATGTTAACAAAATATTATAGAATGCAAAAACAATTAAATCTTGGCAAAGCTAACCTTTGTGAAAGTAAATCAAACGATAGATTGTTTAAATCTTACAGCAACCCTTATCATAATTCTTCAAAAAATTAAAATGCGTCGATTGTATAATGGCTTCAAACTTCGATGAGACCGAATACGAAAAAATGTTGATTGGTATACCAATCATTAACTTTTTGATCATAAACCAACCCTAAACTAGTCTAACATCGTTATGCTAACTTACAACTATTATACTGAGCTATCCTTAGCCTAGCTGTAAGCTAAACCCTAAAAGCAATCCTCTCCAAAACACTAAGGAAATCTCAACCTAATCATATCCTAAGTTTTACCTTAACCGAACGTTAAATTAATCTTATTCTAACTTTGACCTAACCTAAGGTAATTGCCTAGTACCAGACAGGGCTAAAAGAGGTTATGCCCGGACGGTTGGAGGTCTTTTTCGAGAGATGTCACGCAAGGGGGATTTTTTGTAGATAAATGGCTCTGGCCTTCGACTTTTGCCAGTGTAAAGCCTGCTTGCTGTAATATGGAGAATGCGACTTAATTCCAATCTATATATGGTCGTTTTTGCTAATTTAATTTTATTTAATATGTATATTTTGCCACAATAAAGGTTTTCTGGGTCAAGTTAAAATTTTATTTAAAAATATGATTATTTAGAATTTGAGGTTGTCGTGCCATGGTGGCTTAAAGTTTTATTAGATTTTAATTTATTTTATTTCTTTTTTTATATGCCAGGCAATGCTGAAAAAAGTAAGGGCCAAAAGGGAAAAAATGGGTTTTTATTGTGCCAAAAAAAAGGGGGTAAAAGCTTATAGTAGTAGCCCTGAAAATAAATGGGGAAAATCCCAAAAGCCCTTTTTAGTTTTTTATTCTTATTCTGAAGTTGAAATGGTCATTACTATTATTAAAAAGCCCCAAAAGCCCTTTAGATAAAGCCCCTTATTGCTAAAAAAAACAGGGCTGCTTAAGAATGCCCCTATATTTACGATCTTTTTCAATAGAAAAGCTATAAAAAAAATGCCCTTTAAGGGCTAGTTCCATTTTTCCCAGGTCTTACGCCAGGTTAAGAAGCGGAGAAACTAGGGGGTTTCTAGGAGGAAGATAAATTTAATGAAGACATAAAGATTGGAATTATAATGATAGTTATGTATTTTCATTTTTTGATGATTTAAAAGAATTTCTAAAATAAAATTAAAATTGATTACAAAAATTATTGATTACGACAGAGGAATTTTAGGTGAATTCACATCTTAAATGTAGTAAACATTCTACTTTTGATAACGTTGACCTACGGCAAAACCGACATTATCACTTTTGAAAAATAATCAACGTTTTGCTAGGTTATTTAACTTAAAGTGAGTATGTTTTTATAACCATTTTAAATATCTAATCACCACAAATAATCACCTATTTTTTATTAATAGAACTTACATCGAATTCTATAAACACATTATAAGAAAATAGTAAATTACTATGAACTTCTAAAAAAACTTTCTTTGCTATCCAAACCTAAACCCAATTTAGAAAGTTATATTAACTAAACACAACAAAAAGATAAAAATTTTAAATGTTCCCTATTCATGTTAATAAAATATCACCGATTCTTAGCCAAAATTATCGCTTTTAAAGATTTAAAATTTGTTTGCTAGCAAAATTTTGAGGCGCAATTTAGAATTCGGCCGCTGAGGTCAAGTCCAAGCAAAATCCCCCCTGCTAAAAGAGTTAAGGGCGCTTACTATGGGTCAAAGAATATTCCGCCGACGTAATGTACGGTTTGGCGTTGAAAATTAATAATAATCTTTTATTTTACTTGATATAACCTATATACCAAAATAATTTTTATTTAATAAAGAATGCCTACGTAAGCCTAATTGCTATAATCTTTGGGAGATTTATACTAAACATCCGACAGCGAGCCCGGAAAATAGCGGACGGGCCGGGCCTTAATTAAAATAAATTACGAGCCGGGCTGATATTTCGATCTTATTTTGCCTAATTTTAAACTATTATTAACAAGAAAAAAAAATAAATTTATTACTCTATATTATTAATAATTTTGAAACAATTTTTTTAGCTTGTTAGGGGCGTTCAGACTTTATTCCTTATTACAAAAAATTTAAAAACTCTGAAAATTTATAGTTTTTGAAATTTAAGTTTTTACATTGTATAATATTTTCTAACACTCGAAGCACTTGCTCTAAATATATTTTTAAAATCTTGATAAATTTTTATCTAGATCTATATATACATAACTAATATCATTTCAACAAAACGTGACCCGTAAGAATTTTTTTTACAATGAACCAATTTTTAGAAACATTTAATTTTTAAAAATTTTCATAACTTGATTTGCAGAAATAAATAGCTACGCCTCTCAATATTATTCAATATTCAATTCGGACTCGATTCGAAATTTCGAATATCAAATATATCGAAGGTTACCGAATATCGATTCGAATATTTTGTGTTTGCAATACGAATGTCCGAATTGAATATTTTTTGAAAATATTTGAAACTTTTTGTTACAGAATTCAAAACCGGTTAAAGTAAAAATGCTATTTAAAACGAAAAACTTTAATATAAATGAATCATGCTAACTTCGCAGCGTCAATTAAGTTTAATGCTAATTTTGGCTGATGAACACAATAATCTAAATTTATTTTGATTACATCTTATTTTTACTAGTGTTTTTAATTAGCCTAGATTGTTTATATCAAACTTTCTCTTTATAAACATTTATCAAAAAGTAGTATTTCACGTAATTATAACCGTTTATTTTAAACGACTTTCATTTAATTCCGCATATTCTTAACTAAAAAGTCGTTATTTAGTGATGAATTTGGGATTCCAAATTGTTAAAATTTTCCATTTATTAAAATAACTATTATATCGTTATGTTATATTGCCCCTACAAATTGTACACTAATAATAATTTAAAATCATACGAATTAGCCTTATCTTAGTTGCTTATAATAAGTTTTACGTCTCACTTTCCTAAAGTGCCATCTCTTATACACATTAACTTTTAAAATCAACGTCTCTATAAATTGTAGTTATTTTAAAATCTAACTTTCGCCGATTCTCAGAATTAAAATGTAATATGTATACCATGTGATTTCAATAAGTTAGTCTTTGTTTTTTAAATAATACATAGGTCAACAATTTTGAGAGTCATGAGCTAACTACGGAGATCAAACTTGCCATCTTAGAGATTTTCAAATCCGCTTAAATTGAATTTTAGAAAAATGCCAAAAAAACAAAAAAGATATAAAAACAAAAATAAATTGAAACATTTTTTTTACATATTTACAACAGCTGAACTTAAAGTTTAAACTTCAATTAAAACTTTTATTAAAAACCGATAATATATCGTGTCGTATTAAAGTTTGAAGGCGAAATAATTTGTACTATCTGAATGCTGATGTAAGAGTTTGATATACTAAAAAATTTTATTTCTCATTATTTGATATGATATACATTAGTCATAAGGGATTATTATATGTAAAAAAGATTCTTATTTTTTCTTTTTAGGGTATTCTCGATCTGTCAATTTGGTCAAAAAACGCCATTTTTTCAATATGGACGGATGTAAGGAGCCGAAGCCGGAAGAAACTAAAAAAAAACGAAATATATATATGAGATAAGGCCATAATGGGGATATTCTTTTATGTATTCATAAAATTCACGGTTTGCCCTTGATATTTGTTGACCTGTGATATATTAATATAATCTCCTAGAAAAATTGCAAGCACCCTCCTTCAGTTATCGATTTGTTATATATTATTTAATAATTAGATTTTGAAGATGATGATAATAAGATGCCTAGAGTTTCCAAAAAAGAGGTCTTCAGTTTATCAACCTTTTCAAAATAAAAAAGAAAAACAAATCGCTATCTGCAAATATTGCGAAAAACAAATGAAATATAATATAGATGGAACTACCTCATTTTTATAATAAGCCAACAAGAAACAGTAATATCCAACAATTTTTGATACTTCAAAAAAATGATTCACGTCACTTAATAAAATGAATAGTTGAGTGCAATATTTCATTCAAATCCATAGATAGTGTACATTTAAAAAAATTTGAACTTAAAATCCAAATCTACCAACATATTCATCTCATAGTGCAAAAAAGGAAATTTCTAACAAAAGATTTACACAAATTAAGGCTAATTTTAGTAAACTTAATGTGATAAAAAAATATAGCATTGATAAGCAGTCAATGTACCATTTTTGGCAGTAACATGCCATTACATTGATGATAATTGGGAATTAAAAAATTTCTTACTAGATTGTTAACATCAAGAATATATGTGATCACCGATGATTACTGTCGTAGGAGAGTTAATAAAATCTAATATAAGAGTAATCTTCTTCATTAATTGATAAAATACAACCTTATTTAAGGTAATTCTAGCATCAGGTTATCAACTATACCAAACTATTATTTAAAATAAATTAGATAGTAAATAATTAGCTGCATATAAGCGCCACCTATTTGGAAACCATTAATCTTTTAAATAACATTGGCTGTGTTTATTGTATATCTTTTAAACAAAAATTATACAACTATCAAAAATGAAACTTTGTAATTTGGCCGGTTTGGGATATACCTAACAAAATATTTTTAATTTCTTTAATTTTTTTATTCTGGCCCTCTTATTTATCAAATGCTTTCAATTTTTTCTAAGCCGCAGACATAAAAGATATGCCCGTCGTTTACTTTGAACCCAATCACTACATTCTGCCCCCTAATTCAATATTTTTATCCATCCCCCCCCCCGTAAACAGAGCTAAATCTAGTTACAATAATAATGCATAAACGGCAAGATTTTAAAACAAGAGATCATTACGTTTTAGTGCGTGAATAAATGGTTTTTTTTGTAAAATAATAAACAACGGGATTTTCTATCTATTATAACGCGTTATAACGCTGACGCCAAGGCAATAATACAAAATACTTTTATATAACCTTGATCTAATAATATCGCGTTTACGACGTAAAGTCAATATTCCGTATGGAATACAAATGGTATCTTTTCTCTTTCCCATATCGTTGGGTACAATAATTCTATTATACATCTTCAACGAACTTCCAACAATGGGGTAATAAACAACAACATAACCATAATTCATAAGTTTTTTACTCGGCTTTTGGAAAATCGAAGAAGTACATGTCTTTGAATGCAACTATAATGGCAATATACAAATTTAATGCAAATATTTTTACAAAGCAAAAATAATAGGTTGAATCCTTGTTACATAAGGACGCGTTCAGAGTCATTTTTTCTAATTTAGAAAATAATTTTAAAGTTTGTATTAATGCAACAAAATTATAAACCCTTATTTTTTACAATACATTCTTATATCATGAGTAATCGCTTTTAATATAAAAACATTTAAATTTATATCAAAATCCATCAAAGCTAATAATCATTTTAAAATTCTTTTTAAAATTTTAACACCAAAAAAATTTTCAACATTTAACCAATATTTTTTTTTCAAAAAAAATTTAAAAATCTTCTATAATAACGAGCTCTGAACGCGCTTTTACCAAAATATACAGCAGGAATATCTCTATTTGAACAAATGTTGCTTAAGGCGTTTCAGAGTTGTTTTTCAAAAAATTTTAGGAAATTTTTAATTTTTTCTTTTTATCATAAAACGCATTATACAAAAAGTCGCCAATCTTTATTATTAGCATTAAATATATTTTTTCTAAATTATAGTTAAAAAATTTTGAAAAACAAAATAATATTATAAAATATCGAAATTTTTCATATTTTTCGTAAAAATGAATGAACTTTGAACGCGCCCCTACATAAAGTACTTGATATTTGGCCCACCATTATATTTCAAACCTGCCATTTTAGGGAATATCAAATCCGTTTACCGTTTTTCCTAATCAAACTTAGTTAGTCAGTTATTAACATTAAATTTTAGAAAGAAAGGTCAAAAAACTAAAAAAGATTCAAAAACAAAAATAAATCGAAATTTTATTTTTGCATATTCACAATAGTTAAAATGTTAAATTCAAATTTCACATAATATTTTCATTAATAACTTATAATACATTGTATCGTATTTAAGTTTGGACGTGATATATTATGTATTATCTAAATGTCGATGTAAAGCTTGATACATTAAAAATTTAATTTCCATTATTTGTGATAAAAAATAAAAGTTACGAGGGATTTTTATATGTAAAGATTTTAAAATTTTTTCTTTTTAGGGTATATTTAAATCTGTCAATTTGGTCAAAAAAGGCCATTTTTCGATATATACGGACCTAAGGATCCAAAGATGGAAAAACTAAGAAAAACAAAAAAATATATATGAGATTAGGCCATCATGGGGATGCATTCTTTTATTTTTTCATAAAATTCACATTTCTGACATTAATATTGACCTGTGTATTCAACGGATAATCAGAATATCATATAACCCGCCATTACCGATGTGGGGTTTTTAAAAACCCCAACAAATTTTAAAACAATAATTCATATATGTAGAATTGATTATACATTTTAAAATTTCACAAGTTCCTTGGAAACAATAAAACTTAAAATTTTATTATATTGTTTTTTATTTTAATAAATTATTTAAATATTTATTAACTTAACTATTCCCCGTGGGGTTATATAAAACCCCACATTAGTATTTTAAAAACGGAGCCATATGATTTTTTTGAAGATGACGGAGAAGTAGAACTTGAATTAAGTAGTTTCTATTTTGACAAGATAAAATGCTCCCAGCATTTAGGGGTAAATGCCCTTTCAGACAATATATGCCATACAAACCAGCTAAATATGGCATAAAATTCAATGCCATTAACTCTACAACATTATACACTCTCAATTGAACTCTATGCAGGCACACAACCTGAAGGTAAATTTAACATTAGCAACAAACCTTTTGACATTCTTGATCGGTTAGTAGCTCCATATTCACAAAGCAACAGAAATATTACAATGGATAATTGGTATAGTAGTGTTGAAATTGCCGAGCATTTGAAAACAAAACACAAGCTTACTATGGTTGGTACCCTGAAAAAGAATAAAAGACAGATACCGACGGAATTCAAATGTACCAGTGGGAGAAATGTTGATAGTAGCATATTTGGGTTTAGAAAAAAACTCACAATGGTATCTCATGTTCCTAAAAAGAACAAAGTTGTTCTTTTATTATCATCTTTAAATTATGATGATAGTTGTAATAAAGAATTTCCCTACAAGCCTGAAATTATAAATTTTTATAATCTAACAAAAGGAGGTGTTGATGTGATAGATAGAATGGTTGCAAACTATTCTATTTCTCTAAGCCGTCGTTGGCCGTTGACTGTATTTTTTTACTTATTAAACATCGCAACAATTAACGCCAAAGTTATATATGATTTTAACTGTGATAAAAAATTGATTAGAAAAGACTTTAACAGAAATTTAAGCATAGAATTAATAAAGCCAAATCTATTATTAAGAGCAAATAATTCCTCAATCCCTAGGAATATACGTATGTCCATAAGAAATATATTAAACACAAAAGAAAAAATTATAATACAAGACCCGCCGAAAAAGAATCAATGCTATCGTTGTCCTCGAAAAAATGATATAAAATATGCTCATGTATGCCGAATTTGCAAAAAAAACTATTTGTCCAGAGCATTTGGTAAAAACATGTGATTTTTGTAACATATAAATTTAGTCCAAGAAATTTTTTATTAAATAATATTCAATCCGGTTTGTTTTTATATATTTTATTGATTTATGTATAAATAAACAAATAAATTGATTTTTGAAATAATTTGTGTATATCTGAAGTCTCTGAAAAGTTTTTACTGAAGTTACCCGAAAATGGCAGTATATTAATAACTTATTTTATGTATTTCGTTTAAACAGGTCGACAATCACTGTGTGAAAAAAGATTATGCACTCGTGGCAAAAAACCCCCATAATGGCCTTATCTCATATATATTTCCATTTTTCGATTTCCCTTCCGCTTCGACTACGTTCTTACGTATATATAAAAGATCAAAGTCGGGACCCGAAAGCCCACCCAGCCCGGTGGTGGCCCACCTAATAATTGGGCCGAGCTGGGCCCGGCCGAAATTTTAAAATGGCCGAACTAGCGCGGCTTGAATTTAAAAATGGGAACGGGCCTGTTTTAAATCTCATTTTATATTTGCCCTATTATCTTAAATTTATAAACAAGAATATCACACGATGAATATTCATTTTACAATGTATTTTATTAATAAATTCAAAATAAAAATTAATTTAACAACGATACATACCTTGCTACTCATACAAGTATTACCATTTTAACTCTGTTTTAACCATGTTTTATTAATAGGTCAACAAATTTTTGAGAGTTATGAGTTAACTACAGAGATCAAACTCGCCATCTTATTTTCAAATCCGTTTACCATTTTTTCTAACCAAACATAGTTGGTCAGCTATAAACATTAAAAATTTTAGAAAAAAAAATTCAATACAAAAAAGACTCAAAAACAAATATAAATTTTTTGATGCATATTTATAACAGCTAAAAACTTCGAATCATATTTTTATTAAAATCCGATAATATATCGTAGCGTATTTAAGTTTTGACGCGTATTTTGTGTTATCTAAATGCTGATGTAAGAGCTTGATATATTTATTAAATTTATCATTAATAAATATAAGTTACAAGAAATTTCTATAAAAAAAATTTTATTTTGTCTTTTTAGGGTATATTTAGATCCAATTTGGTCAAAAAAGGCCATGTTATGGACGGATCTAAGGAGCCGAAGGCGGAAGAAACTAAAAACGAAAAATATATAGGTTATAAGGCTATCATAGAAATGCATTCTGTGGTAATCATGCAAATCTTACCTCTTTGAATACCTAATTTTAGCTTGACTTACCGTACATCTCACCTATTAACTGACCTGTTAACTTTCCTTGAATATTACATAATTTGCATTGTCTGTTTTTCTAGTCTTTATTGATTACCATATAATTGCTACAATATTACACAAATTTATATAATTTAAACCCCTTAATATAATGGCGACGACAAATAATCCCACGTCAATGGAGCGAGGAAACGATCCTGCAAGGACGACTCAAGAGAGGGACAACATATCCAAAAAACGGTTAAACCCTACACGGATAACATAAAATTTGACAAATATATAAACCACCTTAAACGTTTGATAGGTACTAAACAGATCACGGTATCAGAAGCCAATCTCAAGTTTATCTTCTTGACGTATGCAGGATTTGGTAACATCAACAAAATTGAAAACCTTTTGTTTCCTGCGCCCATCGATGAGGCCCGCTGGAGTAAATCTATGGAAGCCAGACAACGAATATTTGCTCCGACGTCTTCTGCTCAAGGCTTAAATTTGTCAGACTTCAACGTCAACCAACGGAGACAATAACACAATTTGTTAGCCACACAATTCGTTAGCCGTGTCAAAGAGCGGCGGAAGGCTGTGATTTTACCTCCGACATCCAGGAGCGTATCCGGGACTAAATCATTGCGGGTTTAAATTCACCACAACTGGAGATGGATCTTCACGTTAAATTTCTGGACACCAAACACGATGGTAAACCAGTTAGTAATGGTCACGGAATGGCAATATCATACGAATTAGCTCAGACAGCTACAAAAACAAGCAATGAATCTTCAGTAAATCTAACGAGATCAGCCAAAAACTATTACAAGCGTCAAGGAAACTCTGAAAGGGAAAAAACCTCATTCAATGGGTACAAACCAAAAACCCAAAAACAACAAACGAATCAACAGGTAAAACGTATGGTAATTGTTTACTTAAACATGAGCCAAAATCTTGCCCCGCTTATTGCAAACGATGTTTTTAATGTAATAAATGGAACCACTCTTTATAAGCCTATCGTGCAATGGGTTCCTCGTCAGTACAGACAGTTGAACAAAAACATGAATATGTCAACCGAAATATCCCATAGATGTGACCAGCACTTTTTTAATTGAAGATATTTTGAACAAGCAAACAAAATTGTTTAAGACTTTATGACTATTTACAAAAGAAAATTTATCGAGTCAGTGTATCTAAACAATTAATTTTTAAAATAAATATAAGGTCCAGAACTTTTCGAAAAAATATGTTAAGGCCTTTTATATCAAATTGCCCAATGTAATATGCATTTAAATATAAATTTTATAGATAATATATCTCCTAATACAATATAGTTATATAAAAATATTGATATGGAAATTTATTAGGTAAATTTAATGCTTGAACAATTTTTAAAATTTTTGACATCATTTTCTTATGTCTCCTATTTATACTTGTTGCAAAAAGCGATATTGTGACATGAGAATTTTTCTATTTATATTATTTACAAACCTTTATAAAAATGTTTAACCACATAGACATATTTATTCATTTTTGGTGAATTTTGTGTTAATTTGCAGAATTTATTTAAATAAATTTAAATTAAAAATTTCAATTTTTGTTAATTTGTTTTTGTATTTTGCTGAATAAACACAAAAGTTTAAAAAAGTAGTTAAAAAAATATTATATTTAAATTATAAAACATATAATTTTCTTCAAATTTTAAGTAGCTTATTCTTTGTAATACTTTTTGTAATAAAAAAGGAAAATTGGCCTACCCTCTCAACTCACCACTTCATGTAACTTTGTCAATTAGGTTTGGAATTTTGTGTTAGTTTGAGGAAATTATTTAATTTTTAAAAATAATCAATTGAGACTACTTATAAAAAATTGTTATGACATTTTTGAGTAAAACCTTTAAAAAATATTAAAACAAAGTAAGTTCCTTAAAAACTAACTAATTATTAACAACCTAATAAACTAAAATAATAAGAATTCTATTATTTTAATCTTATAAATTTATATTTAACCCGCTTAGGGTAGGGTGAGAAAATTGTAACGCGATTGCTATAGTGGGGTCTAAATTTCAAACCTCTATAATATGGTTTGAAAGCTATGAACTTTATTTTTTAATTAATTTGTAAATACGTGCTATTTAATTACAAACTAATAAAAATTTTCAATGTATATTGTAAATTTTATTTGACACAAAGTAGAAAAATCTGAAAATTCTATAATACATCAGGTAAATCCTGTCATTCAACTAAATGTATCAATATTATTGAATAAATAGTGTTTTTAAGTTTAGTAGGACATTTTTAAAATATTTTAAGAAAAAAAAATAACTTGAAAAAATTTTTTTTTGGCTTCGCCGTTTAAACTAGATAATTTATAAAGACAGAAAAAAATAATTCTTATCATTATTATACAATACAAACATTTTATATTCTTTGTAATATTTATAAAAATACCTAAAATATAAGGTCGCATTTTTTTAGTTTTAATTTACATTAAGGCAATATCATGGTTTTTAACAGTGAAATTAAGAGTGTGGGGTCCATTGAATTCATAATTTCTAAACAAATTTTTTTATTAGAATTAGACCAGATTATTGCTAGTTTTGTTTATTACATATTTAAGAAAAAAGTCACAAAAATTTGACCCATAATATATAATTTTTTTAAAGATATTCAAAATTCAAGATGTGCTGGGGTCTATATGGACCCCACAGTGCTAAAAGAGTTAAAATAATAGGATTGTCTATAAAGAGAAAATTAAATTATAAGAATTAAAATTTGCTGGGTTAAATACGTATTTCTCGAATGAAAATGGCCATGTGTACACGTACAAAGAATTTTGTGTTCAAATTTTTAAAATATTAAAATTTATTTTGTGGCAAAACTCATTTTTTTGAAATGTTACAAATTTAATTTTATGCCTGTGAAAAGCTAAAAAAATTATAAAAATATACGAATTAAATGTTACAAAAATATAAAACTCACTTTCGTGGTCAAAGCCCTATCTTAGACGGGCAATTTTTTTTAATTATTTAATACTGAACACACATTTAAGTAGTATATATAATTTTTACTGCAATAAAAATTTAAAATAATACTAAAATTATAAAAATTTTTACAATAATTTTAAATAATAATAAAATTTCACATAAAAAAAATATATATATTGTATAGTAAAATACAAAATGCTCAGCACTGCTCAAAAATTAAATACCCACTTAAAAAATGTTTGCAAACCTGTTTTATATGTGTATTGTTTTATAAAAAAAAATTAAATACACTATGACATGACATGCTCTAATAAAATAGGACATTGCAATATTTAAAAGAAAAAAACCATTTTGTGTCTGAATTGTGTCATTGTAAATATGCCTAGTTTGAGAGAATCTGAAGAAAGTAGTCAGCTTTAATTTATATTTTGTTTGTAATTTATTTTTTATTAGTACTTTTTTTTCATAGGAGAACGTTCAAAAAGGAAAAAGGATAAACATGACAAACATCGTCGTCACCGTAGTCGCTCAAGAAGGAGGAGTAAAAGTCGTGATAGGTAAGATTTACAAACCTTTTTAAATTGTGTTTTTATGAAAAATCATTAATCACTTATAATTAATTACTGTATTTTTATATATAGGTTTAATTTATTTAAATTATATGTTTATATCAATATTTGTAAGCATTGGATAAATTTATTTAATTTTGCATTATATATTTAGTAATTTAGGTTTGGATTTGATCAATATTTGTTGGTATTTTTACAAAAAAAAAATTAAATTTTAATTTGTAATAAATATATCAAATATTTAGAACTATTTTCACTCTTTGAATTTTTCATTAAACCTTTAATTTATCTAAAATATTTAGTTAGTATTATTGATATAGATTTATACTTAATAAAATCTCTTAAAGAAAGATTGCTGATTTTGAATAAAATTATTATGTTTTTTGCTTTTAAATAAATAAGAAGTATATTATCAAAAATTAATGGAGGCAATTTACTTTCTTTTGGTGCTAACCTTGGGTAAAATGGTTAATTAAATTAATATACTTCTGTTCTTAATTAAAAGGATTGCTATTTAACTATGCATCAGCATGTATAAAATATGGGTTTTAAATAATGTCTAATTAATAGTTTAAAATAGAAAATTTTGTTCTATCATTTAAAAAATAATTAGGGCTAAAATAAATATCAACAAAATTATTTATAATTTTAATTTTATATATAATTCATTGGTAAGAGTTCTTAAGTTTTGAATAAAAATGGTTGTGTATTTTTTTGTGCAGATGGTAGGTGTAGAATTGAATATAAGAGATTATGTACCCATTAATTACAATCATGGGTAAAAGTTACATACATTAAATATTAAGCTTTTTTTATTCATTTGGTGGGTTATACGGTGACTTTGTTTAATGTATATTATAACCTAACTAAGGGTATTATGTAATGGTTGCACAATATTGTTGGCTTAGATTTTAATTATTCCCTCAATTCATCATTGCATTAAACATATATGAGTATTGATAAAAATATGTTTTTAGTATTAATAAATAAGATTCTATTTTTAAGCTTTTTGTGAACCTGTGGATGAAATTGTTATAATAGATTATAATCAAGATAGATCATGATTTATCAATAGCCTTGATATTTGAGTAATATAGTTGATTTTGCCAATGCTTTAGCATATTTGTTAACAGATATTTATAGTTATATTTTTTATTTAAAATTAAACACAATGAGATTTCACAATAATTAAAATGTCTTTAAATACGTTTATCATTGGCTCCAAAATGATAATACAATTTTTAGGTAATTATAAAATTTTTTTAAATATTATTTAGAAAAATAAAATCGAAATAGGGCATGGATCTAATTTGATAAGCATTTTCAATGCTGATTTTTTAAAATCTAAAAATTCATATTTAAAAAAAATTTTATATCATAAAGTGTTTTCACTGTGTATAAAGTGGTATTGCCAAATTTTTGTAATAATGCGTTTTATTAAAAATGTTTTTTTCTAATTAACTTTGAACCCCTAGCTCAAAATAAAAACTAGTTTGTTATTTTTTCTAAATCATCTTGATTTACAGACGTAGCAGTCGTGACCGTAACAGAGACGACTATTCTTATAGGGGAGATCGGGACATGGACGGTTATCAAGCTTCCTCTTCACACCGTTACCGAGGTGCCCGGTACAGGCGTAGTGGTAGCAGGAATGAAGATTGGAGACGTGGTGGGAGGACGCCTTCCCCTCAGGCCTTTGGTGGGGCCGGCAAAACTGGTGGTACATAACTAACTTTTGTTTTAGAAGATCATGCTGTTTAGAGCAGTTTAGCTCACTCATTATGAGGATGATTTTGTTGAGTATTGAGTTTGCATCAACTATGTGGGAGTAATTCTCATTAAACCAAAAATCAAGTCTCAAATGAGTATGTGGAAATTGCTCCCAATTTTAATTGACTTTATGAGCTCTTATGTTTTGTAAATACTTTTTTAATACGCACTTTACACTAAGCTTACTTGAACTTTGTGAGTAAATAAAAGATTTGACATTGTTTCTACCTCCCGTTAATCTAATTTGATTTTAAATTTATTTCAGACATGAAAAACGAGAAAGTTGACGAGTTTATCATGAGCTTAGTCCCGTTTGAAAGTGGTGCCCTGGTCAAAAAGCGTGAACGTAAAAGCCGTTGGGCCGATCCAGATGACAAAGAGAAAGTGGTTGGTGTCCCTACCATTTTGCCTGCAAATTTAACACCCGAAGCCCAGAGAGCCATTCTTCGTAATAAAAACACATTTTTTATTTTATAGAAAACTTATTGTTTTTATGTGTCAATTTAATCATGCCTAGGTTTATTTTTTCAAGTTGTAATCATTTATTTTTATAAGTTTTTATACTACTTATTATGTTGTTTAGATATATTTTTTTGAATATTCTGACATACTAATTCGGTCATCCTTTCTGATAAGTGCAAACGTTTATAATTTTAGTTGATTGAAATTTATTTTACCATATATTTTGTTATATTTACAGTTCAATTGCAAATTGAGGAATTGGGCAAGAAGTTGATAAGTGGGAAACTGGGGATACCCGAAAGAATTGAGGAAAGGTTAATATTTTATTATGTATATATACGCTATTGATATCATTTAACTAATACATATTTTATTATGATAATATAAAATTAAATAGGGTGTTTAGGAATGATATTTTAATTATATCACAATTGCCATGATCTATTGTCCTTATAAGAGAAAAGTAAGCTTATGCGTTTTTTATTGCTAACCTTATGATTAACATAACCTTTTCTTTGCAGGGATAAACTTTTTAGAACCTCAAACCATACTTCAACTGTGCTTTTAAATTGCCATTTATTAGTGTAAATTGGACTAACTTTTAAATTTAAAAAAAAAATTAATCTCTACCTAACTTTATCTGTTATGGTGGGCACATATAACATGTTAGAATAATATAACAATAAAATATTTGATCTAAAAGCCTTTTTGTCTTTTAAAAAACGGGGTAATGGAAAAAAAATATTTTATTTTAACTGTTAAAAAGTGGCCCAAAAACATATTTTACTGGAATATATGGAAGAATGTGCACTTATGTCTCATTTTGTAAACATGATTACATTGCTAATTTTTTTATTACTAAAAACAGGTTAGGAATCTTGTGAAAATTTGATAAATCACATGTGTTATTAACAATATTAATTTCAATCAAGACTCGATATATTTCCGACATTATATTCTTGCATATATATATATATATATATACAAATAAATTTTTTTTTAGATTTTTACGGCAAAATATACTCCATTTGAAATATTTTATGTGTGTTACATTTACTAATTTATCTTTTTTATTTTATACCAAAACATTCCCAACCGTTTTCGCGGTTATTTAGATCCCCATCACCCGAACCTATATATAACAATTTAGGTGTGCGCGTTAACACGCGTGAAGTTCGGACTCGCAAACGTATTGAAGAACAGCGACACAGCATGATTGGTGAACTTATCAAGTTGAATCCTAAATATATACCGCCGTTGGATTACAGGTGAATCATTTTGTTTTAATATTACTTTTGGTTATTCTTATAGTTTATTATTTTTTATTTATTCATATGGATACTATTGTTAATTGCTAACATTGTTTTTGCGTTTCTGTTTTTTTGTATAATTACACTAATAACTGATTATAACTGTGCAATTCTGTTTGCCCTTGAAATATTGTCAAACTTTATATTATGAGTTAAAGTTCGAGATATGGATAAAGGGCGCTGTTTGAGATTTATAAAAAAATTGTTAAAAATGTATATTTTATGATGCAATTTATGTTTTAAATTTACCCAGCTTTGACAAAAAATAAACTAAGAAATTTTATAAAAAAAAGTTAAAAGCAAAATGCTATTAAACAATTTTTAAAATGTTAGTCTGGTCATTTTGAAAAATTCATTTGCGTTTGGATATGCTAAACATATTGGGCCATACTTATTTTAAAAAATTATATGGTCATTGAAATACAATAATTATGAGTTTGGTCAGCCATTAAATAACGAAAAACAGCAACGTTAAAAATGAAATCTGTGCGTGTTCAAATTAAATGCATACATATAATGAAAGAGGCTACATGTCTTTTGCAAAAGGTAGTCAATATTCCGGCCAAAAGTTTTGTTACATAGATTGTTTTACGTTATTCCTTACAATTTTATATTTGTTTAGCTACGGTCATTATTTTCACAAATTAATGCATAGCATTAGAATTATGTTTTGGCAACATTTTTAAATAATTTGGAAGGGTTAAATATACATAAAGCATAGCTATAAACTTTGCTTGGTGAACATTTTACCAAAATTATGAATTACTTAATTGTTTTGATTTTTAAACTTTTTATTAAACAATTTAACAACCTGACGAGTTACATGAGTTTGTTTATGAGATCAATCCTAATATGAATAATCAAAGCATGTATTGTAGAACTTTATTTTATATATAACAGCTATACTGTTAATTTCAAACGTTATGATATTTTTATTCCCGGGAAAACATTGTGCCATCTATAGACTGTTGCAAAATATTTTATAAAATTAAAATATGGGTGTAGCTTAATACACTTAAATATTCAACCAATGAAAAATTGAAATTACACTTATTAGAGGTCGCATTTAGTTAATTTGGCCATTTTTTTTGATCGTTGCGAATCTATAGGGCCCAATGATGATTCATAAAACGTAAAAAACGAGTTAACGCTAGAATGTAGTTTTCATTGCAACTTCCTTGAACATTCATTAATTTTTGTAGACCTGTGTCTTATTATTGAATATGAATTTATTGTTATTTAATATTTTTATAATTATCGTTTATTTAATTTTAATGAACTTGTTTATTTCCTAATTTCAGACCCTTAGCCGCAAAATATATTGATAAAGTTTGGATCCCTCAAGAAGAATTTCCTTCGGTAAATTTTGTTGGACTCATTATTGGACCTCGTGGAACTACTTTAAAACAACTTGAAAAAGAGGTTAGTTTTGTCTCATTTGATTAGCATTTGTTTTGGTAATAATTATGTTCTAATTTCTTGATTATTATAATTACACAATTGTTTATTAAAAATTTGATAAAACACATTTGTGTAATTGTCTTATTTATCTTGTATCATAAATATTCTTATAAATCTTTTAAATGGCAATTTAATATTTGTGCAATATACATTATAAAAAGGGATATTTATATTTAAAATTTAAATTATACAAGACTGGCGCCAAAATTATAATTCGTGGAAAGGGGAGTATGAAAGATGGCAAAATGGGTCGACCGGACGGAATGCCCCTGCCTGGGGCAGATGAACCCCTGCATGCATACATCACAGCCCAAACGGATGAGTGTCTTAGGAAAGCTATGGATTTGGTTATTATATTTTTTAAATTAGTTAATAGCGATATGCAACAAAATAATGGGCGCACATAAGCTTTCTTTTAAGATGAAAATTAACTTTTTTTTTAAATTTTGTTGGTCGGCTTTTTCTTGTACATTTATATTTAATCCTTTGCTCAAAAAACAAAAATAAAATTGCATTTTAGATGGTCTATCTGAAATTTTGAAAGCCAACTGTTTAAAAATATGCTGGTGCTAAGTTTACCAGATATTTATAACAATTTAAGTTAAAAACGGGATTAGAGTTTTTTTAAAATATTTGCCAATTTAAATAAAACTTTAATTATTCAATTGTTGTGATGCTTAAAAATAACTTATAACTAAATAGCTAGAGAGTAACTTCCAATATTTTAGTATTCAATAATTTCAATGTTAATATGTTTTTTTAAAGAATATGATTTTAAAAATTTAGAAATGTTGTAAAAATATTTGAAAAAACTTTCAAACATACCAGTTAAAAATTAAAATATATTCTGTGATTTAGAAATGTGATTTATTAGATATATTAAATTTAATTCATTTTTGTCGGAGCTAGGCTGAGCGATAAGTTATTAAAACATTTTACAAAATTGGACATAACGTAAAGTACACCCTAACGAAAAAAGGAAAAAGCATGTGCTCTAAAAATTTTTTTTAATTGCCCAAAAAAATGAGGTCAATTTTGCATAGTGTCGTAAATTTTAAAAGTTAATAATTTTTTTTTATTATGCTCGCCCGCTTTAAAGTTAATTTTGAGAATCTACATCTAGATAAAAAAGGTGATTTAAAAAAAAGAGTATGTATTTAGTTTATGCTATAACAACCTTTTTTCGAATCTCGCCATAGTATAGTTTGGTTTTTGAAAATTGTTAATATGTTTTGATTATTTAATCCTTTTTAGCTTTCTATGACTTTTCCACTTTAAATATTCCTAGATCACACGCATTGTTCGCGAAGCAGTGGAAGTCCCTGAGACGGAAAATGAACTGCGGAAAAATCAACTTAAGCAACTTGCTTTGATTAATGGAACCCTACGGGACGGAGGCACCTTGGGACTTACCGGCAACTCGTCGGCCTCTATCATGGCTATGATTGGGAATGCCAACTCTATAAGTAATATACTTATAAATCCTTACTTTTATATACGATTTTAACTTTTTTTCCCCTTTAATATATTAATTATAGACGGGGTCGGGGGGGGGGGGAGGGGGGTGCTGATGTTGTCTTTCATATATTTTGTTTATAATGTTTTTAATAGTATGTTTTTTCTAACATTGAAATATTGTCCTAAGTTATTTAAATGCAAAGAGAAAAAAGATTTAAGCTGTTTAATATTTATGACAATGTCATTGAATTAAGTAATATTCTTATAATTGTTTATGTTTAACTTTGTAAGCCAGCTATAAACATATATGTGAAATGTTAAAAGAAGATTCAAAAACTAAAAAACATTTATAAAAACTATTTTTATATTTAAAACAGCCAACTGTTAGGACTTTAAAAATATTTTTATTTTAAAACTAATATTATATCATGTCTTATTTAGGTTGGGTGCAAAATATGTATAACGTCAAAGGGCTTGATGTACTTAAAAATTTTATTTTATTTTTTTCACATAACATATGTTTTAATATTTTATGTATTCCTTAGGTCCAAATTAGTCAATTTGGTCGAATTTGGTTATTTTTTCTATTTTTGTCTAACAAAATAGCCGCGTTGGACAAACTTTTGAAAACGAAAAAATATGAGATAAGGCCATCGTGTGGATTATTTCCCTCTAATTGTCATAATTTTTTTTATTACTCATTGATTTTTGTCGACCTGAGTTCAAAATTGAATGACTTTTTAGGATTTTTTAGAATATGATAATCATGTCCTTATTCACTAACTTTTCCTTCATAGCACGTTGCGGACAATGCGGTTCTGAATCGCATAAAACCTGGCAATGCCCAGAAGCCAACTTAACATCCCAGTTTTATTGTTACCTCTGTGGCGGTCGCGGGCACATTCCTTCAGATTGCAAATCGGGCGTTAAGGAGGCAACCGCTACATCAACCTTGGATAAAGAAGTATAGCTTTTTTTAAGTTATTCTTTATTAAACCCTAAAATCAAATAGTCTTGCGATAAGTTGCTCTTTTTTCTAAAAGAGCGAATTCACCAGCTAAATAATATGAACCTCTCTTCCAAATATATATGTATATCCGATTAACCATTTTATTTAAAGATATACATTTTTTTTTTTAAAAAGAATTTGCGAAACTGAATTTTTTAGCAAAAATTCTTGCCACATTTTATGTGTAAAATTTTTTTTTGTTATTGTTAACAGTTTTTATTTTGATTCGGGGGGGGGGGGATTTTAGATATATACATGCTTTAAAATAACCATTTATGCTTTTAATTTATATAGCCTACATTATTATACTTTTTCGCCTATTTTCTTTAGTACATGTCCTTGATGGCCGAACTCGGTCAAAACCCACTTCTCGAGGGCGCACCCCTACCGCCCGGCCTTGCTTCGGGGCCACCTCTTTCTGGTGGAACTGCACCCCCTCCCCCTCCTTCAACCGGCCTCTCCGCCAGCGACGAAATGCTTCTACGCAATTTCCCGAATTATACGCCCGCTCAATTGGCCGCACTTCAACATGCCGGTTCGTATAATATTGTTAACTCGTTTTCAGGCATGAATAAATGAAAAAATACACTTTATAGCTACAAGAAACTTAATTTTTTTTGAATATTAACTGCTAACGCGAGTTAAGCCTTTTTTCAATGTAAGCCTATTAATTGGGATTTCTTTAAAATTGCAGATAAGTTACGGATATTTATTTTATAACTTCTTGACACCTTTTAATTTTCTTTACATCACTCTCAAATGGCTCATTTATAGGCATCGTCCCGCGCAGACTTGAAAGTATAACACCGTTGGTTAAGAAGGTTATCGAGAAGCACAAAGGGAGCCATTACGAAGGCGAAAGGTACGAACCTGCACCAGGTCCTTACAGCTCTAACCCCATGTACGAAGGAGGAGGGGGCACCTCATCTTCCTTTATGGGAGGCGCATCTAACGCCGGAAATAATATGGGCAACATGAATAATCCTGCCAACAATTGCATGCCCACCTTGTTGCCTGTAATTTTACCTTTATTTTTCTAGGATATGAAGTCATATATATATAAGGAGCAGATAAATTGCTAAGGGGCTACGTCCTTAACTCGTGTGTGCAATAGGATTAGTTTTGTCTCTCCGCCAATCTATATATTCAATTAAATGACGCCACATTTTGTGGAATACTAGCATTCAGGCTTTAAAACAAAGGGAAGTATCAGTTAGTTATTTGTATAAGCCCCCCCCCCCCGTTCTTTATCCTTTGAAAGAGGTTAAGTAATTTTATTGTTAGGTAAGTCTATATATCTTCAAATCTGCAGAAAATAATTAGTATATAATATTTAAGCATGTGATATAATAATATATAATATAAATATTTAGGCACCGCTTGGTGGAATTCCATCTCTCATGTCAATTAACCCGTATGACAAGTATTTTAGATAATAATAAGTTTTTCTTTTACAATTTGGTCGATCTATGTGAATAATTTTGTTAAATTATTAATAATATACGGTTGATACATAATTTTTATCTATTATCGCTTGATTTTAAATTTGGGCAACATTTCAAAAAGTTGCAGAGCTAATATAATGTTATTAAATATTTAGCTGGAACGAGTAAGATAACACAATTGCATAACATTTGGTTTTTACAGTATTTATTGGAAATTGGTTTTTTATGAGGCTTTTTAGGTTTCAAAATAAAATTACTTATAGGCATTCATCATTTTTTGGTAGTTGTACCAAAAACAAATATTAATTTTCAAAATATATTTGTTCTTTATATAGACATGTTACTGTCAAAAGTAATAAATTTGTATCATTTATTCTCCCTCCTGAGTTTATTTTGCCTATGCATTGTTTTTTGTCGGATATCCTGGTAAAAAGTTTTGTTTTATATAGTCTTTTTGAGGTAGGGTCAAATTCAAATTGGTTAAAATCATTGACTCAGTATGACCCATCGCTGTAATTATTTTTAATCTCTCAGATCATGTTTATGGCAAACACTTGCTATTAACTTAATTTCTTTTAATTTTGGAGTTTACTGGTAAATTGGATATAGAAAAATGCTTAGCTTTGGGCGTAATACTTATGGAAAGATTGTGGAATTATAAAAGTGCTTTTCTAAGAATATTAAAAATTTTTTCGATCTTCGGCGGGTTGTTATTAGTGTACAAATTAAAAATTATGTTTAAAAGGTCCACAAAAATTTATGAATGTTCAGGGAGGTTTATAAACTGAGGCGAATTATCTACAGGCTTTACCTAATATTTATTCCAATTCAAAAACTTTACCGGCCCCTACTATATTACGACCTTCGAAATAATAGCCAAATTAGGAAATATTGACTGATTTTTGCGACCTCGAGAATCTATATTTTAATCAACCAGTAACTTGAATATTTCATTGAGGTATTAAATATTTTGATTACATGAGCTCTAATGTTCATTTATATTATACAAAATATTTTTCACTCCAACCTTAAGGCCATTATTTTTTATCGGTTTGGAATAAAATCATCATGTTTAAATATTAACATCTCTTATATTTTAAATTAGTTTTTAAATCTTTTTTGCTCTTTAACATTATTACATTATACTGTAGCTGGCTTACCAAGTTAGATTAAGGTAAAGGATATATTATCCTTATAATAGTAGGCCTGATCTCATAAATTATTAAATATCTTAAATATAATAATAGCCAAAGTTATTCATATTTTCCACATTAAAAAGTAAAAAAGGACAAAAAATTTATTCTCCATCGACAGTGATTGCATTGCTACTCAAAAAGTTTTAAATCCAAAATTGGTATAGATGATTTAATAGGCCCCATTTTTTTTTAAATTACCAGAATTTACATAATTTTTTTAAAACAAAAAATGTCGACTGCCAGACAAAAATATACACTGCAATTTTATCAAGTTATTATATATAAATGTTATTTTATTAGTAAGCCCTAAAAGTGAAAATTTATTTTATTCCACTTATAAGGAATGTACTTAAACGTGACCACTTTAAAAAGGGGGAAAAAAATTAAGTATGTTATAGATATATTTGCTTTATTAAAAGCCTCTATAAAAACCTTAATCGAGTTTTTAATGTTCTGGATTGTGTTTTCTCAGTGTTTTATATGTTCATGCATTCCAATTCAAAATCGCGATTTTCTATATTAAAAGTTTAAGGCATACAAAAATAAAATTTATATTTTCTACTTAAAACAATTGACTAATTTTGATTAACCTACATATTCAGACTAGTTTTTTGCGTTAAGGGATAATCAAATAAGCCAATAAAATTGAAAATAAGAGGTATTTTTCCTCTTATCTAAAAAAAATCGTTTTTTGGGGGACTAATAGACGCAATTTTTGTTTACGCTAAATATTTGTTGTTTAGTAGCTTGTCGATTAATAGATGATACAAATGAATTTTGTATTTAAAGGAATGACCCAAATAACGAGAATAAGTCGTACGACGATGAATACGATGATTCGGATAACCGACGTGAGGACGAAGATGACTTGAACGATATCGACGACCATTATCACCATGACCCGCCACCAGGCCTCAACATTCCCGGGCAATCTTTCGCCTCCGACGCTCCCCCCCCTTCAATGGACAATAATTTCAACAACCCAAATCAGTTTCAAAATCAAAACCAATTTTCAATGTCAAGCATGGGCAACTCGATGGGAAATATGCAAAATAATAATAATAGTTACATGATGCAAGCGAACGGACCGCCAGGACTCTTTCCTACACAACATCATCATCATCAAAGTGGAATGGGTATGGGCATGAATATGGGTCTTGGGAGTTCGGGTTAGTATTTCGTGTTTTTTTTTTTCAAATTATTGCACTTTTTGATATTTTTTTGTATAAGTAGACGCATATTTCGAAATTTTCTATTTTGTTTTTGAGTATGCAACTAATATGATTTTTGCAATGTAACCGTTCTCGGAATTTTCTTTTACAAAATATTAGACGTTTGGAAAGTATACGTCTTTTTTTATACGATATTCATTGTGTATTTTGAAAACCACATATATTGTTTTGTGTTTTTTAACCTATTTATTTACAATAAATTTTGTACAAGTAAATCTCTTTATTTATTAATTATACAACAGGCATGTACCCACCACCTCCTCCTGGTAGCCAATCATCTAATCCTTGGATGATGAACCCATCAATGATGATTCCACCCGGACCACCTGGCACTTCTTATCCTCATTCATTCATGACCGGCCCGCCTCCCCCACCCCCTGGAACAACCTTTGGTGAACCATCACTTCCCCCGCCCCCTTTGCCGGGCCTCACTGGATTTAGCTTGGACGATAATCAGCCACTACCGCCTGATTCGCCACCACCTGGCCTTTAAAATTTGCATACTTTCACTTTTTTACTTGTAATTCTGTTTACGTTGTTTGTAATTTTTCAACAAAAAAATACATTAAATCAGTTTTTTACCCCTGATTTCATTTGGCTAATTTAATTTTATATATTAAAAAAATAGTAACATCGTGTGTATATTTTCAAGTATCATTTTTTTTTATCAAATTTAATATTTTGAGATTAATCAAGATTAAAATTTAACATATTGTTTTAGATATTAATATTTTGTTACAAATTTCATTCTTTAGTTCAATCATTTACTTATTACATTTTACATATGCGGATAAGTGATTCATTGTTAATTTATCGATAAACAAATTTCTTTTGTTACCTTGAACAATAATTTGAACATTTTATGTTGTTAAAAGATTATACATATTATATTGAAGCCTTAATTTGTATTCTTTATTTACACAATTGTAATAAATGATGAACTCTTTAAAATCATTAAATTTAATTGTACAATTGAGTGTAGAAGTTTTGCGAAATAAAAATTTTAACATGTTAAGATGCTTCCTTTAAATAAGGCTATTCCACGTTTATTGGTGATACCCATATACATTACCGTAATAACTGTAACGATCATAGGCCTGAGGAAATCGATTTACATGTTGTAACTGAGGTGGGTGGTTTAATGCACAGTACTTTCCTGAGTTGGTCCATGAATACGCCCTCATGTCGCTCACCTGGGCCTGTCGATTCTCGACCCACATCGGAGCTAAGATCATCCCCTGCTCTCGAGTGAGGAACCTTCTTTCTTTTTTAAAAGTTTGATATATATGTCAGTAGGGCGTCAACCCATTTGGGCATACTGCCCAAATGTTGTAATCAATTACATTGTGCCCTAATTTTTTTTGAAATTTGCCTCATTTTTTGCCACTCTTAGAATGTAATTTGTTTGATTAGATATATGAAATTTTGTTTCAAACATGATTTAAAAAATTAATTTCCTTGCTGAAATTTTTGCTATTGTACTTTTTTTGTTAAAAATTTTATTTTGAACGCCTTTTTTCAATAGGTTGCCAAATACAACGTATTTATTTAACAATTTTCTTAAATAATTATACATTTTCAATGTTTATTTTCGACAAGTCTAACAAACTCCCAAATCATTGAAAACAACATCTTTACTTAAACACATAAAATAATTCTCTTTTCATTTTAAAGAACTAAACCAGTTCTGAAAATTTAAATAGGAATCAGGGTCTTAGGGACCGGGATACTAACGGTGCCCGAAAACCTCTAAAAAAAATATAAAATTGATGACAAATTACCCTATATAGGCCAAGAGTTGGCCAAACATAAAAAAATTTGTTAAGTGCAAGAGATTCAGCAAATCATTGAATATGCAATTTTGGTTCTACAAGTAACTTTCGAATTATCCCCAACTGAAATTTGTCTTCATGGGGCCCTGGAACTCAAAAAATCCTAAATTATTTTACATTTTTAATTACACTGGATAATGTGAACTTTGTAGCATATTGGTAACCATCGTTTAATGTTTACGTATGAAATTTTTTAATGATTCAAGATTCAAACTATTTAGTGTATAAACGATTTACTATTCAAGGTATTTTGGGCTCTTAATATAAAAAATATATATGATGAAGTTTTTCAACAAGTATAGACATTTCTATTTCTTTATATATTTGTTTATGTAAAATTTGCTGGTAACAATATAATTACCTCGAATCAAAATTAATTATTATTAATTTTAGATTATACCATCCTCATAGCTTTGGATCTCATTTAAAAAGATCATAGGCTATGAACGAAATAAAATGAATAAGACGGATTTGCATAAATAATAATCTCATCACCCGTATAAATCCTTATTTTTGCATATTACCAAAATTTTAGTCCTCGCCTACATACAAATGGGGGTCAACAATTCTGAAAGCTTTTAGGGCCTGGGGGTAAAAACTTAGATATAATCATGAGGTTATACGATAAATATTAAAACTTTATTATTCAATATATAATCGTTAGTAAAATGAATAGCATTTATTTTTTAATTTTGTAATTGCTATTCATTTTATTAAAGAAAGGATATATTGAATAATAATATTCTTTTTATTTATTATGTAAGAAGGATATTAACTTGCCAAGCAACAGCTCGGAAGATTTAGCCGTCCCGGGTCCGAAAGTGCCATTCGCCTGTCTGGTCAAGTCTCCGGCAATGACCGAGTTATTCGAACTGAGTAAGTCGAGATTTTTGTACATGTAATAGTTTGGCACTTGTGCCCCGTAATACGGATTGACATAGGCCCCTGGGTAAGGGGGCAAGGCGTAATAACCTAGCCCACCCGGGCCGACATACGAAGGTGGCGGGCGTTGATATTCGTTAGCGGCCTTGTAGGCTGCCATCATGGCTGCGTTAGGGTAACCAATAGCTGGTAAGGGCATATAAGCTTCGGGACCTGTAAAAAATCAGAATGTTTGATTTAATCAAATGCCCCCCCCCCCCTAGTTTTATCATTCATAATATATTAATTGTCTTGCTTGTATTTAGCTTGAATATTGCTCCTTTGATAATAATTAATTTTTAAACAGTAAAATATTACCTGGTATCAAAATTTTTGAATATGGGATATCGAACCCCAAGAGGTGTTATACCTGTTAGGGCTGAGCAAAGCAGTCTGCTTAATTAGTGAGATTGACCTAGGTCTTTGGCCTAGGTTCTCACTTTGGGCGTATCGTTAAGGACCTGTGTGCACATTAGAGTTTAAAACAGGGATTCTGGACCGGCCCAAAATTTGTTTTTTTATTTTTGGCCGACCCGCCCTAACTTAGGCCAGGCCAGGACTAAAATTTGGTATTTTACTTTAAGCCCGGCTCCGTCTGGCCTGAATTTAAAAAACGGTCTGGAAGTATAGTTTGCGAGCTATAAATTTATATTTTCTTTTCCAAGATCTTTTCAAAGAAAACACAAAATGTTTAAGTATCCTTTATCGTGATAATAAATTTTAAATTTTTAGTTCAATTTAACATGTATAAGGCAAAATGAATTGTACAAAATCGACTCGGCCCGTTACTTTTTTTTTCAAATTTAGGCCCGGGTGGCCAATGAGTCGGGCGGGCTTTCGGGTCCCGATTTTGATCTCTAGTACGCATGCGTAATATTTTCCGTAGAAAAAAGCCAATGTGGAGTCGAACATTAAACTCCTTTGCTTGCCAGGATGGGATGTTCCCACTTAGCAATCAGAGTCGACAATTGGTTACTTAAAACAAGTAGTGTTGATTCTTAAAATCAAACCCATTTTACCCGCCGATGTGGCACTGGGAAATGAAGATACTGATGTGATGGGTGAGGGTTCACGGCGGACGACCCAGTCATAGGCCCCATCTTCGTTCCAATCATTCCTTTTCATGAGACCTTGAAACAAATCCATCAGGAAACTATAGTTTGGTTTCTCTTCAAAATCGAGCTTTCTCACGTACTTCATAAAGGTCACGAATTCTTTTGGCGTGCCCTGGAAGGAAAAACCCAAATTTAAAAATTAAAATGTTTGCGTTTTCTTGCAAACGGATGGGCGTATTATTATATTTTGTTTTTTTTTCCTGAAAATTAAACACACATTTGCTTTTGCATCAGATAAAAGGTCGTCTTCCAAACTTATTGTCACATAGCGTCTAGACCTGGATATGCTATTAAAAAACCTTAATCATGTGTAAAAAAATGGAAACATAAGCCACAGCAAGCCAGTGCAAAATCAAAACTTAAAAAAATATTCGTTAAATAAAGTTTAGCGAACTTAGAAATGTACATTTTTCAACTTCATAAGTTAAATATCTTTTAATCTAGTTTATTATTTTACAGCGTAAAAACTACTTTTTTTTTATAAAATCTTTTTGAAATTTTAAAAATGCCTTAATTGCTTATTTGTTAGTTCATAATAGTAAATATAGTTTGTTTTAGAAGTGGGCAACATTAAATTATCTATGCTATTTCAAAGTTAAAGTAATATTTTATATAGTTAATTTAAAAAAAAATAAATACAGCTCTAGTTTAAATTAAACTTAACAACTTAAATTTCATCATAGTTAAATCTCATCCCTAGATATAGGCCTATTTAAATAAATCCTAATCATCGATTATTGGGCCAAAAATTCTCCTGTTTTGACATAATGTTTCATTTATCTTGCAAAAATTTATCTCAACTGTTAACTCAAGAAAAAATGGTGAAGCAAAATAATGCAAGCAAATATACATCACACAACTTTTCGATGCTCGTTTTCTTTTTGCAATCAGCAATTTTTTTATATTTTTCCTTGGACCCGACGTCCTTCTTCGCCTTAATATTTTGCCAGGGAAGGGATCCTTTCAAGAAATATATCAAGAGGTATCCCAAGCCCTCGAGATCGTCCCTGCGGCTTTGTTCGGCGCCTTCGTGCGTTCGGATTGACATGTAACGGGCGGTACCCGTCAAAGATTTCTTTTCGCGGTAGGGAATGTGAATACCTAATATTTCAAGTATAAAAAAAGGTTTTGACAATTTTAAATGTTTGAATTTTAATTTTAATTTGTGTTTACTTTTTTTAATAGGCCGGCCAAACTTTTAAAAAACATATTCATAAAATTAGTGGCGTAAATTTTTTTTTTGTTAGCTATCATGAAGAACGAGAAAATAAATATGTAGAGAGAGTATTAATTTATAAAGGTCCACATGAAAGACAGAAGAAAAATGTAACCGTTTAGACTAAACCCTATTATCTGTTTATTCCATTGACATATTTTCAGCATGAAAGTAAAGAATTTCAAAACGTTATTTGCGAGCTCGAGTCCCAAACACCTTACATCTTAAATTGCCGTACAATTTAAATTAATTTATTATATTTAGATTTTCACAATTCAAAAAATGAAGAAAAGTTAAACACTTTCTTTTAATTTCGTGTCCAAGCCCATTTTGACCAATTAAAAAATTAAATAGTTTGTGCTATTTGAATGGAAAGGTATATCGGAAAAATAATAGGTAAAAAATATGGTTGGCCTAATGTCCCGCTTGACCATTGTTACTTTTTTTTAATACATCTAATACATTTTTTTAAATTATCACCGAAGCTAAATAAACTTTTTTTTAAACATAATTTATTTGTGACTCAAGCTCAAAATCTCATTTTTGGCATCCAGCGACTCATAAATTCCTATTAGGGCCGAAAATTTAAGGGTTAAAAAACAAACAAAAAAAAGATTAGAATGAAATAAGATTATTAAATCTCTCCTACACAAACAATCTCCGTTAATTGACCTCTGTTATTATATAAAATTTAATATAAAAAAAACTGTATTTAACCGTTTTTTTTTTCATTTAGGAACATTGAAGTAAGGTCTATTCCAGATATTTAAATAAAAAATTTGTCTCTACTCTATGAGTGTTTGATATCGGTTCAAACATTTGAACGATACTACACATATATCATATACCCCTATCATCGATATACTCCTTTGAGAGTCCGAAATCGACCACGTATATAATGTGCTCCGTCCTATTGCACCGGCGACCAATCAAAAAATTTTGAGGCTTCACGTCCCGGTAGAGGAAACGCTTGGAATGCAAATATTGGATCCGGCGAAGGAGTTGGATACCGATCATGAGAACCGTTTTAAGGCTGAATTCTTTGTTGCACTGGCAAAAGAGGTTGTGCAAGTTCGGGCCTAACAGATCCATAACTAGGGCCCTGTATTTGTCCTCCAAATCACCGTAGTAATACGACATGGGGAAACCTTCCATCTAATAATTTGTTATTTATAGCTTTTATCATTCCCATCAAGCACTCGTAGATGAGCAAAGATTTTTGCAAATAGAACTTAATTTAGGCGAATTAATATGTGTAGTAGCTCATTGGAAGATTTTATTTTATTCTTTTATTACGATTGTATGGGTGACCACCAACGAATCCCAAAGCCGTCCATCTGAGAACCTAGGCCTAAAATATGGGTCTACGGGGGGACGGGGAGGTGGGAAAGGGGCGTGTTAAGTCTCGTTTAACTCTGCCCTGGTGTAAATTTAAAGTGGCATAGCCCTAACGGTGCCGTCCCCTAATGGGAAAATTGGCCTACAGGAAAATCATATACCACCGATTTTTTTTATTATAGGCTCTTAAACGCGGAATTAAACCCTTAGACACTTAGGCTCTTACATTCTGTAATAAAATATATCGGAATACACTTTTTCATTTTATTTTGTTTTAATGTGGCCACGATAACATATATCTCAATGCACTTTAAACTCAGGTAAGTTTTGTCAATCAAATACTTTTACATTATAAATGAATTATGTAGAATAAATGGCCGGCATTTCATTTTTTATGTGCTAATTTAATCGCCCATTTTGAATTCAGCCTTGTATGGTTAAACTTGCTTTTTTAGCACCTAGCCCTTAAAGTGGCAAAAAACGTGCCTACCTTAAAAAGATTGTTTTGGTGAAATAGTAAGTATAGTTTGTATTCTCGATACAGCTGTGGAATATCGGCATTCGCTGGTTCCAACTTGACCGCAAACATTTCCTTCGTGTTAATGTTTTGACAATACCTGAGTTGACCAAAAGACCCATGCCCAATTTCTTCACCTATGGCATAATCTGGAATGCAAAACGGGTCGACATCCAAAGGTAAGGGATCGAGTGAATCGGAGGTGTCCTTTTTAGTTAAACTTTTAGAACTCATTTAACAAAGTGTAATCGTGTATTTTTAGCTATGTTTATTGGATGGAAAAAATACTCTTAAATTAAGCTGATAAAAACAATTAAAAATGATCTTGTAAGCCGAAATCACAACTAAATGGTATAAAACATTAAATCTGAAAATGTTAAGCGCAAATCTATAATTAGAAAGACGGGAATTAAACGGTAGCACTTATTAAATTTATTTACAAAATGTTTTTAAATTCAACAATCATTAATTTAAAAAACAATCATTGAAAGAAATACTAATTTTGATTTAATCATAGACAATTAGGGTTTAATTTGGTGAATCCACTTTGGGTGTTATAAAATATTAAAATTTTTTTAAATAAATTAATGTAATTTATGATTTGAAAATTATCACTGCTTGTATCATTATAGTAACTACTTACATTATATTTATTTAGGGCCTAAATTAAAGTGCTTAAAAAGTCGCAAATGCATTGCATAGGTATAGTGCGACAAACTCATAGCTGCAAGAATTACTCAGTTATGCCAAATATTTGTTTTCATGATTTCAATTTTTAATTACTCATGTTTACTGAGGCGTAGTGAGTAATTTTTTAGGGGAGCAGGCTTGATTTTTTAATAGAGCTTTGTAGTTGCTGCGCGGCGACGTTCATAACCCCTAGGAACGATAGGATTAAGTTCATCCCGTTAATATTCATTTAATTACGCCTCATTCTCGAGAATATTCATGCATGCTCAACCCTGGAAAAAGTCGAAGGCCAGTGTCATTTAAAACGGTCTTTACCCCACATCGTTTGAAAGAGTCGGTATACAGGCAGAACCGCATTTGCACATTTTTTCCTGCCCTTTTCCTAAACCTTTTTCACTTTAAAGTTTTTTATGTAAGCTTTAGGGTTCTCGGACCAGATCAGCTTAAATTTCATGCGCCCTTTTGCTTTTTAGAGCAGAGACACCCCGATCTTTCCTAGCTCTATCTTAATCTAAAAAAACTAATTTAAACTGTGGATAGATGCAATATCTGTAAAAAGGTAGGCTACGGCTAATACTAATTTTAAAATTGTAAAAAAAATATTTACAAAAAAATTTAATGGCTAATATCAAAAAATGGGAATTAATGTTTTTTGGTCGTTAGGTGTGCCTAAAAAACATCTTTTAATTTTTTAAATTAATAACACAGGTCAACAAACTTTTAAGAGTTATGAACTAATCACGGAAATCAAACCTGCCATGTCAGGAATTATAAAATCCGTTTACCGATTTTTCTAATCATACCTAGGTAGTCAGCTATAAACATAGTAAATTTTAGAAAAAAAGCCAAAAAAACAAAAAAGAGGGGGGGGGTTTAGGGATGAAACCCTCCCCAAGCATGCCATATCCCCACCCAAATTGAAAATTTTTAGTGCATATCCCCCCCCCCCTTCCCCCCAAAATACCAATTAAATATAAAATTAAATTACATTTAAAATATTTTAAATATTTAATTTTAAAATCTCCCTTCCCCTCAAATTAAAATACTAGTTAAATATTTTTATTATATAAATTCATTACATACTTGTATCATTAATATAAAAATTTATTGCATATAATATATCAATAATATAATTTTCTTAATACCATATATGTTTGTTAATATAAACATTATTTATAAAAGTCCTTAATGATTACTTGAATTTTAAAAAGCAAAATTAAGTAACAATCATAAGAATCAGTAGATTTCAAACTAAAACACTATGGCTATGGCGCCCGCACTATGCCGTCGAAGGCGGCAATTTTTTTGAAACCCCCCCCCCCCCCCCAAGCTTTACAACTAGCTACGCCCTTGCTTTAGAGATACTATAATTTAATTAATTTATTTTTTATATTTTGATTTGATTTATCTTTAATTAATAAAATTTAACATTTTTGCTTGCTGAAAATTAAACATTTTTGAGTATAGATTTTTATGGCGAATAAAATTAATTAACTCTCAAAAATATTTTTACACAAATATTTACAATACTCCAAAATAAAAAATTAACCCTTTAGCTCAAGTACTTTTTTATTAATCTGAAAATAAGGATGTATTAGGTCGCGGGCTATAATGCTAACTACAAATTAATCTCAGCCTGACACTTACTTAACCCGAGAGTTCCCAATGTAACCTACAGGTTCCGCCTACTTTGAAGGCCTGTATCTTATAGCCACTCAAAATTAAATTTTTGAATTTCATTTAAAAGCCCTCGCGCATCTTAACATCTGATCTTGTTCATTTTATTTCCTCTCATTCCATTCTTTACTTATCCCATTCCAAAAACCCAAAAAATTTCACCTTAAGCATCATCTTTTTCATTCGAAATTTATGGATACTTATACGTAAATTTGATATTATTTGGTATATTTAAAATCTATACATTATGAAGATTTTATTTAAAAATTTTTTTTTTTATTATTTTTTTTTCGCATTTAAAGATGGCTGTCACCTAAAGGTTACATTGGGCTGGAGGGACCTGCTCAATGTAACTTGATTAGGTTATTTCTAAATCCACCACATATAAATTTAATGATTTTGTCCCTAATTTTATTCCTCTAAATTGTGAACTTTTAATCGTATTAACTGTTAAAATATATGATTAGGTCTATTAATGATATTATTGAAGAACTTGATGCCCGATCTAATGGAAAAATTGATATTCTAATCTTTCCCCCACACAATGAAGATAAAACCGATATGGAAAGTGACTATTGTCGATCTTCAACACCTACCCCGATCTATGCTGAACCCATCTGTTGGTCGAAGTTGTGAGATCAAACGCTAGTGAAGATTCTCTTGAGATAAGTTCTCAGCGGTGGTAAGATGACGATACAATATTTAAACCACGTGGCTGTGGTAATTTAGCCAAAAAGATTATAGCTAATGCAATTGTCTTAGAACAACCCGAAGATTATTTTGAACAAATTATTAACTGTCTTTTCTCATTTATAATATGAGTAATTTGAATAACAACATAATCACGACTTTAATTTAACAATCCCTGATTGCATAATTTATATTGCGATCCTTTTTTTAACGGGATATTTAAGCCCAGTGAACATTATGTTTTAGGAGCTATAATCCGATACTTTTATCAGAATGGTTTCAAATGGCAGGCGGCAAAACAGATTTGAAGAAATTACCCGATCTCTTCATTTGGCCGATAATTATAATTTAAATAACCAGGATAAATTTTCTAAAGTCAGACCTTACCTTGATTTGATTAAAGATAGAATGATTGACAATTTCAAATACAACAATTCCTCCCACATATCTATAGATGAATCGATGGCTCCGTATTACCGACACCATACAGCTAAACAATTTATTAAGGGGAAACCCATCAGACTCGATTACAAAATGTGGTGTGCGGCCACTGCAAGTGGGTATATAGCAACCTTTAAACCGTACCAAGGTTCATCTATAAAAATGGACAGACAAAAAGAATTTGGTCTCGGAGGTTCTATTATAATTGGTTTGGTTGAAAAACTAGAAAATGAATATAAACCATATACGTATTTTGATAATTATTTCACTGGGCAAAAACTGTTACAATTTTTATCTAAAATAAATGTTGGCGGCACAGGAACAATAAGAACAAACAGAATAAAATCGCCATTAGTTGACCTTAAACTAATAAAAAAGCAAGATTGATGGTTTATTTCAAAAAAAAAATACGTTCAACTTAATGGCAGTTCGTTGGAACGATAATAACATCGTTACAATGCTATCAAACTGCCAAGGTCTACACTCGATTAACAATATTGAGCGAGTTGCCCAAGTTGATAAGACGAGGAAAAAAACTCGTGTACCTTGTCCCAACGTAATTCAAATGTACAATAAATATATGGGCGGCATCGAACGATTTGACCAAAATATAGATAGCACTAGGATATCTTTTCGAGGCAGAAAATGTTATTCTCCCATATTTGCTTTTGGTATTGATGCGGCATGCCAAAATGCTTGGCATAGATATTGTGAAAACATAGAAAAATTGACTTTCCGCAATTTTAAAAGAAAAATTGTGCAAAATTATTTTAAATACGGAATGCCTGCAAAAAGAGGATTAAACCCCAGAATTGGTCGAAATTTGAATACACCATACACGCTAGAGAAAGGCATCCAAAGACAATGTGTCGTGTTCTGACCAGAATTATCTGTAATGCTAAGTGGCACTTAAGGTTCATTGATGGTCAAATTTTCATAATATATGATTTATATTTTGTATTATTTTATATGCAATAAAATTTTCAAAACATATATGATCTCTTGCCACCCAACGTAGCCTGTAGGTGACACCCCATTATTTTCAGAAGTTTTTTTTTAAAGTTTTTTCAACAAAATAGGTTTGTTTAACCTCTAAAAACACCCAGAATTTTTTTTTGTAAAATTTGGCTCGGCCGAAACATTAGTGGTACCTGTCGGGTTAATTATAATTTATCTTTAAATTAATCAAATTCAATCTATAATAAATAAATGCATAATTTTTAAAACGCAAAAGTTGTGGATATATGCACTTTTTATTATGAACACAAAATATATATTCACCCATTTTTTGTGAAGGATGATTAGTTCTATTAATAAGTTAAAATTTTTATTCAAATTACGGCGTATTTAGAGGAAACTTTATTATTATGAGGTTAATTATTAAATAAAAGTTATTAATGATTTTATGTATTAAACTAATACTTTTACAAAGTTTGTACACAACTTAAAAACACTCCTATAAACACTGTAAATTAGATTTTAAATACTTTCTAAAACATATATAATACTAAAAAAGATGGCAATAATTTTTGCAATGAAATATATTAAAAAGCGCTAATGAGGATTAAAATTTTTTTTTATGTTAGGCTTCCAGTTGTTAACCATGTGCTTTTTATAAAGAATGGTAGCAAATTGGTATGCTCAGGTGCCTAATAATATCAATTATATAGATATTTACGAGATTAAAAGGTTTCTTAATACATATTGATACTAAAAATTAATTTAATTAACATAGTTTTTTTAGTCATGTTAATTATGCATCAATACAAGGCTTTTTGCATAAAATCAAATTTACTCTCTCAGCAAGTTATGTTAACGAACCTAAGGGCAAATCTATTTGGTATTCATGTAAGTATAAAATTTCCTAGCCGTTATTTTAAATACTATTCCTTAACAAATAACTTTATTTTTATGTTATTTTATAAACAACTTGAAATATTGTTTTATCTATGAAACATTTTTTTTGTGATATAGACAAAGATTTAGCTGAATGTTACACAGCTTTGGGGAAAAATGGAGATTTTATAATTAGGAACAGTAAAACAAAGGTTCTATTTATTTTATTTTGCTTACATGCTGTACAATTTAATATTTGACATAACTTATTGATTTTATATTTTTTACCTTAAAGATAAATCAACTAGTAATATCTGTAAAGCATAATAATAAGATATATCACTTTCCTATTACATTAATAATAAACCTCTCTCAAGTTTTGTTGAGTGAAATTCAACTTCAAAGTACTAAAATGCCATTTGAATTATCAAATATTATACATTACAAATTTGGTGGTTACCTGTTTAAAAATCTATATGATTTAATTTCATATTATACTATACATCCAATCTACAAATTTAAATATAAATCTCAGCCTAAATGTCAGAAAGATAAGGGATATTGGGAGAATCTCATGGTTACTAATGATATATATCTTGGCCATTCCTTATAAATAAAATGTAATTTTTATATTGTATATAGCACTAATTATTAAAAGTTTTTTTGAGTCATGTTAAAATTATCTAGCTGGGCTTGCATTCAAATTAAAATGTGTTTGTTATTTATTTAAAAATAATGACATGGAATAATATTAAAAATCACAAGAAAAATTATATTTATAATTGTGAGTCTAACATCAAGTATTGAATCTATACAAAAACGAGCATATAAAATGATGGACCACCTATTGAAGCCATAGGTTAGACATTTACAGGCATAGTTATTATTATAGTCAATTTTTGCTATTAAATCTGACCAAGCATTCTTTTGTACCCAGCCTATTTAGTTAAGCATTAAATTTGTCTATCAAAAAAAATAAAAAAAAGGATTTTGAATCAAAATAACAAAAAACATGTGTTAATTAGCTATAAATTGGTAATGTGATAAAGAAAGAAATTTTTGTAAATATAAAATTAAAAACCATTTCTAATAGACACAAGGAGCAAAAACATTTTGATTCAAAACTAGCTTGTTTTTTAAATTAAATTTTACTATAATTAGGTTAACAAAAGTTTAAAAATTTTGATAGTGGTCTTCACAAAAATCCAAAAAATAGTTATGATATCACTAACCGTCTATTTTTATATAGTTAGCCAGCTTTATTTCATTTAATTAGAAATTGCAAACAATTTTATAAACACATATTTTAATAATATGTTGCTTTCTTACAACTATACCCCAAAAACGACTTTTATTTATTTAAATACAATTGTCGACTTAATTCGTGCATCCGTCGTAACGTTCATCGTCAAAGCAAAAATCGGGAATTACTCTCTTTTTTGGTTTAAATAAGCAAACTCTTAAAGACAAAATATCAGACTTTACACTATGGCCCGTCTGCCGACTTCGATGCTTGATTATATTTAGGAAAATTAAAAAAAAAAGTTTTGAAATTATTACTATGTAATGACGATTTACAATTTTTAATTCATACGGATTCTCGCTGCATTAACATATGTCCACTGCAAAAATTATTTGACCATATTCGGCATATTTGTAATTGAGCAGTTGAGTATCAACTTTTAGGAATTTTTATTTAAACCTAATTGTTTTGATAAATTCACAATAGCTTATTATGACAACCTTCGTCTAATACAAAAGGTGTTATAGTTATCAGTAGCATCAACTTGATACATCTGGCAAGTTATATATTTACCACAAATGTGTACTAAATTAGGTCTGATGATGTGTTTTGAAAACACGAAAGCTTCCATTTCCACCTTTTTTTGAGAGATTCCATTTATGTAAATTACCCTTGCAAAAATGAACACTTTGTAAGAGCGGAGAAGCGTATAACGCGGTTATATTTTTGTAATCGTGACGACTCCTTGTAGGGAGGCATCCACTGCTAACATTAAGGCAATCGGGGTCAAAACTAGCTGAGATTGGCAGTTGCGTTTTAGTTTTCTATTTCAATTTTTTAGGATGCGTCTTGATCTATATAAAAAAATTATGTCCTTTTTATAGAAAAGATGTAAAGTGGACGGTGAAAATTCCGATAACGGGATAAATAAAGTTGACTAGTGCCGAGGATTTATAAAAGTTCTGCCTAATTCTTAAGATCTCTCACTTTTGTTAAGGCTCTCATCTTGCAGATTTGATTATCTTACTTCATGTACTGAGTAAGCTATGTTAAAAAGAAGCATCATTTGTTACGACCATATAATGCGGTAAAGCCTTGCATTGTGTTTTGCAAAAAAAATCTCCTATGACTAAATTGTCGTCTAGGTAAACAACAACGCTTTCCGTTTGAAGATATTGCCCGTGGGCAGCAGCGGAAAAGTTGGAATTGAGTTACGAAAATTGAAAAAGTCCAGAGAGTGTAAAATTATTACTTGGGTTCACTCATTTACGCTCTTATTTAAATGATTTATAGAATAAGCTTTTGACCTTAAGTATTTAATAGCGAGTATTGTGATTTGATTGGACCGCCCATATCTTTAAAAACTACAAAACAATCCGGAACATTTATAACGACTTGAAGGGTCAAATTTTTGGAACATGCGGCTGCTTAATTTGCTTGCCATTTAGAACCTATTTAATTATAAATAATCCAAATAAATAAAATATATTTAAGAAAAAACTGGTAATAAATTCATTATCCTTGGAATTATTAATAAGCTATTTATTTAACTTTAATTCTATAAGATCGAATATCAAACAAGGTTAAATGTTGTTTCATTCAAGAAAATGTAGAAATTGCAAAATTTGGAATTTAATGTCAGATATTCCCGCCCGACATATTCCACTAAGGCTCGGCCCGTTACTAATAAAACTAAATTTTGTATTACAGGGTAGAAATTTTCTTGAAATTTGTTAATAAAATTGTGTAAGTAGGGGAGACCGGGGCAATTATGAGCCTGGGGTAATTATGAATTTTGATGTTTTAAAAAGTTTGGTAATTGGTATGATAAAACTGATGATACATAAATAAAACATATGTCCTAAAACCATTATCACCAAATTTTTATACCCCAATGGTCAAAACTTTTTGAGTTATATAACAAAATATAAATTATATGCCTAAAAGTTAAAAAAAAATTCTTGATTTTTTTTGGATAAAAATTTAGAAAATTAATCATTTTTCATGGGATTTAGAGAATTATTTATTGAAGTATTATGTCATTGAATTATGCAGTAATAATTTTTATATTACGCGTTTAATTATATATCTTAACCCCTAAAAGTTGGTGACAGGCCCTGGGGTAGAAATGAGCCAAAAAATGTGGGGTAGTTATGACCCTAGAAAGAAGTATTAGCCATAGCCATAAGCAAAATTACACGCCTATCATCGTGTGATGAGACATTTATCATTTTTAGTACTTGAAACAGTTAAAAAATAAAACAAAATGAAAAAAATCAGTCTAGTCCGCCTTAAATTTCCGCCCGGTCCATTTTCTGGAGGCCGAGTGGGCTTTGGGTTACGACTTTGATCTTTGATGCGAATTACAAAATGAGATTTAATACTAAGATAATTACAGATGTTGTATGCCAGATTTACAAATAATGTACATCTTTTTTAATTATATATTATAAATTTAGGCTAACTTGGCAGACACTTTTGGCCAATAAAATTTTTAAAAAATTGAGCATGGACGCATACGATTCTATATTGCACACGTAATGGACCAGGTTGAGCTAAAGTATTTTGAATGTTAAATTATTCGAGAGCCATTGCGCAAGCCTACAAATAACATTAAGTGGCCACACTAAAAGTTTTTAAAATATTTTAATTTTTAAGCTTAACGCATGCAAATTTTATGTAAACAAGTGTGGATATTTAACATAAATAATTATACAAAAATTGAATAATCCCATTTATTTAGCGTTAAAAATTATTAAATAAACAATTGTAATGCTAATAACAGCAAAAAAACAATGCTATCAAAGGCAATGTAAATATGTAATATAAAAAAGTAAGTTTCGACGATTCAATCGTATAATTTTTTTTTTTTTAAATTTTTAATTTCTTTTATTCAAAATTCAATCATATGCTAAAATAGTGTTTGCATTTTAATCTGAAATGTTTAACTTATTTGTGAAAAAAATATATTTTTTATAATTACTAATTATTTTATTCCGAAGCGCAGAAAAGGTCACTGTTGCTTTAAACTTCAAATGTTTATTACAGACTGGGTCCGATTTTTATACAAAAAAAATGAAAAACGAGATAAAATCATATTGTCTGTGGGACTAATCTAAAAGATTACCTTTGGATTTTAATATTTTTGTAGATCAGTGTTATTATTTGTACCATAATTTTTTTTTGCAAACATATTTTAATCTGCCAAAAAACAATTTATATATGTAAATAGGATTGTAACAATGATTTTATTAAAAATTAGCAATATAATTAGTGCTCTTTAAAAAAGTCTGGAGTTTCTAAAGATATTGCAAATTTGATAAACGAATAATCAAAAATTTTATGTCGAGACAAAACAATCTATCAATCCATATCCTCATCAGGTGCAACGTTAAAATTATTTGATGCTGCTAGGTTACTATTAGTTGCTTTGGATTTCAAAAAATTATTCTGGCTTTTTACATCTGGCGTATTTGTATTGCCTATCGCATGTTTTACGTGAGCCGAGGAGCTAGGTGTATTTTCTGAGGAAACATCAAGCGAAGGTTGCACTAGGCCTTGAAAATTGGACATAAGATTTTGGAATAGGTTATCTGGGAGATTAAATATATTTAGGTATATAAAAAAATGTGGATATTTAATATTTTAATATCGTTGCTACGAGTACACTTATGTATTAGTTTCCCTTTACCCCTATAATTTTTAAAAGGCTATAACTATTCACAAATTTTACCTTTCGATAAAGATAATGAATACCTGCCAATATGGTATAGGATAAAATAATATGCCCTGTTTAAAAATACGTTGACCGCCACAACTCAAAAAATCATTACACAGGTTGACAAAAATCAATAAGTGATTGACGAAAATTATGACATAATATATGTTTATTCCATATATTTTTTTCGTTTTTTTAAATTTCTTTCGAACCGGCTAATTCCTTATATATAAATTAAAAAAATGGCAACTAGTTTTACGACCTCAAAAAATAGCTATAAAGAAAAAATTTAAAAAGATTTATTAAAAATAACCGTAACTTCTATTTTTCATTTCAAATAAGGTTTTATGTATATTGTACAATCAGCCTTAAGGTTTATACACTATATAAGTCATTCCTATGACGGTTTTAAAAAAAATATTATTTATAATTAAAATAGGTTAGCTGTTTTATAAAATATAAATCATTTTTAATATTTATAGCTGGCTTTAAAATTTTTGATTAAAAAAAACGTACATGGATTTGAAATACCCTAAGATGGCAGGTCTGGTCTCTTAACTCATTTATCAAAAATTTGTCGAGTGTGTAAAATAACAATTAAAAACAAGTCTAGTGCCATGCAAAAGATTTTTTGCTTGTTGAAATACCTCATTTTGTTCAATAAATACACTCAATAACTACCTCTTTAGTATTCTGTAGAATTTTTATAAACAAGATATAAACTATCGTTAAAATTATTTTATTTTATATAGAATATATTAAAGTCGTTAGTTATACAATATCAGGTATTTAATTACATTAAAAATATCAAATGGTAAGCAATGATTACCAAACATTCCAAAGGATTGAGTTTGTTTAATCTGTAGCCCAAAAAAGATTTGTCCAATTTTGTGCAGGTACTGGATACAATAACAATAATAGTATTGTTATTTTAAAAGATTGATTTTATAGTAAAACAAAGTAATTAAAATGTATTATTATTTTATTATAATAATGAAGTGGGCAAAAAAAATTACGAGAGAAAGATAAAATAATTGAATAAACCTAAAATTATATTAATTATCGTTGTTAAATAACACAGTCAAATAATTAATCAAAAGAAGCACTCCAAAATCATACTACATTTATTTCCAATATTTTTTCTGGCAATTTTTTAGTTAAAAGTTGCGCTCACTTATCGTGCCCTTTAGATTAAACTATTTTAAAAAATAGTTTATAAATTAAATATATAACAATTATATTTTTTTAATATACATTAATATTTTAAAAGTATCCTTATCATATGCTCAAGACCAACAAGGCCTAGTTAAGTAAGCTTACATTTTTTTGAAATCACAACTGGGTTCAAAAAATATATGAAGTTAAAGGAATATTGAACTATTAAACAAATATCAAATTATATTATAAAAACAAAAGACTTTTAAATTTTTCCCACACTTGGTTTTTAATTTTGATCTGTTCAGGGACTAAAATTATCAATTGTAAGAATAAGTCATTTTTGGCAATTTTAAAACCTCAATTAATTTTAAATTAAAATTTGGCAGAAAAAGGGCGAAGGACAGATTAGTTGTACAAAAAGGCTGAGTTAAATTTGATTATGCTACTTAAAATAAATTATGTAAATACTAATTTATACCTCAAAAAAGGAGGGATCTCGTTTTAGAGCTGGACGATATTTTTCGCATAAAACGGTAAATACGGGCAATTTATATTTGCTACATTAAAAAAGGCATTAATTAAGTATAAAATTTTCCTATTCCATATATATATATTTTTTTTTAAATGTTACATGTTAAAATATATATCCTTATTATGCAAGTATTCCCGGGGGCATCTTACATTCTCCGAAAGCACTTTAATATAATTGGATTTCGTACATTAATTTTGGTAATTTTTTATTAATAAATGTAATCTTTGAGCTTAAAAAGGCCAAAACATTTCATTATAATAATATAAATTGTAATTTTTGTTAAATGACAAAAATTATAATAACTTATACCAATAAAATCATATAATCGTAGAATTTTTGCTTTAAAAATACTATTCACTTATGTTTTATATAACTATCAACATATTCAAAACTATTTTAAAAATTAGTCATTGTGGGTAATACTTCTACGCTCTGTATTGATAATTTAATAAAAATTCATAACGTGTAATATAAAATTTTCGGACCGTATTTGTAAACTTGAGCTGGCTCGGGCCTAAAAAAAGAACCGAATTTCGTCGAGCGGGCCGAAAATATCACGGCCCGGTACTCTAATTCAGTTCAACGTATTTGATATAGTATAACCAGTATTACAATAAAGCCTATATCATACTTTTCGATGGCGTATAGCAGGAAACACAAAAAATTAAGCAAGGGTAGGGAAAAAGGTGGTTTCTCCTGGTGTATAACTGGATGCAATTTAACATAGGAGTAAAATGCTATTTGAGCTGTGTTCTGATTTTTCAAGCATAAATATCTGTATATAAAACATAAATTTTACAAACCATATATATGTAATAATTAAATAACAACGTTAAATTATAACGATTTTTTAATGGGGCAAGCGGCTGCCCTGACGAACATGCCGATCAAAATAAAGGGGAGGGGGTGTTATGAGAATGACCTTGGCTTTTTGTTTTTCTTAAAATAGGCATACTTTATTTACAAGAGAATGCGGCGTCATTACACTGGACATTTTGGTATTGGAAAACAATTAGATTTAAGGTTTTCCACATACCTTTTCCAGTATAGGGCCATACCGTATAAAACTAGTAAGATTTGATCGCACGCCGGCGACATAGCTTTTTAGCCTAGGCTCTTACTTTAGGCAGATTGTTTAGGGCCTTGCCTTAATCCACTCTAAAAGTGGTTGCTTCTAATTTCCGGAGAAAAAAACCGTCTACGCACATCGAATTCCAAACCTCCTACGTGTAAGACTGGAATGTTTGCTGAGCTATCTGAGCCGACATGGTTTTGGGAAAGAGACGTCCTCAATTCTACTGGCCCCAGAAGGTATGAACGTTACCGCTTAACAAATTCACTCCTCCCTAACCAAACAAGAAATTAATAACCCAGGGGGATATTTTTACCCAAAAATTAAAAATTTAGGCTAATTTAAAATTGCTCCTCATCCCCCATTGAACATTGCTATAAATATACAAATAGTGTTTTAAGACGCCAAAAGTTAAACTTTTTGCAAACTCAAAAATTATATTAATAAACAATGATTCTCGCATTTAAATAGACAATATTTTTAGCTTCTATTGATTAGTTTAAAATAAACAAAAACCGCTAGACAAAATGTCACCACCCAATTCTTCTTATCTTATTTTAATATATCTTTTGATGTTATTTTAACATTATTTAAGCTCTTTATAAAATGCATATAATCTTATTTTAATTTAGTTATCTAAATTTTTACGTCTAAATTTGAATAGTGAAATTTCTTACTAATAGAGGTTGCAATACTCTAGGAGCTCAAACTCAGTAATTATTTGTAGCGGGCAAAATGAGGTGAGCTTACACTCCATATTTGTAAATATTGAGTTTTTGATTTTATTTTTTTTTAATTAATGATATAATGATTTGATTTTTTTGAACTCGATACAATTCTAAAAATCTAAAAAAAACCACTCACATTAAGTTTCAAACTCACACATATTTATTTTTTTAATAAATATGAATGAGCTAGCTATTACAGTGAGCTTAAAATATGAAACGCTGCGCACTAATCGGTTAAATTAATTGTAAACATTTTTTTATATTACACAATCAACAAACTTTATTAAAAAGGACTAATTGTTAGCCTACTATCTTTTAGATTTTAATTACCTTCTTCCATAATTAAAATTGACATTGTAAGCCTGCTAAAAAATTTAAAAAACAAGACTTAAACTAAAGAATGTTAAAAAAAAATTAAAAATAATATTAATTTTATTATAAATTTAAAAGTTTGTATGCCTAATTTTTTTTAAAGCTTGGTTCAAATAATATATTGGTATAAATAATAAATTAAGGTTTATATCAATTTTAATATGGCAAACATAAAACTTTTACTTTTAGGAATGGGAGCGCAAAAAACATCACTCTTGTCATGTTTATCAATTTTTCAACTCTCATTGCCATACAGCAAAAAAAAACAGGGGGTTAAATTAAACATAAGTCATATACTTATTTAACTCTATTTTATGTGCCATTAAGCTTTATAAAAGTCTAAAAATAACAAAAACAATTGTAAACAAAAAAATTTATTAAAAATGTTTTGGACAGCTATGTTAAAACGTTTAAAAAATTTTATGCAGCAAATACTATTCAAGATTATTTTTATTTCAAAAAAAATTTAGGTAAAGACTTTTAAAAAATTTGTTAAAAATTATTCTTATAATTTATTAAAAGCAAATTATAATTCATATATTTTAAAATGCTCAAACATTTTTTATGAGGTTACTAAATATAATAGCCAATTTATTAAAAATAGACTTTAAATAATTAACAGTTTTTTAATTTATAAGTAAAAACAAATTAAAATAATACTGGAAAATGGTTTGAGCTATAAAAAGATCAGTTTCAGTTTTATAACCATAGTTGACAGAGTATTCAATTAGCATTGATGCACAATTTTCACCATCCATGGAGTGAATGTAATGATAATGAGCTTGTGGGTAATCTTTTTCTATAAAAACATTACATATAATATAAAGATAAAAAATTATCAAAATATAGCATTATAATAGTTGGAGCACATGCAATAAATCTGCACATGCCTCAAGTCAACATAACCCCTAACACTAATCTAATCCCTTCACCTAATTCTACATAATGTGATGGTAACTCCAATATGAATTTTTAGTTTTGCCTAATTTTCATAAGTACAATCGTAATTTTTGGTAACAAAACCTATCATTAAAGGTTTCCTTATTGTCATAATAAATGTAGCATTTACCTTTCCATAAAACGTTGGCAAATTGTGAAAATAAAGAAGTAAGGTATAGGCTATTGGATTTTTTGTATATATCAAGAGATGTACATTGAAATTGATTTCTTTCAATAGAATCATGAGGAAGCAATCTGAATATATGAACAATATCATCTAGAAAATAGGCAAAAACTAATTTACCTGTTGTTTCTAGATCAATTTTTACTTGGCCAACTTTGACTGCTTCTAAAACAAGCATGGCTAAATCAAATCCACTTGGTATCTAAAATTTAAAAAATCAATTAAAATACCTGTTTTGCCTGTAACAAAGTTTTAGAACCATTTATAAGAAATTTTACAGCTTCTTGATAGTGATGCTGCGAATTATACCTATAAATATAAAATTAATAAGCTTTAGAGAAAAATTTACAATCCTTATATTTACCTAAAATATATAATCTTATACAGCTGATGTGCTTCATAAAAATCTTTTTCAGATAGCTTTTGAACCAATTTGTTATGAAGTTTTCCTTGGCCAGCCAATTTCCTCTCCATCAAATATCTGTCAGACACGACCGTGTAAATGGTTTTTGCCTTCGCGCATAAAGAAACGTCTTATTTTTTTTACAAATACTTATTATATAAATTTATAATGAGCTTACTAGGAGGCTTAAATATATACAAAATATTGTAAAAATTTATATAAATTTAATTTTGCTTTTTTAGGTAATATTTCTACATGTGTTTCCTATAGCACCAAGAAATGAATATCTAAACTAGATTTTTAGGTCCGTTAATATAATTAAAGTTTTAAATAAATATATGTTCCGTCATATTTTTTTTTTTAAATTAAAATATGTAACTATTTTATGAGAACACAGATATTGTACAAATGACGTCATTTTTACGAGAGAGTTCCGAGTACCTTTCAGGTTTTTATAATACCAAAATTTAGTGCGGGAACACAATATTAACATATATTTGTTAATTGGTTTATTTATACAAATTATAATTTTAACGAATAATAGAGTATCATTAAATATATAATTACAATATATCCAGATTTATTAGTAGGTTCATTATTAGTTAGTTTGGTTAGTTTTTCTAGGCTGATAATTATAGCGATCAGCTTTATGAAATTTTTTATTTACCCTTAATAGCTTGCAAGATATTAAAATAAAATATTCAGGACTACCAAAAACCGGGCTAAATTTAGGTATATTGTTTGAGGGAGAGGGGTGGGGAGCGCAAAAATATCCAATAAGAAAGTTTGTAAACAAATATTTTACTTTAATTAGAGGCTTACTCAGGTTATAAGGGGTAAATTATGTAAGAATTAATTAAATTTTTTAAAATGAAAAAAGAAGTAGAAAATAAGTCTGAATAATATAACATGAGCAATTAAAAATCTATTATATATACATAAATTGAACCATATATCAAATTACACATTGGCAAAAATTAATTATTAAAAAAAATTAAGAAACTATATTCCACTTGCTGGCCTTATCTCAAATATGTTTTCTATTTTTTGGTTTCTTTCGCCTTCGGCTATTTTCTTAGGTATATATCAAAAAAATATCAAAAAATTGACTAATTTTGCGACTTCGAGATTACATAAAGAAAAAAACTTACAATAATTTTTTTTGCATGTTAATATCACCTGTAACTTATATTTTTTATTTCAAGTAATGAAAAATAAAATTCTAATATTTTAAAATACATCAACACTTAAGTTATCCCCAACCGACACGATAATTTGTCGGAAATAATTTTACTCAATTTTTAAAAATTACAAGTTAAACTGTGTTAAATTATAAAATCAATTTTTTCTGCGACTTCGAGATTACCTAAAGAAAAAAACTTAAAAAAATTTCTTTGCATGTTAATATCACTTGTAACTTATATTTTTTATTTCAAGTAATGAAAAATAAAATTTTAATATTTTAAAATTCATCAACACTTAAGTTTACCCCAACCGACACGATAATTTGTCGGAAATAATTTTACTCGATTTTTAAAAATTACAAGTTAAACTGTGTTAAATTATAAAATCAATTTTTTCTGCGACTTTTACCTCAAGAAAAAAACTTAAAAAAATTTCTTGGCATGTTAATATCACTTGTAACTTATATTTTTTATTTCAAGTAATAAAAAATAAAATTTTAATATTTCAAAATACATCAACACTTAAGTTATTTCCAACCGACACGATAATTTGTCGGTATAAAATAATTTTTTTCGATAAATATTAACAAGTTAAACTGTGTTAAATTATAAAATCAATTTTTTCAATGTTTTTTTGTTTTTAAATATTTTTGTTTTTTAATGTTTATAACTTAATATGGTATGATTAGAAGAAATGAGTAATAAGATGACAGGTCTGGTCTCTGTAGTTAGCTCATAGGTCTTAAAAATTTGTTGATTTGTGTTATTATAGAGTTTAGTTAAAAAATTTTAAGCAATCCTTCTTTTTAGAACTAAATTTGCAGGAATTTTATTAGTTATGTTGTAAAATATAGTGAGACTCGAACACTTGTTATATAAGGGCATCAAATTGAATTTTTAAAAAAATAATTTTAGAAAAATTGTTCTTTTTGTAAAACCTTATTTTCAGAATTTTCAAAATTTTACGAAAATAAAAACTCACTTTGCACGTGCCCTAACATAAATAAATATTTAAAAAATTTATATATTTAGACATTGTTCTTTTGTACCACCTTATCAAATGTTATGAGCAAATTAGCATATAAGGGCACGTGCAAAGTGAGTTTTTATTTTCGTAAAATTTTGAAAATTCTGAAAATTTTAAAAATTTTATTTTTTTCAAAATTTTTTTGAAAAAATTTTATTTCAGAAATGGCATTTTATCTGCATAAACTAAGTTTGGCAACTTTTTAAAAATTTGCGTTTTATTACAAAATAAATTTTTTTCAAAATTTTAAAAATTTCGCGAAAATAAAAACTCATTTTGCACGTGCCCTAAGGCAAGTATTTTTGATGACAAAATTGGTGTCTGAATAAAGAAACCCGTATGCAAACTTTTACTTTATTTGTTGAAGGTATATTTAGTGAAGGGCCTTTAATTATACCTAGATAGGTATAGACTTATATATTCCTGAGGTAGTTGTGTCTTAATTCATGTGTGTCTTATTACTTACAACTTAAGCCTTTTCAAATTTTTTGAATTAATTTACAAATAATTAAAAATTTTACATCTAATAAATTCGCTTAATCAGCACTAAATTTAAGAAGTTTTAGGGAATAATGAAAAAAAAAATCAAATTTAAACAGATAAATGAGGGGGGGGGGGGGCAGGCATGTTCCTATATGGCTATTTTTGCTGCATATTTAAACGTTTCACAATGACCAAATATATTATAGAGTTCGTTACGCCAATGGCTCTAAACGCTAAATAAACATTTTATTTGCTATATAACGCAAACGAAGCAGCTGTAATATATTTATTGGTCAAATGATTCATCGGCCTGGCCGGTTTTTATGTTTTAAGCCCCTATTTTTTAAGCCCGACTAACACAGCGCGTCTTTCGAGCGGGCCAACTTTGAAATCTAATGTGCACGCAGTCCAATGCCAGGGAGAAGCCTAAACATCGGCAGAGTATAATTTTTTACAACTATTTTCTTCAATATAATATATATTTGACTAAACTTATCATCCTTTTTTTGTTTTGAGGTTTACACAATTTAATCAGCTTATAATGTAGGTTTGGCCGGAAAATTACTACGTGCAGTCGATTATTTCACAGGTCAACAATTTTTTGAGAGTTATGAGTTAACTACAGAGATCGAACCTGCCATTTTAGGGAGTATCGAATCCGTGTACCGTTTTTCCTAATCAAACTTAGTTAGTCAGTTATAAACATTGAAAATTTTAGAAAAAAAAGGTCAAAAAACCAAATAAGATTCAAAAACAAAAATAAATTGAAATTTTGTTTTTGCATATTCACAATAGTTAAAACTGTTAAATTTAAACTTCAAATAATATTTTCATTAAAAACCGATAATATATCGTGTCGTTTTTAAGTTTGGACGCGAAATATTTTGTATTATCTAAATGCCGATGTAAGAGCTTGATATATTAATAAAATTTATTTTTCATTATTTGTGATTATCAAAGGCTTTTAGTGTGCAAAAAAGATTTTTAATTTTTTTAGGGTATATTTAGATCTGTCAATTTGGTAAAAAATGCAATTTTTCGTTATAGACGGATCTAAGGAGCCAAAGACGGAAGAAACTACGAAAAACGAAAAACATATATGAGATTAGGCTATCATGGGGATGCACTCTTTGTTTTCATATAAATCACGTTTCTGACTAAATATTTGTTGAACTGTGTTTTATATTAGAAATTTCTTATAACCTAAAGATTCCATTTCAAACATTTCGGAAAGTATCCTTGTAGTAAATAATTATTTGTACTCTCCAAAAATTACAAATAATATATGAATGTCCCATAATACCGAAATATTTAAGACATTTGACCAAATCCAATGACACTTATATCGAGCTTAAATGCACCTACTGATATCAATTGATTTGTGTACATAGAGCGGTTATTTCATTCGCAAAGGGAGTTTACAGATTTATTGTTCCTCTTAAACATGTATTATTATGTTAGGATTAAAAAAACTGCCAGGTTCAAATAAATTGGGGGGGGGGGGGGGGGGGGGGAATTAAAAAACGGCATTTTTATAATTACCAATGAAAAAAAAAATTTTGTCACGGCTTTGAACCTAGGACAAATTTTATTTTACCCACAGTATATTGGTTTTACGCACACTTAAATAAACATTGAATCATATGACCTTATCGTGATTTTGGTATATAAATCGAAAACCAAGCTGTATAACAGGAAGTAATTAAGCAGGATATTTTTATAAAATATTTATATTCTATTGAATATGATTTTGGTGGCTTTCATCATAACGGACTATTTAATAAGTTAGTCGACATTTTTAAATACAACCCCACTCGAGGTCAATTTTCTAGCCTCAGCTGATAAATATCAAGGTAAATTTTAAATGGCCTGTTAAGAATCCGGAATCTGATTAATGTTATTTGAAGGGCAAATTAAAGTTACTTTCGCCGGGAAAATGTTAATTTTATTAGGGTGTCATTTTGTAATAATCCACATTTGTACAAAATGTGGCCCAATTAGCAGTGAAAATATTTTTATTAAAATAAAAGTTTAAAAAAATGAACTATTTGAATCATCTTTATCCAGAATAGTTATATATAATCATTTTGGCACGATCCCATGAGTCTGTCCTACCCGGTTATATTTTATATTTAGAATTTGTTGTGCCAGGCTTTAATATTCTTGTTCTTTATTTTATTTGTTTTAATGCTTAAATTTCCACTTAACACACTTCAATTCAATTTGTTTTGCCAGATCCACTATTTGTAAAAAGCCGGAGGTTTGAATTCTCTCTAACTTTGTACGAAAGACAAATAGGGTTGAGATAACTTAGGGTTAGGGTAAAGGTTTTGGTTTAGGGATTTAAAGTCTAAAAGCTATTTTTAGGCTAGTTGACCAAATTTTTTTATAATAACATCAAAAATTTATTAAAAACAGCTTACCGACGTGGCCGAAAATATCGGCCCTTAAAATTCTTTTTATATGAAGCTAAAATTCAGATAATTGTTAATTACCAGCATTTTTTGATTTTATAGGTAAGGAAGAGTAATTTTATAGATAAATGCTAATTGAAAATGACAGGAGATGACTAGAGAATCTGGCACGCTTGAATTTTTAAGAGGTGATTTTACTATCTAAAACCTTGCCCTGCCAAATATCAATTTTTTCACTGCATTTCCTTCCGACTTCTTTCCCAGAATTTTATTTAATAAGGGAATACTTTGAAATTGTAAATATTTGTAAATATCAGATATCGTTATGAAATTTGTGAAAAATATCTGAAAATATACGGGGTTTTTGGGTAGTCAGCAGTGAAATTGCTGTGATATTAAGTGCGTTTCTTTTCCAATACCGTGAAATTTATTGAAATAACGCTTTTCTTAGGAATAATACAGCATGCAGGTCACTTCTGGCAAAAGCAGAGAGCCAGAATCGCTCACCTGCTAAAACACTGCCGGTTGCTAAATGAGTAAGGTCATTTTCAAAGTTCATTTCAAGACGAACTAGGGAGCATATTTTTTGATTAGGAAGATGTGAAAAAAAAGCTAAATCTAAATACGGGCGGGAAGTCAACCCGAGACAAAATTCTAAATCAAAATATAGTAATGTTTGCAAATCTGAAAGACCCTACGACCTATACACTACATTCGTGTTTACTGTTTTTTCACACTTACATCAACGTGAGATGTTACTTCTTCACTTATTTAATATTGGTACATAAAAAATAAAGACATTATTTCCCATTATTTATTAGATATTAATTTCTGACATTTACCCATTACATAATAATTTTTGAAACCTTACATCTTTAAAATCTTATTTTTGCCCTATAATATTAGAAAAAAAACAATATACAAGGTCTAAAGTCTTTCTATTTGATTTTTAAAAAAAATGCTGGATCGAACGCAAAACCTTGTATATATAGGCTTTATTTCAGTCATCCTTATAGTTGGCTTCATCCTAAACTTACTTATACTAATTACCTATTCCAAACCCCAGTTCCAATTCTCCATTTACGTCTATATCAAAAACTTGTCATTTTGCATGCTAGTGACGGCAAGCATAATCCTGCCCCAAAAGGTCCATGATTTTTCACATCTCGATGATTATTTCGAAGGTTTGTATTATTAGTATTTTTTTCGTCTTTTTTTAACTGTATATTTGAAGAAATAATTTAAGTCCGCATGCAATGTGATTTATAATTAAATCTTAGTGAAAATAATGATAGTAGCTATAATTATGTATTTTGCATAGGCCGAGAATGCATGGATAGTCCCCGTACATAAAAGCAAACATAGGAATGCCTGGCAATTATTAGTCAATAATTGTTGCGCTAAAATATTTAAAAAAAAATGTTGTCTCTGGCGTCTGGAAGCAGTTTGCTCAGGGTCGCCAATATGTTACAAAATGGGTCGGGAAGATAATCAGTTTACGATTAAAAAGGTCACATTTCAGAAAATTTTGTTACGAAGTTATGTAAAACCTTGGTGAGTTTTTAGTAAAATTGCATTTGAATATCCGGCAAAAAGTTAAAAATAAATATGACTTGCGAATAATTATATTCGATAAATATTTATTTATTTTTTTATTAGGAACTCTCCTATGCAAACTTGTTAATTTTTTGCCCACTATGTGCCTGATTACTCAAATCGCATTGATTTACGTTATCTCGAACGAGAGGCTAACCCGGGTCGTTAAAACGGGGAACTTTCAAATGACAGGGGCAACACACCCCACAACGAATAACCACCTTGGTGGACGCCATAACGACCTAAACGGAGGTCGGAAGTGGTTAAACTTTATCCCGAAATGTTGTATGACCCACGGTATCCAAAACCACAAAAAGGCGCGCCTCATATCGTTAGGTTGTTGGCTCGCCGGGTTTGTAATGGCCCTACCCAAGCTAATTATTTACGATTGCATCTACATGCTCATCCATTACGACCACGCCGGGCTAGATGCATTTTATCGCGAAAGTATGAAAATTGAACGCGTTCTCCACCCGACCCAAGCGCATTCAACCAATCTACATGATTGGCCGAACAGTTCAAATGTTATTGTGCCTCCAACTAAAATTTCTTCAATATTGAATACCGACGATGAAACATTTTTTGATTCGTGTAATTGGCTCAATTGGCTTTTAGCTATTAAAAGTACCGGAGCTAATTTTAAAGGCCTCGAAGCTTTACCTTATGCGCCAAATACGACAGTGGGAAATTTGACTTCGATAAACGCGCTACAACATATAAATCGTTATGTTCCCCATCACCACGGCCATGTAGAATTATCCACGGACCAAATTACATCGCCTGGTGCGTTACTGTACTTACTCCTCAGCGTTTTCATTGCCTACCAGGAAAGTAACCCGGCCCGTTTCTCAAAGTGCCGAGACGTTCGGGTCGATTTCCTACTCTCAAACTTGGAACGCTTCAGCCGCGGGGTTTATTTTTTTCTCCCTTCCCGGTTTATACCTTACGGGGCCATCGTTGGCCTCGAAAGGTATAAACGAGATTTCGAGAACTTGAGGCACGTTCAATGGATTAATTTCACTCGCGACGTATTGTGCCTTGATAAAGAAAGCTCCTCTCTACCTACAATCAATCGGGCCTTCAAACTCTTGGATTGGGCGCCTAATCGATATGCACTAAAGGGTTCACCTCTGATTCAAGATAGCTCGAAGATTAGTAACCTAAATAGTTTCGTCAAAACGGGTCAAATACCTAAAATTTTCTTGGGAAAGGATTTTTGTACGGGTGGTGGGACCGTTATCGATGTTGGATTTTTGGATAATTGGGAGGTATATATGGTTCATTGATTTGCTCCTAAATTTTAATCAACTCGGATCGTTGCAGGTTTGACGGAAGTAATTAGGTTAATTGTGAAAGCGGCAAAGACCAATTTCAAATTCAAACATAGACCTTTAATTTGGTTAATGCACTCTATAAATCTAGATGTGTGATATATTGGTTTTTAAAATTGTCATAAATTTTTTTTTCCATTGATATCCCTTAATATATTCTTCAAAAAACAATAAACGGCCTGAATGTTTTGAAAATAGTTTGCAACTGGATTAATATGAAAGGTGTTTTATACCCTTTTTCTATTTTGGAATATAGGACCTTGACAAATTTATGGGATAAATAAGCTAAATTATAAGATCAAACCTACAATCTTAAAGTGATTTTAAGTGGGCTGACTGTTTTTTAGGTCAAACATTGTAAACCATCTTTAAACATTAATAACTTATGAATGTTTAACAACCCAATAAGATTAAAAAACAAATAACTATCAAAAAAAACATTTTGTATTTTTCCAACACCTAAGTAAAGATCAATCTAAATCATTTTTATTTCAAACAGGTAAAAAATGTGTCCTATGTAGGGGGTGAAATGGTTCTATATAACAATTTAATTGCTAGAAGCAGGGCTGGGAAAAAAAACTTAATGGGCTTTTTTTCAACAAGTTTTTGAGTTTTTTTCCCATATGCCCACAAACTCGTGGGCATGGCAAAAGAAAAGCCCCTTTTCTTGCTTAAAGAAAAGGGGCATGTTCAAAAAAAGCCCCTTTTCTTAAAAAAAACTCCTAGGAGCTTTAAGAAAAAATAACCCGCCCATCATTATTATAAAGAAAAATCAAAATTTTTTGAAATTATTATAAGGAAAACATAAAATGGGTTTTTGGGGGCTCTTTTAAAGAGCCACTTTTTGTGGGTTTTTTTTGCCCCTTTTCTTAGTAAGGGCTTTTTTGAATTCTTATTTTGGCCCTTTATTTGTAGCCCCCTTTCTTTTTTTATGTTTTGGGGGAAAAAGTGAGCCAAAGTTTTTTGGCTCATTGTTTTCCCAGCACTGGCTAGAAGTTGTCATAATTATAAATTTAGTATCTCATTATTTCAGTTAAAAAAAATTTTTTTTCAGAAGAATTATCTTTGTAAATCGCGAATTTAGTCAATTTTGCCAAAATTGGCCATTTTTTCAATTGTACTGTAAGGTTGATTATTTAGATAACGGGAAAAAAATATTGAAGGTAAAGCCATCATATAGATAGTTTTCTAAAATGAACAATCATTATTTTTTGCTAACAAAATTAATATTTTGGTTTTCTTATTACTCATTTACCCAAGTACATGATGGATTGTAGTTACTCCGTGGGACAAAATTTCATCGTTGCTTACAGTGTCGCACTCTTGGTCCTAGTTTTCATCGTACCTACATTACTGATCGTCTACAACTATTCTGTCATTTGTGTTTTCCTGATTAAACGGCAAAAACGAGTTTTAGCGACTCCCGAAAATATTGTCGCAACCAACACCCCGAGCCACCCAACAAACAAGAATGCAACACCAATGTCGGAAGTGACAAACCAGCTGGCATCTCTTTACAACAGAACATCTATCCATCCGGGTATGCCAAATGTTTCGGTAAAAACTGCACGGATATCAATAATATCGACCGTCTCACAAATGCACATCCATGAAACGAATGGCAAGAGTCTTTTTTATAAACGCCCATTACAAATCGAAGCAACCACGAGTGCACCTAATTTTAGTCAAGACAACAATAACGTAGTTGTTGACCAAGGCACATCACGTTTTTTTGTCAAATTTAAGGAACAGGTCTCTAAAATCTTTTTCAGCAAAATCAAACCCAGGCAGAAGATTGTTAATTGTGACAGCAACCCATGCCCAGATATGGAATCGGTTAAAAGTAACCAAACAGAGGACTCGCGGACACCAACTTGGATTCAAGACTATGATGACCATAACAATAACCAGGGCCGAATCTCAGCAAACACCAAGAAGAAAACTTACGGCCAAGCCATTCAAAATGCACTTCACTTGAAAGATGATATCAACAATGCCGCCATAACTCCCAATGACAATGTAAGCCAACGAACGACGATTGTCATGACAAAAAAACGCCAGGAACACATGAAAAGGGTGATTAAAGCACTCATTCTAGTATCTGTCTTGTATCTCGTCTCCTGGACCCCGTATTTCGTATTATACGTATTGGAGGTAGGCTATAATTAAACAGCTCGACAAATGTTTGAGATAAGCTAATCTATTAGAACCTATTTACTGTTATAGATCATCAAATATGTGTACCGTTTTTTCTGGTTAAACTTTGTGAGCTACAAACATTTTTATGAAGAAATGTTTAAACAAAAAAAAAGATCTAAAAACTAAAAAATATATTTAAAAAAATTTTATATATAAAAACATTAATTCCTGTATTAATAATTAAAATCATGTTTTTATTTTAATCCTGTAAAAACTGTGCCGACCTTGATATACAAATCTCATTATAAATGATAAATAATAGAATTTATAGTTGATATTTGTGAAGGAATAGGTCACAGAAAATTAGTCAATTTTGCAAAATTTGGCCATATTTATGATTTCCCCAAAGCTTTAGAGCCCTATCAGCGATGATTGGAAAACACAAGGAAAACAGTAAAAAGGCCATAATTAAGACGATTTCTCTTAAATTTTAATCTTTCATTTTTGTTGACATGTGTCAGAATGTTTTTAAATATAAAATAATGGATGAAATAATTGAGCAATTTTATTTAATATAATTTTGTATCAACATTTGCGAAAATCGAGTTCATTTTATTTATGTTAATTTTTTTTTTTCAGGAAAAAACTAATTATTTTTTTTATGCACGGTTCAATCTAAAATTGACGGTATACTATTTCGGAAAATCTTTCCATAATGTTAGTGTATTTTTTTTTATAAAACAGAGTGTACAATACAGGAGCTTAACTTTCACGGGTCGGCAAGTCATAAAGGACAAGTTATTGCTCTTCTTTTACAGCTTTAGCCTGGTTTATGATTTCTTCATTTACTACCATTACGACGAACGCTTCCGAGATACTCTACTCCGCATGCTATCAATCCGACATACGCCGGCGGATGACGAGTAAGGCAACTCGGCCATGATACGATTAAGGCGCAATTCACCCAATTAATATTAATCAAAAAAATTTGTTTTGGATTTCAACTAAATTTTATCTTGTAAAAATAAGGGCTTATACCCGCATTCAGGCTCAAATTAAATCTCGTCTAATTCACACGTATTCATGATTTTAGCTTGGGCGGATGCGTTTGGTCAGAGTTAAAAGATAAATAAGGGTCTTTTTTTGTAATTGGCCATAGCCGTTGTTCAGATTTAACTGATCCTATATGTAAAGCAAAAAAAACTCGGCCCATAACTTTTAAAAATAATGACTTCGCGGTTCCCATATTTGATTGGATTTTATAGGGAAAATACTTGGGTGATTAATAAGGTTTTGTCAGAATTAATTACACTGGACAACAAAAAAAACAACATAAACGATATTTCGAGGATTTTGTAGAGAATTTTCTTGCGATAACGACCCCGGGTTTAGTTTTTTATCCAATGCCTCCAATTTTTTTTAAACCGCGTCAAAATTCACAAAATTTCTTAAACTATTAATTTTCCAAAAAATCTATTGGCACATTCAGATTCCTTATAAAAAACATATCTAAAAAAGGTTATTACCTAAAATTATTAGTAATTTGCTTTTGTTATTTAGGATCAAAAAACGGATTTTATGACGAAAACCACTAATTTTATAAAAATGAAAAAATACAAAAAAATTAAATATTATAAAAAAATTAAAACGCCTTACCTTAATAATGAATGTTTCCGTTATCTAAATTTTAAACTTTTGTTATTACCCCTAGATTTTATAATGTAGAAGCCCAAAATAGCCCAAAAATTGAAAAATCTCGACATTGACACCGAATAACTAAAAATCTGAGGCAATGGCTAAAATTTTAATTTCATATTCGTGATCAGCGCCAAAAACTTGACCAAAAACCATAGTTGCCATAAATGATGCTTAGGGTCGTCCAATTGTTGTCCAGTGGTATTTTGCAGTCAGCAATTCATACATTTTTAAAATTTTTAATTTAATTCTAAGCCGTGAAGTATATTATCTACGAAAGTTTGAAACGTTATAATTATGAGATTTTTGTTGACATTTTTTTACTATATAATTTATAATATTTTATTATTATTTTTTTCACACGTTATGCATTAAATATAATAACTATATTATTTCCTGTATTTTTTAGTAAAATGTCATAAAAAATGCTAAATTGCAAATTAATAATGTGTAATAGGGCTGGGCGTTCAAAAATAAAAACCTGCGTTTTTGTTATTTGTTGGTTTTTTAATGAGGTTTTAGTTTTTTGTCAACCTTGTTTTTGTTTTTGAATTGTTGTTTTTGTTACATTATATTTTGTTTTTTTATTTGACCTTATAATTTTTTTTTTTTTCATTTTAATATTTGACACTTTTTGTGACATGATATATTTAAAGCAGAGCTGGGAAAATGCCCATTTTTGGGACAAACTCATTTTTTTATATTTCGAAATTTAGAAAAAATAAAGGGTTTTAGCTTTAATCAAAAAAATATTTATAAAATTTAAGATTTTCTGCTTATATTCTGTATTTATTAATAATTGATTTTTTAATCTGTCATAAAATTTTTAAAAAACAAAAATTTGAGTTTAGTCGAAAAATGGGTTTTTTCCCAGCTCTGATTTAAAGTATATAAAATTAACGTTTCGGGGCCACGTGAATTACGTATGTCGCAGCCTCTTTATTTACAAAAAATGCATATTGCAAAATAAAATTTATTATAAAATCTATCAATTATATTGCAAATAAATGACAGTTTAAATGTTTAAACTATATTGTATTGCAAATAATGGCGGCATTATGGCCACTTTTTTTGAAAAACTTAGCATGCCGCTAATTAAAAAATGTTGCCAAACTTTGGCACTAGTTTTTTTTTATTTGAGAATTTTGAACACTAAATTAAACTTTAAATTACGAGCTAGCCTTCGTTTAAGGAATGAGAATAACTTTTCGGTTGTTGGATATTCATCCTGCCAATTTTAAAAATTTGAGAGAATTAAAAAAATATTCAAGAATATTGTTTATTCAATTTTGATGCTAAGATAAAGGTATGGAAAGCATTATGAATTATACCCTCTAAGATATTCTTTTAAAAATTTGCTTCAAAAATAAGGCAATGAAAAAAGCTATTTTAATGGCATCATCTCTACCAGTTACAATTTATACAGCATTAAGGTCTTATAGCACCAAAAATTAGGTCATAAACTAACGTTATTCTACGCGATAAAAGACTGTTGGCTTTGTGTAATCCGATGAGTATCAATTAATCAATGTTATTTTTTTTGACACCTTGGCGACATAAATAAACGGCATTTAACAATGTTTGAGGATAGGTGTTTTGAATCTAAAAAACTATTTTACAATAGCACACAGCCATTGTAAAAAAATTATATTGATAAATTTTAATAATCACACACAAAAATGATAATTGATTTTAACATGTCATAGCGTTATTATATTGAACGCCACTTCCTAGATTAAATAAAAATTGATTTTTCTCATAAATGACCTAAACCTTTTGCAAGGTCTTATCTTAAATATTCACGGATTCATTTTAAAATACATCTCTAATAAACCCTCTTTGCTCATAAACATATTGAAGTCAAGTCTTAAAAAATTTAGATGTTATATATGTTGACGTGAAATCTATTAATTATTCTGAAAATTAACATGTATAAATGTTGCTTTTTACATTAATAAGGGCCGACAGGTTGGGTTGTCATAAAAAAACAAGGCTAATTAATAAATTTTAAGGTAACCTTAAAATTAGGTTTAATGGATTTTAAGAAATCCTAATATAACATATGAACAATGCCAAATATTAGATGAAAGATGATATAGCCATGATAATTAGATTAAAATGGTTTCATTAAACAAAAACGAAACTGACATCAATATATTTAGAATATGAGACTGTCCAAGCCTTAGAATTACAGTTACCAAATTGTTATCACTATATGTATAAAGTGTTAGTCTTTCATTAAATCGATTCATGCAAAATAGGACAGTGAAGAAAAACCGAGCAAGGGTCGGGTCATCGAGATAATAATAATAAAAATTTCTTCTTAACACCATGTTTTTGGCATCTTGAAAACATTTGTATATAAAAAATTTATTTGCATCTACCGGAAGGTAAAATCAAGGAAAAGAATGTTGTAACCTTTTTTTCAGTTCGGGGTAGTTTTTGGGGTTTAAGTTTATTTTGTTAATATATTAACTAATAAAGATTGATATTTCAATTTATTACCACTGAAAATATTTATAATCGCGTCGTCTCCTTTTCTGGAACATTGATGTTAAAAATGTTTAGAAAACACTTGTTTTTTAAGGGCTCGGTAAATTTATCAGAGTCGTATCTACAGTTTTATGACACCTATTTTTATGTATAGGTAAAAAACCTTTTTAAAAAAAATTAAAATTAAGCGAGATCAATTTCATGAATAGAAACCCAATAAAACGCACCTTTCGAATCTCTATCTCATACCTGGTCAGATTGGACACATGTTAAAGCGCGTACATTCCATTTATTTAAAATAATGCTAGGGGCTCGAATGAAAAAAGCAGGTAAACAATTCATTTAAATGCAAAGAAAACTTAAATTGGACCTAGCCAACATTTGGTTGATAGTTAGCCCCGCCCTAAAAACCTTCCCAGGTAACCATGGCTAAAACATTACATCAAATTGATTTATCAGCAAATAACACTGGACAACAAAAAAAAACAACATAAACGATTTTTTGAGGGTTTTGTAGAGAATTTTCTTGCGATAACAATCCCGGGTTTAGTTTTTTTTCCAATGCCTCCATTTTTTTTTAAACCGCGTCCAAAGTTCAGAAAAAAATTCACAAAATTTTTTTTACTATTATTTCTACTAAAATCTATTGGCATATTCAGATTCCTTATAAAAAAACATATCTAAAAAAGGTTATTACATAAAATTTTTAGCAATTTACTTTCAAGTTATTTAGGATCAAAAAACGGAGTTTATGACGAAAACCACTAATTTTACAAAAATAAAAAAATTAAATATTTAAAAAAAATTAAACCCTTTACGTTAATAATGAATGTTTTCGTTATCTAAATATATTTTTAAACTTTTGTTACTACCCATAGGTTTAATGATATAGAAGCCCTACCCCAAAAATTGAAAAATCTCAACTTTGACACCGAATAACTAAAAATATGAGGCATTGGCTAAAATTCTGATTTCATATTCGTGATCAGCGCCAAAAACTTGACCAAAACCCATAATTGCCATAAATGATGCTTAGGGTCGTCCAAATTTTGTTGTCCAGTGTAATTTATTCTCATCAATTGTAAGGCACACAAAATAATCTAAAAGCTTAAAATCAATATTTGTAGCAAAATGAATTAGGGTGAGCTAATACTCCTTATTTATCAAAATCAAATTTCCGCCAATTTTATTTTTACTAAAATAAATGAATGGTTAAAAAACAATATACAATTCATAAAATTAACTCAAATTGGAATGAGTTGCTTTCACATATTTTTAGCTCAATACATTTCATAAAATTAACTAAAATTGGAATGAGTTGCTCTCACATATTGTGAGCTCACAGCTCTGGGCTCAAAATTATAAACTTCTGATTACAGGTAGTCTGCATAACCGTATGTATTTCTAATAAGTTATGTTCCGGGTAAATAATATTTTTCGGTGTTGAAATTCTTTCAGGTTTGAGATCCAAATCGATGACAAAATATTCACGTAAAAAGATGTATTTTAAATCAAGAGTATTTTAATATAGGGGCCAAAGTATGTTTGCAATCTTTTAAAACTTTTTAATTCTCGAGTTTTTTATTATAAAGCCCAGCCCGACCCATGCACGAGTCGGAGAGGCACCGGGCAAGGAAAGGCATTGGTAGGAATCTAATTGTCCAAAAACATATCCATGAGTAAATAAAACAGAGAAAACATTTTTTGACTTATTTTTGCAAAAGGGGTGTAATTACGACAAGGCCCTTTAACAATTGAATTGGTAAAATAAATTAATTAGTTACCATTTACTATTTTATATGCATAAAAAGTTAGGAACGAAAAAACAAATTTAGACATAATATAAAAAACAATAAAATTTAACGAATTAAATGTTGTATATATAAGTAAATTTTTTTTGTAAATCTAGACAACTAAGAGCCCCATCGGAAATGTGCATATGCTTTATTCGTCTCGCATAATGCATGTAAGTCGCGTTTCCTCTTTATTATCGTTCCCTGGTATAAAAATATATTTTAGTATATAAAATCAATTTTTCTCAATATCAAAAAAGGTATATATAAAGTCAACTGCGAGTTTCGTTAGTATAACTAAATTTCTAACATATAATATGACCTATACGATAGGCAAAGCTTTGTCTTCATTTCTAATCCGTTAAGCGTTTTTCTTAATCTTGTGCAGAACACATATATGTATTTTCGCTACTCATAAAATTATTTTAAAACTTTTTTTCTTAGATTAAGTTCATCTTAATCCTGTTTATTTTAACTAATTTACAAAACCATAATGCCAATTTTAAAAAATTGTATTAAATAATAAGGTATTTTTTTTATATATGCAGGATAGCAGCATCTTAAAAAATGAAATGTCTTGCATATATTACAAAAAAAAGGAAATACAAAATGCCCAAAAACAGCGGCGTTAATATAGCGAAAAACAATAATTTGATAATTTTAGACAAAACACTAAAAAATCAGCTCTGTAAAATTTGTTGACGATTTGTAATAAATATTAAAAAAAAACTTTTTTATTAACTTTTCTTCATATAAATTAAACTCGATAAAACTAACTTGATTCTTGTAGGCATCTAAAATTTCCCAAGCGAGCTTATCGCTAAACCAAATGGGACCTTCTTTTTCGCGCGACGCCTCCAATAACCATTTGAGTGCTCGGAATCGACTGAGATTTGGGTTTATTGGACAGGGAACCTTTAAAATATTAAAAAATGAATGGAACAATGTCCTAATGGATAAATACACAATTTAATTTAAATATTAGTTTTTGCAGATTTATATTGCAAAAATAATGAAAATTTTTTTTTTGTATTTTATCTTGTTCTCGTTGGTTTTTTAAAAGGCTGTTTTTGTCTGTGATATCAAAACTCGTTGTTTTTTGTTTGACAACTATTTTTTTTTGTATTTGATAAATTATATTTTCTACCATCATAGGCTGTTATATTTGATTTCTTAAAAAGAACACACAAAATTACTTTTTAGCATATAAAATCAACGTTTGCCACTTAAAATCTAGGTTATTTGGTCAATGTTCACATTTTTGTATTACATGGCTATATAAATATTAGCAAAGCTTCAGAATGTAATATTAATAAATAAAATCGGAGATAATTGTGCAAAAATTGCAATTATATAATCTAATGTCCTTAACTTTCTTACAACAAAAAAAATATTCTTTTAATATAACAATCATAAAGGTTAAATTATAAATAATATCCCAAGGCTCTACATGAATATTTTTAAAATGATATAATGTTTAGTTAATATAAATTTGATATAAGTAGAAAATAACTTGTTCGTAAACAAATTCAATATATTTTATTTTTTATGCCAAAAATAATCGTTTTTGGACAAGTTTAAGAAAACGATACAAGAAATTGGGGAGGCATATAATTTTATTCTCCTATTCTTATTTTGACCAAGTTTATATTTATCTGTAGATGTAAGATTAAAATAAAAAGTAATGCACAAAATATATTTCAAAATCTGCGATTTAAAGATCATTATAATTTTTATTTTACCGTTTAGGCCTCATTAAGCTGACTGGACACTTATTTATGACAAAAGTTAGGTATCTGCATTTATTGATAATTTCATAGCCACATGCAAGCAGTAATCCAAAAATGTTGCAATTTGCAGTATAAATGGTTTAGGCTGATAAATTAGCGATACAAAGATATTTTTAATAAAATGTTACAAAAATGAGCTTTTATATTTTATTGTTGTAAAAGTGCACAATAAGGAAAAAGGAATTTCATCATAGACTGAATAATTAAGTGGTATAATTTGTTTTAATACCTTTTCCCTACATTTGTTCCTTTTAAAAAATTTACCAATATTCTTTTTTTAATATGTTCTCTTAAAAATTTGAGCAATGCTACCTTTTTTTACATATATTTGCTTATAAAATATTAAAAATGATGTCTTATAGAAAAATTTCTTTTAATCTGAGCTAATCAACAACATAAATTTTAGAAATTATAAGTACTTTACAAATTTTTAGGATAACCATATAAATTACATCTTTTGCTCTTATTATCATTGCCATGTGGCTTTGGAAATTCATATTTAAGATAATAAAAAATTCCCAAAATTCAATTATATTCATTCAAATTAACTATTATTTAATTATAATTATAGTCTAAAAATGAAAGGTTTGTTTTTGAAACTAATTTTTGTACTAGTACTTTAGTTTTAATATTTTGCTACCTGTTTTTGTTTTTGACAAACACTAATTTTATGTCGTGCCAAGCCCTAATTTTTGACAAAGTTTTTAATTCTAATAAATTATATTATCATTCGAATTATAAAAATGTTGCACTTTTTTCTGGTTGTTACCATAAAAAAAATAAAAATTCCAAAAATAAAAAAAATTTAATATGGTCTAGGTTAGATTAACCCGGGCCCTGTTGTTATGGTTTGGCCCACCCAACATATTTTTTCACGGCCTGGCCTAATATTTGGTTTTTATTTAGGTCGAGCCCGAAATTACAACTATGGCCCGATATTTTTTTTTAAAAGCTAAAGGAATTTTGCTTATATCAATAAAATACAAGGTGTAAAAGTAATACTTTACATTGTTTGATAATAAATTTGTCATTTTTAGCTCATGTTAACGATAGTGTAAAAAATTAAGGCAAAATGGTTTGGAAAATCGGCCTAGCCCGACTTGTAATTCTATTTATTAATGCCAGGCCCTTCCGGCCTGTTTTTCGGGCGGCGGGCACTGACGGAGCAGGCTTTCGGATCCCGACTTTGATCTCTATTCTAAGTGTCAATTAGAAATTTGGAACATTTTATAAAAACTTAAATAATGATGGAGCCATAATTAAAAGTTTACATCACAAAAAATTGAACAATTGATTTTAATAAACTATTTTTAGAAGCTTTTTAGTTTTGGTAACTGTTTAAAAAATATATGACATTATTTATATCATGGTCGATTATGGCTAAGGCTGGATATTTAAATGGAATGGGAAAAATAGTAAAAGAAAAGACCACATTGTAAATTTCACTGCAGTGTAAACTTCTCACAACCTTCATAAACTCTAATAGTTATTTATGATCTTTTTTAAATATATTCCTTTTTAACAATTAAATAAATTAGTTATAAATAAAAATATCATTATAGTTTTAATAGAATTTACATAAAATTACAAAATACTTATATGCAAAAAAAAATAATAGGTAAAAATCTTATAATTTTTTTTTGATCAGTGCACTATTTCATAAAAAAGGACATGAAGCAACTATTTTATTTTTCATTTAATTATAACCTGGTATGTAGTTCCTCCACGTTTAACATGCTGCATTAAAAACAAAGGGGTTGCATTTTCTATTGCTTTATGGAATATAACAAGTGGGTTGAGCTCAATATAAGTTTCTGTATCACCTGCAATTTGTTTAGTGTGGTATTCCCTTAACTGTTTCCACTTAATAGCTTGAAAGGCCTAATAAGTTAATCATAATACAATCAGCTACTTTGTTTACCTATGCTAATTGCTATATTTAATTTTTAAGGAAATAAATGAGGTTGGTGTTTAAATTTATAAACTAAATAATAAATGAGACTAAAATAATATTTCTCACAAAATATTATGTCAAATTAGAGATATATTCAAGATTTTAAAAATAGGGGGGGGGGGGCATATTTAATAAAAATTATAGGGAGGGAGCCTCAGAATATTAGGGGGCAGATGTATACATTTTATATTTTCTGAAAGAAGGGCAGATTTACCCCTCCCTCATCCCCCCCCCCTAGTTAAAGCATTTAAAACAAACATAGTAAAAACCAAATCTTACATTAGCAACTAAAGAATAAGCCAACACTCTATCAGAATTTTTCATTACCATATTGGTAAAAGTACTAGTAAAATAGTTATATAAAAATTAATTAACGTGAGTAGCTTATCAGAAAAAGTAAAGCTCATAAGGTTTGTCTGAACAGGTTTAATAGGTCGATAAGTAACATCAGTAGGATTTTCAATAGCTTCCTTAATCTCATTAATGTCTGTAAGAGGTGGTAAATATTGTGGAGAATATACAGATGTTCTGTGCAATATCAAACACAGGCTATTAAAATAATTTAAATAGAGTACAAATACTTTTTAGTCGTTGTCAATAATTTATGCATCTTAAATTACAGTTCAATATCTTTTTAAAAATTTAGGATGATTGGAAAGGGCCATCCATGCCTTTATTTAAATCATATGGTAATAAATATGTGTGAATGCGAATTACTTATTAACTTTCGAAAAAATGATATGCATTAGAAATTTAAATACTTTTAATCTTTGCAGGTACAAGTTTTTATTATTATATAAATTTTGTAGCATTTTTTTATTGTATTATTAGAATGCTTACTACATTACCCAAATGCAATGTTAATAAACAACAACTTGATTTCCTTAAAGAACAATGTATTGTTGTTAATAAAGATGATAATATAATTGGATCAGAATCAAAAGAAGCTTGTCATTTGGCAGAAAACATAAAAAAAGGTATTACTTTGATAGCTTATTTATTTTAGGAATGTTACATAGGGCATTTAGTGTTTTTTTATTTAATGATAAGGATGAGTTATTGATGCAACAAAGATCAGATTACAAAGTTACATTCCCTGGTATTTATATGACACCTAAATAATTTGCAAGGACTATTGACAAACACTTGCTGTAGTCACCCTCTTTATAATGCTCAAGAAAATACAGTAGATGTTATTATAGGGCTAAAGCATGCAGCTGTAAGGAAACTCAAGCATGAACTTGGTATTGAGGTAAAACAAAAATCTAATTAATTGACCAAAACATAGTATTGTTTTGATTACACCATTTGTTTTATAAATTCTTAGATAAAATAATATGAATTTTAGCTTAGAAATTTTACACAGGTCTATAAATTATGAATATTTAAAATTTTTTACAAGGCCTCAAATTATAATTGCAGTGTTTCAAATTAAAGTTTTAATAATTAAGGTAACCTGTTAATTTGATTGGTAATAATTGAATATTTTGTATTATCATGGCTATTATCTTATCTATTTGTTTAATTTATTTTTATGTCTCTTTTTTCTCTACATGTGGACTTAGTCTCAATCACTAGGACTGCAATATGGTCTTATCTCCATTATTTTCTCCATGTATTCAGCCTCCTATTTTTGTAGTCATAGTTAAAGTGATTAAAAAACAACTTAAAGATTTCAAAATAAATTCAAATTTTTTCTATCTTTACTATAAGGGCATATTAAAGATGGACTATTGTTTTAACAAAAAAAGCTTAATTTAATTATCAATATCATACACAATGAGGTTATAAAAGTGGAGCAAGAAAATTATATGTTTTTAAATAATCTGTGAAATATTTAGAAAAATAATAAATGTGTATTCATTGGCATCTTGAATACGTATATTTGATCCATCTGAAGTGGTGATAAAATTTAGAGTAATTTCAAATTTAAGAGCCAATTATGAAGCTTTAATCAAGCAAGCTGCCACCTGAAGTTATTAAATATAGCTGTAACAATTAATTTTTTTTAACCTTAATTAAAAAATTAAATTTATGAATTAATCACTAATGTTCACATTTAGTTAAGTTCAAATTTCCAAATGGCAAAATTTTGTTTTAGGGTATAAAATGAAAAATTTACAAAATAGGTTATTACCTTATTCTGATAATAATTTTATGTCCTATTGATATTCATTTTTTTATATAGTCAAACTGCCGTTATTGTACTTAAGGTCGAAAAATAATTGACTCATTTATTTATGTGATTTTAATTTTCTTTTGCTAAGATGCACAAAAATATGAAATTTACAAATGCAATTTGGATTCTTTTTGATGCACAATTCGTTAAAATTCAAACTGTCAGTTAAAAAAAATATCGTTACAAAAAATCTGATAAAATATTTATTAGTATAAGATTGCTCAATTAAAGATATGTACAAAATGAAAAAAAGTTTGGCCTAAATAATGAATATCAGACAAGATTGTTAAACAGATTTCTTATCCCGACCAGAGTTAATGTCGATATATGTTATAAAAGTTAGCGTTTATATTATAAAAAAAAATTAATTTTCAATTGTATAGCAGACTTACAAAAAGTAATTTGCAATGTAAAATATTTAAAAATTGAAATGATAGTAGTCTTAATTTGGTTGGTAACTTTACTTTTCTTCCTGTTATATTAGATAAACGAATCAGATCTCAAGTACAAAGCCCGATTTTATTATAAAGCTCTCTCAGACGACAAATGGGGTGAACATGAAATAGATTATATTTTCCTAGTCCGAAAAAATATAAGCCTGAACCTTAACCCTAATGAAGTTAAAATGGCTCGCTATTTTTCACTTGCTGAAATGTGGAATATTCTTCGTAATAACATTTCTCAGTGTTTGTATACTTCAATATCATCATCTTTTATTGAAAAATAGAATGTTTTTTTTTAGTTTTTTTTTTGCATTATTTTTTTGATTTAATTGTAATTATTAATTATTGAGGCTGTTAATATTTTTGATATTAATTTTAACATTTAAAATGCCTTTTTTTATTAGGTGACAACAAAAAAGAAGGCTATGCCATTTCTCCTTGGTTTGAACTTATTGCTCAAAACTTTTTATTTAAATGGTGGACCACTCTCAGTCAAAATCTCAAAGATGAAACTAGTCTGGGACCTATTCACAAATTTTAAATTTGTTTTTATACTTATAAAATTTATATTGCATTTTGTATATATGTTGATTTAACGTAGGTGTTGCATAATTTGGTCATTTTTCTAACAATAATTTTGATTTGTAGCAGATAGGTATTAAATTCTAGCTATTAAAAATTAAATTTAGTTAATATTTTGGGAGGGGTAGGAAGCATTGTAATTGCTGTGCGGCGACGTCCACAACCCCTTGGGTAGGATAAAGTGCGACTCTCCCTAAATACCATAATATCCATTGGACGCCTTATTCTCCGATATTTTATAGCATTCAGGCTTTACAACCCTGAAAGCGAAGGTCAACGTCTTTCACCTGCTAAAACACTTTTTCCCTCTTGGATATCCTTCAATGCATAGCCTCTTTCCTTTTTATATCATAAACTTAGGACAATAAACCAAAACTTAGTATTTTCTACAATTTTTTATTTCTAATGTTCAATTAAGTTGTAAATTGCTAGCAGTGTTTTATTAACATGATAAAGGACATAATTAAACAACAATTTAACAAAAAAGCACAAATAATTAAATTATTTCGATATAATGAATGCAATAATAAAATTTAAAGTAAAAAAACAAAAAATTTTTAATGATAATTGGTGAAAAAAACTAATAATTATAAAGCTATTAAAAATTTATATACATCTTACATCTAATTATCATAAGGTATTAAAGAATATAAGCGGGCAGGTGGAATCGTAAAAAATATACAAATATGCATGATTAAGTTATACAATTATTGAAAAAAAAAACTTAAAAAGGCGATTAAAACGTTTTTTTTTAAATTATCGTGTAGTTTAAGGATTTTCAATAAAAACAATTTATTCGGATTCTTTTTCGTCGTCACCGCTTTTGGTAATGGTTGTCGGGGAATCAGTGTCACTTGCGGTTTGTAAGATTTGAGAAACCCTTTCCTAATGCGTTAAATATATATAAACAAAATATTGGGATTTTTAAGTTGTGTGTTTGGAATGCGAATAGATGTAATTTTCCTAATTTACTTAACTTTAATATAATCTAAAAAATATAGAAAATGGTTATTAAGAGCAAAAAGATACAAAAAATGTGATGAAAAGCTATAATTCATTTTAGTTTTTTTTAATTGATATAAATATAATTTTTCAGCTTAACAATAAGTATCTTTTTAACCATTTTTATATTTGATAAAAGATAAATAATAGTGAAGTGCTTATTTAATATATACAATATGTTGTCCTGTTTATATAAAAAAAGCCCTACAATTAAATTTTTTTATATAAAACTACAAAAGTTAAACATATCTTTAATTTTTGAATAATCCGTGAAAAACATAATTGACATATAATTTAGTTACCAAACTTATAGTCTCATTTGATAAAAATATTTGTGTTTTAAGTAGATATGGACTTAAAGAAAAAAAAGCTTTGAATACAAATTTAACCTGTAATTCGGGGTCGAGTTGTTCAAAGGTAAGCGGTTTACCTGTCCCATCGTCAAACAAGATTTCTTCAACCATTTGGGTTTCCTCTCGTCCATCTTTCACAATGGTTCGCTCTTTTTTACGCTTCATTATACGGACCCTGTATTTAATAATACCATATTAAGACCAATTTTTGTACAGCTAATAAATTAAATCCTTTTTCTACTTACTAGACATTTTTTTAAAGTTGTTATAGCAATTTCACGTTACACAGATCGGCAAAAAATAATTGGGCAACACCGAAGAAAAATAATACCCATGATGGTCTTACCTATATTTTCCAGTTTCCTAAAACTTCGATTTTCTTAGTTATATATCGAAAAAAATCGCCAAAATACCAAATGACTAATTTTGCGACCTCGAGAAAACGAAAAATAAAATTTTTTTTCATATTAAAATCACTTTGTAATTTATATTTTTTATTCGTAATAATGAAAAATAAATTTTTAAGCATATTAAGCTCTTACATCAACAGTTAGGTTATACATATTTGGCACCTAAACCTAAAAAAACACGATCGGTTTTGAAATAAAACTATTATTTGAAGTTTAAATTTATAGTTTAGCTGATGTGAATATGTTAAAAAAATTTAAATGTATTTTGTTTAAAAATTTTTATTTGTTATTTTATTATTTTTCCAAAAAATTTTAATGTTTATAGCTGGCTTTGAGTTTGCTTAGTAAAATGGCGGATTCAAAAATTTCTAAGACATAACAGATCTGGTCTTTAAAGTTGGATCATAACTCTCAAAAATTTGTTGACCTGTATAATTTGTGATACAGACCAATAACACGAAACTAAGGTCAAATGATTTTATGAAGATATATGAGAATAGATAATTCCACCAGAAAATTTAAAATACAATGCCATCGTTGTATTATTAAATAAGCAAAATGTCGATCATATAATGTTAAGTAGAATCAAACTTGTTAAGTGTTGTTTCCCCCTCGTATTCATGAATGGTTTGAGGTTCTGCGATTAAAATAAAAAAAAAATATAACAAATTTGTATAAATTAATTCATGGCTTCTAAATGAACAAGTATTAAACTCAATACACATTTAACATATAGTGTCATTACGGTAAAGCCTTTATATAATTGGGGAAAGGGGGTAGTCATTTGTATTCATTTAATCTAAAATTCTAAAAATCTTTATTTGTTTTTCCCAAAAATAGCCTGTGATATTTAATTTATAAATGTTTAAAATCAAGGTTGTGATTGGCAAAATTTTAATTCTTAATATATAAAGAGGTCAACACCTGCGCTGGTATGTAAATTAGGCGAAGTTTGGTCATTGGTATTTTTGGTCATGCGACTACTGTTTGAATCAAGGGAAAGCCCAAACTTATCTTTAATATCATTGAACGTTGAGCTGAGTGAATTACGAGAGGGAAGCTCTAAAAAAAGATTATCATTCGAAGCTAGTAAGACAGAGTCGGCCTCATTTAGAGCACATAATGAGGAGGTTCGAGGAGTATTTACTACATTTGGGGAAGGAGAAATTTGCTCAATGTTAGATCGAGTTGTCGGCAATGGGAGTAAAATCTCATTTTTTCGTGTGATTTTTATGACCTGGCCCGTAATAATATCAATTTTTGTGGTGGTCGTTTCTTCTTCATTCTGAAACGTAGTGGTAGTTTGACCTGAATTTTTTGGCAGAGCCGCAGCGGCAGACCGGTCAGGCAAGTCATGACCGGTGAAGATGCGCATGGGTTTATTGTAGGCCCCGAAAATGCTTGGGGCATAACTTGGCCCATCGCGCGCAAAATTAAAGGGTTTGCTGTGCGCTGCCCTCTTGCCTGGCATAGGTTGGGAGGGCGTTTCTTTTTTCAGTGTGGTGAATAATTGTTTTTTGGGTCGCGTGTTCGTTGATAATTTCGAAATGTTTAATTTTTTGTCAATGTTGCTGCTAGTTTTGGAAACCAATGAAAACTGCTTATTTGCTAATTGTGTAGATGTTGTGGGTTTGACACCTTTTTTAGGTAAACTAGAGGTAGGTTTGACACGGGGCTCAGGTAAAGACGATAATTTTTTACTCGCTTCATGCGTGTAATGTGGTTTGGCCGGTAGAGCTTTAACTTTATTTAGTGAAATTTGAGCGGGGTTGGACGGATTTGGAAATTGCTTACTGGTCGTTTGAGGTTTAATTTGACGCTTTTTTAGATTCATATTGTTTTTCGAGTTGTTGACACTGCTTGTACCCTTTTCGCTTGAAAATTTGGAAACAAGGGCAGATGCCTTAAGGGGTAAGGGAAGTTTCAAATTCTTGATTGCCACATTTGAATGACTCTTTTGTTTCGAGTCCTTGAATGTGTCGGGATTTTGGGTAGATGATTCGGAGAACGTTTCTATTGCCAACATCAACTCATTTTCTGAACTGTAAGATGCGATTGGGCTTCTAACCACCGTTTCCTTTGTAATTATAAGGCAGTCCGCGGTAAAAATATTCTCATCATTAACATTATTATCACTCAAAACACCATTGTTTTTAATATTATCCCTACTACTATTAATGAGGTCATTAATATCATTATTATTAGTATTATTCCTAACGGGGTAAATGCCATTTGAGCCCATATCTAGCCCAAGGTGTTTAAAATCCAAATTTGGCGGTGAAAAAGTTTCCTTTTCTGATTCTACAATTCGAAGTGCAATCCAAAATTTAACATGATCAAGTGTTGGAAAAATGTGCAAAAATAATGCTGATTGCAAAACATTGAAATGATTGGACTACGGGAGGATTTCAAACAGTAGGCACAATGAGAGCGACGCAAGCGACCAATGACCAAATGTCCCTCGATTTCTTCTAAAATTGTCATAATCTTAATTGAAACCTATAAATTATGAGGAGGGGCCATCGTATGGATTATGAATTCATTTAAATTAAAAAAAATAAGGGCAGGACAGAAAGCAAACAAGCGGCTTAGCTAGGCATATACATGCTTATATTACAGATAATCAAATTTATATATATTAATTTACGACATTTACAGATACTTTATCTTTTTACAATTATAACTGTAACATGGTGTTGAAGTAAACTCTACAAATGTATTATCCTTACCTGAATAATAAGGATTGCCGTTTAGTACATGTCTATGAGCTAGAATTGTAAATGACGGGATCACAATAAAATACAATAAATGTAGGTCCTAAAGGTCCAAGTAATTGATCCTTAACTTAATGACAGTCAATCACAAATAGCTATGTAGGCGCGAACAAAATCATGCCTGCAGGGTACACCAGTTGATTTATTTCAAATATAAAATAAAAATGAATTAAAACATGGGGTACAAGACTGATACAATTACATTGTAGCACGGAGGCTAAACAGGACATTGCTAATGTAATAACAGTGACAAAATACCAATAAAAAAGGGACAAATATAACATTCATACAATATAAAATATGTATGTGGCGAGACGAGGGACAATATAGGACGAGACAAAGGGCAAACCACGGCACGACGACATTTGATTGGTGCTACCTTCGAAAATGAGAGCAGTATCCCCAACGAATGAATGGTACATCCCGACATCGGATGATGGAAATTTGGATAAAGGGGAGACCTCCGGTCGATGCAATCGCTGTGAAAGATTAAAGGGGTTCTCTTGGCTGGAAGTGGAAAGATTGGTAGAGGTTGACGTGTCCAAACTCATAAGGGCTCGGTCCATCGCCAAGTGGCTCATTTCTTTGGAGCATTCATCAATCTCCTCTGAGAGGGTTCGATTTGGATCCTGTTGTTGCGGCCCGGGCCGAATACTCATTTCACCTTTCTGATAATGTTGATGATCGGGTGTCTTGGCGCTCGACAATTTGGCAAAGGCCGAGGTTTGAACTACATTTTGGGGCTCGGGAACTTCAATCTTTTCCCAATCGCTATAATCGTGATCTCCCATATCATCATCACCATTACCTTCTCCGCCACTCAAATCCTCTAGGACCGATGGTTCAGAGGAGGTAGTGGTCGAGGGAAGGCTCTGGAGAGTTGCTGAAACTTTTTTAACACCTAGGTACGATGCCATAGAGGTGGAGTTTAAGTCAATGGGACGAGCAATTTCATCGAGGGCGCTATCAATGGCTTTAGCACTAAGTAGTTTTGAGGTTTCGTCAGTATAGCCCATCGTAGAGACAGACGCTGGTGTGGCTGTGTCAGCGGGGGAAGGCTTATTAATTATTAGGACCCCGCCGTCCTCATAAAAATGCGGACCAAAAATTTGGGGCTGAGGCGGAAGTGCATCTAATGGACTAACGAAATGCATGGGAGACGGATGAAGCACGTGGGTTTCACTGTTATCATGTTTATCAATTAAAGGAGATAAAGGAGGTCGAGCTCGTTGCTTTTCTCCTCCAATTTTTTCTGCACTCATACGATTCTCGGCGAGCAAAGTATCACAAAAGTCACCTAGATATTGAGTAAGCGTATCATTGACGGCAGATTCTACCATACAATACAAGGACCGGTAATAGGAGTTATCCGATGAAGCTTGGGGTGCTAATATATCGGGGCTACCCTGTCTCCCGACTAAGGTTACAACATCGGAAATATTTTTTATATTTTCGCCAATAAGTTCGCGAAATTTAAGGCGGTAGCTTTCGTTGATATAATCCTTGATATCAATAATCATGTCCTGGACTACGGAATCAAGTTTATCGTTAGTGTAATCATCAACTTTATCGCGTTTGTCATTAATCAGCCCATCTAAACGTTGCAAAAAATAAACCGAATAATCGTGGCCCACCAATCGTTTAATAATTCGCATAAGGCTTAAGTAGATTTGTCCTTCTAAACGGTCGGAAAGGGTTACTATCTCGTTTTCGCTAGTTCGGTCATAATCGTCTAAAGTACAAAACGTTTCGGTCGTAAGTTGACGAGCAAATTCCCGTACAAAAGAATCCTCACAAAGCCTAATCATTTGATTTTCAACGTTGCCCAAGTACCTGTGATTATAGGGAGGAGGCGGGAGAACTTCTTCGTCGAAGGAGGAACCACGGTGAAGGTCAGTGACTGGTGGTGAAGGCTTAGCTTCGAGGTAGGGTACAGATCGCCGTATATGCTGCTCTTCCATATCCACCGATTTTAACGGCCCTCGTTGTATCGGCGATTCAACGTAACGAACAGTTTTAACGACAGTCGGTGAAAGGATTGGTGAGGCTTGTCGGAGACTCGGTGGTTGTTGTTGTTCTTCATCGTCCGTTTTGTAGAAGGCGATACCGCTCGAGGAGGCCCGTGAAAGATTTTCCTCATCGTCGAGCAAGGTGACGCCGTAGCGTTGAGCAACTTGCTCCAGTTTTTCCTCCGTAGCTGGGATAATTTGTCGTTCAATGCTAACAATTTCACCCGTCGGGGTTCGACGCGTAATGACGACCTCCTCCTCGTAGCTCACAAATTTTTCCTCTTCCTCAAAATGCTCCACGTCCTCGCGCGTTTCAATCGCCGATTCTTCCATGATAAACGATTCGTCGAGGTTAGCGTCACTATCGAGACCGTCGCAAGTGTCGTCCCTACGTTCGTGCAATAGTTCCTCCTTGGTGCTCTGGTCTTCAGTGCTGCTTACGAGCGCATAATCTTCACAAATCGATTCGCCCATTTGTTTATCCTTTTCACTTTCCATAGTGGCATGACTATCTTCATGTTTAGCGAATGGGGAAGTCTGGCGTGGTTCATCTCCGCTTGAATGGTACATATCGCGAGCAAAGTAATGTTGCTCCTCGTCCAATGTGATGTCCTTTGGCGGAAAGTGTTGAAGTAACCTTTTTTCATCACCCATTGGAATATAGGATGATATATTCCGAAGACCCGATGGCTCCTCGGCTCGCCCGTGTAATTCTTGCACCTGCTGCAGGTCGTGCTCCATTTCATCGTGCAACAGATCAACTTCCTTGGGCGGTAAGTGCTCCTCAAACGAATACACGTGTTTTTGAGTTTCCGTGGTAACGCTATCACTTTCATCTAAGTCACAGGCAGTTTGGTAATCCAACATTGTAGCGTTGGAGGCCGTAGTTGGATAATCAAAATGCGTATGATCATCGGCTCCTTCAGATGTGGCAGGCGTAACTATCGAAGTTGTAGGCGAATATTGTTCCCCAAACTCATCAACAATTAAATCCGGGGCAGAAGCGGTCGGGGGTGGCGAAGCGTAGCATTTTGTTTTGGAACTGGGAGATGGGGGTGTAACAAGCTCTGCGCTACTCTCACTATCAAGATCGTAAGTTGGGGTATGGTGGTCCATAATCACAATCTTATCCTCGAACCTAACGGTAGATATTGGGGGTTTTGACTGGCATTCGGAAGTGGTGGCGATCGAAATGCGATCGATATCGGTGGAAGTCACGTTAATTGAGGTTTCGGTTTTAAAGGTAAAATTGTTTTGAGATGCAATATGGTGGGATGCCGTTGTGGTAGATTTTTTGGCTTCGGCACTCGTAGCGTCATCGATAACTCGGGACTCATGTTCCGTTTCATAGGTTAATACCTTAGTTGGTGAAGTGACAGGTGTTTTTTTGTGTGGCGAGGTAGGTGACGTAAATCTCATTGTAACTTTAGGTGACGGCAATTGTGGAGATTTTTTATCGTCATCTTCCTTCCTTATCATGATAGATTTTGTATCATGGGAGGAAGAGGCCGTTTTAGCTTCATTAGTAAGATCCTCGATCTGCCCGTGATCACAAATTATTTTAACGTCCCCTTCAATCGGTGCGGTACGTTTAACTTCGCCCATAATTTCACGCTGCGCCTTTAATTCTGGGTGGTAGCTGTGTCTATAGGCAATTTTTGAGGAACTAGGCTCAGTAGCAGCAGACAAAGTTGTTGGAGGCCTGGTGCTGGCCTGTGATTCAAACTTTTTGATGCGCTCTTTAACTGAAGCCAGGGGCGAAGTCAGGACAGTAACGTCGGAGTTTTCTGTTTGAGAGGGTGTTTCTTCTGCTTGAGGGGCAAAGGAAGCGCCGACCGAGGCTCGTTTACTTATTGCTTTACTGGCTGTAGTGGCATCGTTTTCGAAAAAACTTTTAAATTTAAACTTAAACTTTTGGGTAAACGATGACGTTGAGGTGGGCGTGAGAGTAGACGCACCCGAAGGAGCCATGGCTGTTTCATCGGGGCCTGTGGCCGTAGTAAGGAGTGTCACATCACTAGGTTCAATATCAGCAGGAGTGACCTCAACAAAATCAAAGGCCGATGGTGCTTTTATTACAAACATTATTGAAAGTTTTGGAACATATAAAATATGAAAAAAGCCGTGGCCAATAGGTAACAAATCAACTAATTTAAGTTCTATACCATAAGTCCTATTAAGCACTCAGTAATCACTCGAGCTTAAAAAATTATTATTTGTGACCCTTATAAAAAGCATTAGTTAAATAAGCTTAAATAATTACATTTATATATACCATAAATGTCCAAACATAAAAAATTTAAAAAAAAAACAAAAAAATACAAAACATTACCCTATTTCCTCGTACGAATTGTAACTTAAAATTAAGTAAAATTTTATAATACTTAATTTTAAAGTTATCGAATACTTATCAAAATAGTTTCTTAAACACAATCAGTTAAATATAACCCGAGTGAGTTTTATAGTTAATCACCAAATATAATTAAGATGTAGAGACCTGCGTAAAAAATTCTTTTAACTAATTTTTTTAATAAAGCATAATTATAATGCAAGATAAACATGCCAATCGGGAAGATAAATCAAATAAATGTAAATAAATGGTTAAAAATGATAATATTAAAAAAGTATCAAATGTGATTAACTTAAACAATGCTATACCGGAATATTGAGCCGCAGTGAAATGAGATGAGGTTGGGGATTTAGGGGGTTCGGTCTCTTGCACAACAGATTCGGCCGGGGTAATTTTTATCCCAGGATCAGGAAATTTAAATTGCTCTGCAGGGGTGGGCGGGGTTTCTCTTTCTATCAATTATTATATTAAAAAGAGTTTACATTTGATACAAAGATTGAGGTTAGGGGTACGAATAGATTACCAATTAATTTAAAAAATTTAAATATGCGCTGTATAACTAAAAATCTAAGAATATGAAATTTTACTTTGAATTTTCCAGTAAAAATTATAATATATACATAGTTATAAAGTTTTCAAAATTGTTGTCAAAAAGAGCATGGGAAAAATTCAAAAAATATTTCATAAATGTGAACTCGATATTATTGTTTCTCTTAATGATTCAAAAAACAGAAAAGCTCAATGTCATTTGCGTCATCTAAAATGTTTAACTTAAAATAAATTTAGCAAAGTAAAAATTATATAAATATTGCAACAAATTTATCTATAACACAGGTCAACAATTTTTTGAGAGTTATGAGTTAACTACAGAGATCAAACCTGCCATCATAGGGAATATCAAATCCGTTTACCGTTTTTCCTAATCAAACTTAGTTAGTCAGTTATAAACATTGAAAATTTTAGAAAAAAGGTCAAAATACCAAAAAAGATACAAAAATAAAAATAAATTGAAATTTTATTTTTGCATATTCACATTAGTTAAACTGCTAAATTCAAACTTCAAATAATATTTTCATTAAAAGCCGATAATATATCGTGTCGTATTTAAGTTTGGACGCGAAATGTTTATTATCTAAATGCCGATGTAAAAGCTTGATATATTAACAAAATTTATTTTCCATTATTACTAAAAATATAAGTAGCAAGGGATTTTTATATGCAAAAAAGATTTTAAAATTTTTTCTTTTTAGGGTATATTTAGATCTGTCAATTGTCAAAAAAGGCCATATTTCGTTATAGACGGATCTTAGAAGCCAAAGACGGAAGAAAATAAGAAAAACGAAAAATATATATGAGATTAGGTCATCATGGGGATGCATTCTTTTTATGTTTTTATAAAATTCACGTTTCTGACATTGATATTTGTTGAGCTGTGTAATCAAAATAAAAAAATGCTCTTTTTGTTCAAAGAGGACAAAATATTAATAAATTAAAATGCAACCTTAATTAAACGAAATAACAAAATAACCAAAACTATTGAGTAAATACCTCCTTCGGGTAAATCGATAATAACTTCTTGGGTCGGAGGTGGCTGGTGCTTGCTAACGAGTTTACTCTTACAAATCGGAGCCTCTTTTTCCAGCGTTTCTTTGGCTAAAAGTTATTTTTAAGATGAAATAAAAAACCTTATAACCATTTTAATATATTTATTAAAATGAAAGTTGGGAAAAAATAAAGAAAAATGAGGGGGAAGTGCGGATAAAATCAATCTACGAGATAATTAATGAAACTAAGGGACGAATGATTTAACATTTTCGTGAATATAAAAAATGAGGGATTGTATAATTGAAGGCAATGCTTTAATAATAAAAAAAAACACCTTTTAAGGCGGTAGGTATTTTAGATGTACTATCATTATTAAGACTATGAGGTTGTGATTTTAGTGTTAGGGGTGGACTGTCGGTGTCAATCAAAACTTGGCCCAACATTTTAATCTTTTCATCTTCCGAAAGACGTATAAGTCCGGGTGGTTTAGGTATTTTTGAGGGTAACTTCGTAGCCTTAACGGGCGAGCTTTGATCGATTCCGACGCCCACCTCAGGTATAGGTTCAGTGTCATCTTCCACCGTGAGGTTAGGTGGTGAATCTTGTGCTCTGGCATCCGTCCGTAAATCACTGGCCTCTGGAGAGGCTGACAGGACATTGGACTCGGTCTTAGGTATTGTCTCGGCGTCAACCTTCCCTTCATGTCGATGCCAATGATTGTGGGTAGGTTTTGAACTAGCACTGTCAAAGGCGTGGTGGGCACGGTCCTTTGACTCGCCTATAAAGACCTCGTGTTCGGGTTTATGGGCAATGAGACTTCCAATAGTTTTGGATATCGAATGACGGGTACGCTCAAGTAGCGAAGGACTTTCACCACGGTGGTGCGGGGCCAGCCCCTTCTCTTCGAGCGACGAAGATTCCGAAGAAATTTCAATGGGAGAATGCCCGCCCGTAGCTTTCATCGTTTGTTCGGGGACAAACTCCTCTCTCGGGGGTAGATGGGAGTGTGGCGGTGAAGATTTACTTTGAATCCCCAACTCGCCCATAGCTTCACGTATGAGGGAAGTGGCTATATGTAGCGAGGTTGTAGCATCGTGATGAGAAGTAGGCGCTTGATTGGGGATATTACCCATCCTAAGTGAATCAAACGACGCGGGGGTCCCATCAATATCATGTAAAAATTCCTCATAACCTTGAACTAGAGGGCGCGTGTGCCTATCAAATTCTGAAGAGTGGGTCATACCCTGTATCCCCCGTAGATTTTGCGGTAAAGTATCAGTCAATTGTTGAACTGTTGTTTGGGTATTAAGAGTGCCGGGTTGATTGATTGACGATGTTAGGTGAGTCATTTGAGGGCCGAGTTTGCCTTCGAGCTTGCTAAACACATCTTTCAAGCCTTCTGCCCGATGTTCGAGGCTTGGGATAGGTGATTCCACGGGAGAGATTACCTTCGAGGTTAAATCTTCTCCTTCCGTAGTTTTATCATACAAATCTTTAAAAACTTCTTTTTTGAGTGGCAATACCTCGGGATATTGCCCCTTCTTAAAATATTCAATAACAAAAGGTGTGACAATGTTACTGTCAGAACTAGGCGATTTAGAAGGTTCTGTAAGAGGAGTCCCGGTACCACCTTCTCGATCATTGATAGGCTCTTCAGATGAGTTCGGCCTATTTTTCGGCTGAGGAGTAGATATTTTAAGCGGGGCTACAATGGGTATGGGGTTCGTAATAGTAGTTTTAAGCTTCCCCCCAAAATCGGTAAGCGAAGTCCGAATGTTTTTACCAGCCTTCCCCAGCGAATGCCGCGTCTTATCGAGTCGGCCACCAAGATTTTTAGTTGACGCTTCGCCGTTCGTCGGGGTCGACAAGTCTCCATCTTCCGACTCGGGCGTCCTGTGAGCCCGATCACTGCCGTTATCACCCGTGTGGGGGTCAATGAATTTTTTAATCGATGTCCTGGCATTACGAATAATTGAGGGAACCTTTTTGACACTCTTACCGCCGTCTTTCCCGGACGGGCCAGGTAATTTATTGGTACCGTTAGAATCATTACAAATAAGTTTGGCTGCCTCGATCTGGGCCTGCCTTATAATCCGCCCGGAATTTAAAATTTTGCCCGCAATTAGCGAAGCATGATGATGATCCTTCGATGTTACTTGGTTGTTTTCATTTTCACTTTTGCTCCCATCGGTCGCGTGTTTTTTCTTACCTTCCCCACCCGACGACTTCGAAGACGTTGAAGGCGTTATAAGGTTAATAAGCGATTTTCGGGTATTCTTAAAAAATTCGTTGGATTTCGAAGGCGCGCTCCCTTGTTGGTCCTGGACTGTCGTTGGCTTTATTTCTGTATCTGATAGAGAGGTATAGAGATTTTTTTTAATCACGTAGCACATCAAAATATTCCATAAATGGAGCTAGTCCCGGGCGTTATCTTCAAGCACACATAGCATTTCCATAAAAATTTGGCAGAAGAATGAAAAATTGGTAGAGAAAACAGAGTTTAGTGTATGAAAAACTAAATTAAGATTAGTAAAGGCACAAGCATATGAAAAAAAAATATATTAGATATAATGGTACAAATTTTGGTGAAACGATTTGATGCAAGGTTGAAAAAATAATAAAAAATGCCACGGCTAAAAAATAATTGTTATAAAAGTGTAGAGCTCTGGACCCCATAGTATTAATGTAAGAAAATACGTTTTTAAAGTTGGAGTCAGTTAATTCAATGTAAAAAAGAGCGTGTCAAAACATGAAAATATAATTAGGGAAAAGAGGGCCCATATCGCAAGGCACACATAAAATTAAACGATAGAAATTAGTAATATTTGATGTTCATTAAGTTATATATATAAGAAGTATAGTTGCCAAAATATTAATGTATAAAAGAAAAACATGCTAAAAGAGAGCTAAGAAAACATAAGCAAAGAAATGGAATAATTAATTAGTATTATTCGAGGTCTATCTATTTACACTATATTATTATTTAACTAGAAATGGTGTCAAACACTTTAGAAAAATTAGAATATCAGTCAGGCAATGACACATAAATTAGTGGAGAAAATGGTTAAAGAAGAGCAAAAAGGAGCTATAAAACATTGAACAATAAAACTTACTTAAAAATATTAGTAAAAATTCATTTTAACACTGATGCAAATAAAATTAAAAGTAAAACTTCCAACATGTTAAACACGTGAAAATAAAATTATTACCCATTGAATGAGATTGAGAAAACTTGCTCACAGCTGGCAAATGATGAGCTGTTCCGGCAGCATATTCCTTAAGTTTTCCAATCATATCGCCTGAATCTGGAACTGAAACATTTGGTCCGGAGGATGTGGGCCTGGCAACGACTGTCGGTATTATTTCAGGACTACCGCTTGTTGGTTGAACTAGTTTGAGGACAGAATAAAATATAAATGTTAATTACTCAATATTAAAATTTTTTCATTTTGTGGTCAACAAACACATGTTCAGTGTAAACAAAAAAGTCTTCAAAGCTTAAATAAGATTTTTTATAAAATAATTTTTATTTGAATATAAGTTAAAAACAAATCTCCCCAATTATGTTTATATAGACAAAATATATGAAACATATGTATGATGGTGTGTATAGAGCAAATTGATAAGGTAAATATACCTTCAGGTGTTGTATCCTTGAAGGTCATGCGAGAGGTCTGCTCAGTTTTCCCATCAGTCGGGTGAGCCGATGAACTCTTAAGCATGGCAAACTGTTCATTTATATCATTTCTATTAATTTGTTTAAGGGCCTCCTCGATTTGTTTATCTGTTAGGATAAATAACTTTTTTCAAATTAGCATATTATTTCCCAAATTTTACAATAATGCAATGAAAATTGACTAAACATTGTTTTCGTGCTTAAATTATTTTTCTAAAGTTTGTTTTGAATATAGAAAATTAAGTTAAGGGAAATTAAAATGAAGCAAAATCCAGAATTTGTTAAAACTACTCAAAAACCATAAATTTGAACCATCAAATCGACTTTCTTGTTAACCTTGTATAAGTGAAAATCTGGAATCCTGATCCGTATCGTAACTGCGTTGGTCCTCACTTTGTGTTGGTTGTTGGGTCTTTTTGAGCGTCAGGATGAAGGCTTTAGCCTGCTGCGTTATATTTTTCGGAAACTGTTCCTTGATTTTGCCAATCTGTTCCTCCGTACAATGCAAAGCATGTGCGAGGGGTTCCCAATCCTTGTGGAGTGATCGGGAGAGCGTGTCAACTAACAAGTCTGGGTGCATAACTTCTTTTTCTAAGAATAGAGATAAATGCAAGTGATAATAATTTTGGGTCAATTTTTACCAAACCTTTTCGCCCAAGTTTTTAGATCTAGCTCAAAAAAATAACCGGCTAAAGGTTTGTTGTTAGAGGTCACCCATTTAAATCCTAACGTAACACTGCTTAACTTGAGAACACAACAGCTTACATGCACTTTAGAAATTAACTAAAGATTGATTAAAACAGCGATTGATAAAAATTTCCCCGTATAAATCAAATCAGACGAATAAAAAATTCCAATTTTTAGGTTTAGTAGAATAAATGCTGTTAAACAAATTTCAATTTGATTCAGATTAATGTATAAAAGTTAATAGAAATTTTGTTAACAAGTCAGGTAGGCTCTATAGGCCTGGTGTAGTTCAAAAAAAATAAATTGCACAAGTCTACAAATACTTAAATATTAATTAGGCAAAATTTATAAAACTGCAGCAATAATCTACTAAATAACCTTATCTCTAACATCTTTTCGCTTTTTAATTCAAAATCTTAACCCGTTTCACTAAATCGATGACAATCAAAAAAAAGGCTAAATTAGGCAAAATTGACTGTTTTTGTAACCTTGTGAATCAAATAGAAAAAACTAAATACATCTCAAATCATGAAATATAGAATTTTTTATCAATATTAAGGTTTTACAGAATATTTTGCACCTCAATCAGCGGCACAACTTTAGGTTTGAATTAAAAAATATAATCTGAGGATTTTAATATCAGTGCAGTTTTCAAAAATTTTTGATGTTTGTAGTTGGCATACAAAGTTTGATATTCCTAAGATGGCAATTCTGGTATATATAAGCTCTCTCATGAATTTGTTGAGCTGTGTTACAGGTATGATATGAAAAGGTTGGGCTCAAAAAAATTATTTTTCAATTGAAGATGCTTAGACTGGAACTTCAACAGCTGTTCACGACATTTAAATATAAACGGGCCAATTTACTCAGCTGACAGGCCATTTTATAATTAAGGCGAAACAGAACTAAAGCTTGTAAAAGCCGTGTTCTTTTTCGTGAATTAGATATCTTAGGTATTTAATACTAGTTTTATTTTAAACACACGGTAAAGAAAAGTTTTAAGAACCAGTTGATATAATAGTCATGTGACTTACCAGAAAAACCAGGGCCAAAATATAACATTTATGTGTGGTACTACTGGTAAGGTATGCAAAATCTATGTAAAACTAACATTTTCACCGTTTTTTAAATATTGCTTACTAAAAATTTACAACCAATGATTATGGCGAGGAGAAATGGTTGATAAAACGTAAATATAGGGACATTCCAGGGTTTTAAAGCCAAATTATTTGTAAACTTATAGTTATAACAAGATTATTAACCAAAAGATATAAACTTTCTTTCCAATAACAGTCTAATAAAACAGGTGACAATTACAAATATTTCATGACCCTTAGAGCTGTAAAAAAAAACAGGCTCAAAACGTTATAAAGCATCAGATTATAGCGTTTTTAACTCAACTATAGATAAAAATGTCAATGCCATATAAACAGTATATCTTGATCTCTATATAAAACCGTAGATCTTAAAAGGTCAAAAACAATATAAAAAACAAATGGTATGACCTTAACCTTAAGTCTAAATATATTTTAATAATGGAAAAAATAAAAATTTAACCTATTTCCATATCTTTGAATGTTAATTTGGATTCATGCGACGGCAAAGAAAATTTTCCGATAACGTTACCCGTGGCTGTTGTTCCAGCAGTTCCTTCCAAAACCTTTGTATCGACGAGGAAATATATATATTAAATATTATAAACCACCAATCAAAATCAATAATTTATAATATCACACACGACTGCGATTTCAGTATAAAGTAAGAAATATTGTAATTATAAATGACGATAATGACAGTCAGAGCGGAAGGGGGTGTGTGTGTGCTATATGTATGTGGTTAGGTAAGTGGGGGCTGAGAGAGAGACTTAAAAATCAATCAATAAAATTATTATCAATTTCAGTACCAAATTAAAAATGGGTTAAGAATTGAGTCAATAAAAACACTTGAGGCACAAAGAGTGCCAGTATTATTACATGTTAACCTAATTAATAAATACTTTTGCTAATCACGTAAATTTACAAAAATCAGATAGAGGTCATTCATTTAACGAAATCTCACTTTGAAACTATTAAGTATTAACCTAACTGACTAAAAATCGTAGGGGGATAGGAGGTGGGGGGAGGGTCAAACAAAAAAACAGTTAATAAAAATATTTTGATGATCCTAACGCAATACTTTTCAAGATTTGCTCAAAAAAACTAGTATATATTTTTAAACAAAAATTAATAATTTTCAAAAATGTCGGTCTAGAACACGGCTAAAGTTACACCCAATGATCTAGCGGCACAAGACCATAAAGAGCTCGGACCTCAAAACAGAGATATACACCACAGCTTAAAAAGTTGCACCACTTTCATTTAAAAAATATATTTACATTATACTATAGCACATTGTTTTAACGGATTAGTAGTCCGAGAAGCTTAGATTGAATAAGGATGCATATTTGTATTCATTAAAAGGCTATAAATGTGGAGCAAAACGTATTAATTTTGCCTGGTTGAATGGTAAAATCGTTTATTTATTTTAAAGTTTTTTGCCCCCGAAAAATGGAGCCGAAAATGATGAAACGCATATATCCAATCTAATAAACTGAATATCAAAATGGCAAATATTGAAAAATTTCGGTCTCTTAAGGAAGCTTTCACCTGACTTTAACAAGATATAAGAAATCCAGCCAGGCAACCTCAAACTGGCATTGTGCTGCTAAATGGTACTTATATGATTATATGTTTACCCATTCGACAGTCGCTTTTTATTCATCAAAAACGTCTTTAAACCAAACTGGCCACTAATTTGGACTATGCTGGCTTAACTCCATTTTAATCCTTCAATTTCGACACTAAAATTTATGGTATAGGCCAAATTTCGAAATTTATTTTATCGTAATATTCGGGGTATTAATCTGCATATTGGTCCAATTTTTGTATCGCTTAAATTTATTATTAAAGAATCCGAGTTATTTTCTTCCGCAAAGAAAAATAGACTTCACCTTGAAATAAATCAAAGGTATTTATTTAAAAGTTAAAAATTTAAACAAGCAAAATAAAGATTACTACTCAAATTTTCAATTTTTTGTGAGGGCACGTGCAAAAAGAATTTTTATTTTCGTGAAATTTTCAAAATTATGAAAAATTTTATTTTTTAATAAAACGCAAAATTTCAAAATGTTGCCAAATTTAATATATGCATATAAAATGCTTTTTCTGAATAAAAAAATTTTTAAAAAAAAATAAATTTTTAAAATTTTTAGAATTTTCAAAATTTTACGAAAATAAAAACTCACTTTGCACGTGCCCCTTAGTAAAAAATGCAACATTACGAAAGAAGCGTAAATGCAGCAATGTTAATATGTTTTAGTGGCACATCGCTTCTAAGTAAAACTTTTAATCAATTTCAATAATTACTAACTTACTTTTCAAAGGCTTTAAACCAAATATTATCGAAAGAAAAATAATTTTTTCAAAAATAAAGATGGATCATAAATTTATAAGGGTAGAGCTTATGCACTAAAAATTTTAAAACAAATTTCACAATTTCTTTAATGTAGATTTAAAAGATTTGTTAAGAGAAAACTTTTTAGTATAAATGTTATTAATTAGAAATAACTCAACTATTGTGAAACTAAGGTTTTTGCTAATTTTTATTTAAACCTATTTATAAGACTATTTCATCAAAAAAACTTTCCATTAGCGCACTCTAAAAAAAATATTACAATTCTATACAATCAAAACTCTAAAAATTAACATTAAAAGAAACATCGAAATTGAAATCAAAATCGATGATCCAAACTTTTCAAAATTCAAAATAAATTACACATGGCAAATTTTGGGGTTATAAGCTTTTATGGGCCAAAGCCAAACCATACCAAACTTTGAAGCCAGCTCACATTATTGAACAAATGTTAAAAAAAAAGAGATTCAAAACCAAAAAAAAAATATTGAAAAAAATTATTTGTAAATACAAACAGCTAAATTGTAATTTCAAATTATATTTATTTTAGAACCGATCGTGTTTTATTATAACCTAAATTTTAATGTAAGAGCTATACTTTATAATTAATTGAGAAGAAATATAGAAGTTACAGGTGATTTTAATAAAAAAAAATTATTTTTAAATTTTGCTTTAGGTATTCTCGAAGTTGCAATTAGTCAATTTGGCAAATTTTTACCATTTTTTCGGTTTTTATCCAGAAAATAAATAAGCCGATTTCTCAGCAAATTTCGGATAACGGAAGAGATAAGGACATCAGATAGGTTAAGGTGAAGTGTCATAATTTTTGGTGATTTATTCAGATTCTTGACGACCTGTGTTAATATCAAAAAATTTATTAACTTTAACAAATTTAACCTTGCCATCAAGGTCTGGAAGTACAATGTTGAGCGTACAAAGTGGATAACCATGGCCAGGAAGTTTGATGTGGGGAGGATCTGCCAAGAAAATAAGTCTCCCAATCGGTTCTTGGTTCATATCTTTGACACGTACTTTGAAGGGCAATCTAACGTTTTAACAATTTAATGTTATCTGTTTCAATATAGTTTCAAAAGTCGATACTAAGAGCGTTTAGAAAGGTTCCAATATGAACTTGTCAAATTCCCATAATTTTTACACAATAAACGTAAATAAATGGAATTTTCGTAATCCGACAAGTTTTTTAGTTAACGAGGAATATAAATTAGATTAAAATCTTGTACATTTAGTTTGCAGATTTTTTCTATTAAGCCTAAAAACATTTTAAAAATAATCCTATGATCGCCCTAGACATTCACCTAGATTGCGACATTTAGCACCATGTGGGCTGCGGAAAAAAATTTAATGATCTATTATTCGACCCTCTAATATAATTAAATTCCAAAAAATCAATTTATTCATTGTGTGCGTCCGCAAAAATATTTTCAATAATAAAGATTAATTTTTTACGAGGGAAAAAAAGAAACCCATATGCCAATAGAATTTTTACATTGAATATCATAAATTTTTAACAACCTCGGACGCAATTTAAATTTTTGATACGGAAAAAATTGATATCGCAATCCCAAGAAAATATTCTACAAACGCCCGTTAAAAATCTTTTCTGCTCAATTATTTTATGGTCCAGTAGTATTAGTTTAAATTGTAATCCAATTTACTAGATACCTCTAATAGCAATAAATATGGAGCCAATTGACAAAAATCTGATAAAAACACCCAAACACACACCTATTTTCTTGAAAGGGTCTAAATCGCATAGCAAGCACGTTGAAATTAGCGAGCGCAAAATTGGATGCAGAAGCACTGGTGCCACCGAGGAAAGAGGCTTGGGAAGTAACGGAGGGCGATGGGGAAACCAGGGAGGTCGTTTGAGGTCCGGAAGACGCTTTGTTAATATTCATGGCTATAATGTTGCTCGAGTTATTGTTGCCGTTATTGTTGAGAATATTCTGATGATCTTCGAATATGGAATTGTCCGATTTGGTAATTTGTACGAGATTACCGATCATCTCAAGAAAAACGGGTCGGTTGTCAATTACCTGTCAGTGGGATAATTAGTAAAAAAATTACACATCTAACATTGTTTCAACAATATAATCTAAGAGTGCTGACAAATATTAAAAAAATAATTAACAACACAATATTTTTATGAAGGTATATAACAAAATTATTAGAAACGTAATATTAATTAAATTTCAAATGATACAAAAGGAAATGAATACAAAACAAACTTATAAACTAAAATAAAAAAACAAAGAATTGTGAACAACCCATATAAAAAATTTAAAAACCCCATGTTCCCAACGCTCCCCTTCCCCTTCTATTAAACTCTCACTCTGTTCCCAAAAATAAAATCGGTATAGATAGGGACCTCAATGTCGCGGCTCTGCGCGATCTCTCGAAAATCTTGATCGTATTCGAGTGCCGTTGACGCCTTGGTCAGGGGAGGCGAACCCGATCGATCATCGTCTAGTTTGCGATGTTGATGACGATGCTGATCATCGGTCGACATGTAGACCCGGAGGTGGGCTTCGCTCGGTTGCCCGGCGTCACCGCGTTTCCCATAAACGAGAACCTTAGTCATGTAGGGCACGCGCGTCGCCTCGCGGTACAAATCGGTCCCGAACCGCGTGGCTTCAGCTATTTGACGGCAATCCATGAGCCAGAATCTGTTGCATACCACGGACAAACAAGTTTAAATGCACACGTGATTCATGGTTGATTTGTTGCATTTTACAAAAATAAAAAGCCTCGGGGCCACACGTTAAAAAAATTGACTCGTTTTTTGGTTAATGTCAAAGAAAGGAAAAGAAAATAAAACAAAAAATCCAAATACATACCCCTTTTTGCCATTTAACAGCAGACATGGTGGTCATAAATTGCTTCTTTGTAAATTTAAGCCGGGTAAAATTCTTTTACAGGGTATAATAAAATTTAACTCATACTGGCAACCTAAGCTCAAAATGGCTCGATACCCATTTAAATATTTTTCGGGCTCATTGCTAATGCAGTTTGTAGAACTAAAGTGGTACAACCTGAGAGAGAATGGTGAGTCTGTATGACCAAAAACTCAAATAATTAGGATATCTACGTATATCCTCATGCCACTTTAATGTTATAAAGTTAATAAATGGCAATGAGAAACTTATCGTAAAATAGGGCATAGATTTTTACCTAGCGGACACAGTCGTGGTAAATGATACATAATCGTTGAGGAAGGTGAGAGGTGTAGAACCTGTTATATCTTCCCACTGGGCCGGTGTAATGCCTCCTAAAAAATTAGATATTGTATAAAGCTTTTAAAATAACATAAGTTATAAAAATTAGTCTGGCAAATACCCAAATTTTTTTAATTATTATATTTAAAAATGCTTAACAGAATAAAGATAATAACATCTTTGTAAATTCTTTGCTAAACGATTAAAATTTTCAAGAATTTACTTCAATTAAGCTATAATAAGATCATAATGTTAAATATATATATAAAAAACTCCAATAAATGCAATTTTGGTCTAAAAAATTTCAAAAACATAATATTATTTTTAATAACGCAAAAGATATTTATTTTAAACGTTAAAATTGCTGCAAAGATGCTTTTATTTAACAGTTTTAAAAAATTAAATGATATTAATACAGAATGTGTAGACCTAGAGAGATATTTTTAATAACAAGAACAAATAATAAATTTTTATCTATTTTTGATCCACCAATCATTTTAACTAACTTTTCCGCTATTTATTTAATAGGGCAAATAAACCTAAGAGATAAACATCTAAAAAAATTGATACCAGTAATGCTACAAAGAAGTCTAAGAGTCGACGCAGAGCTTATAGGTGCTTCGTTATTCGAGGATGGCGGTCCGTTATTACTACCACCATATTGGTTAATCATACCCTTATTAGATGTTTGGGGCAAGGGAATAGTAAGAGTTATGGGCTTATGAAACTTTCGCCGCCTAGGTTCGATGGTAACAATAGGGCTAACGGCTACACGGTTCCCTAGCATCTTGCTCGTAAGGTCGGGTGATATGGGATGGGCCTGAAAAATAAATTAGGCAGATAATATTGTGAACACAAAATTAAAATATGTCAAAAAACAGCTCAAAACAGTTTCTTTAAAATTTTGATAACTTAACTTCAGACATATTTTAAAACGATAAAAAACTTTGTTTGCTTCTTCTTTTCTTTATTTTATCGAATTGTAGCCTAGCTAGGGGAAAATAAATGTAATATTCTACAACATTATTGGTTACAATTTGCAAAAACAAAAGTTCATTTTGTACTTGCCTAAAAATTAGAAAGGAAAAGTCGAAAAAGATGTTTAATTTTTAATTATGTACAAAGCAAAACCTGTAACCCAATCCTAATTCGCTTTGTTAGTGCTCCCTCAGGGAAAATAGCTTGCACGGCAGGCACAAGGCTAGAACTAATGATTCCGCCCTCGGGACCTATCGTGTGAGTTTCTTGGCGTATGCGCGACACGATGGCAAAATAAAGGGGAAAATCGTTGGTTAGGATCCGAGTTATTCGATTGGTTTGCAAGTCGTCAAAAGTATCTATTGGAATATAACTCTTTTGACTTTCAAAACATATTCATTTAGGCTCCACAGGCTAATAATAAGATTAAAACACGATAATTTTAATTGGAGATTCAAACTAATTTTAATATATAATTATGGGTTCATCTCTTATTTGGTATAACCAATGTTAAATACAATGAAGCTGGCATTTAAAGAACTGGCCGATCCGACATAAAAGCTAATAATTGTCTTTTAATTATTAATAATTACAGGCAATTTAAGTGATACTCTCTTTGCGTGTTAGTTATTGTCAAAAGGTCTAACATTTTGTATGATGAAATAATGAAACAATATTCTAAAATTTAAATTTGTTATTGTTTGTTAAAATTAAAGTTTTAATATTTTTTTATATAAACAACTGGAAACTTTTTAGGAAACAAAACACTTTTTATTATAAATGTGCGCCTAACTTGCAATGCTAGTAAAGTCGTTAGTATTTATAATTTTTAGATTTAATTTAAATTCAAAACTTAGTAGATACAAATTTAATTTTCGGTGATTAAAATTTTTTAGTGTGCATAATTAATTAACCTTGTAATCAATAAGATGGTATCATTTAATTGGGGCACAAGTCCTTTCAATAACAATAAGGCAATAATGTATTAGAAAAAATCATGGCCCGTCAATTTATATTTCGGTTCGAGGCACAATTTTCTGGTATGCCGACAACTGGAAGAAGTTTAAACCGACTTTAATACGCATGACTCAAATTTGAGTTGACCAAATTTTTAAATTATCCTAAATTTATAAGACCTTATAAGTTTTATAAAAAATTTCAACATAAAAATATTTAATGCATATATATATTTTTTCTTAGCAGTGCTACGCTTGAGCAAAAAAAACATTCATAATTTTTGAAGATAGTTTGGCCTTCAGCAACTATGGAATGTGAGCATGTGTTAAGTTGGGAATTCAAATAATCGTTTTTTGAATACATTTAGAAATATTTGAAATAAAATGTTGCTAATATAAAAATAGGAATAAAATAAGCCTAGGCATTTAGAGTGCTAACTTATGATAAAAAACCTACAATGATTTCAGCATTAGTTGCTAGAATTTACCGTGTGTCTCCTTAACAAAAATGTTATTTAGCAAAAAAGATATCTCAAAATCGCTTCCATCACTAATGAACTAAAATTTAAGTGTAATGATTGAATTTTGATTTAGCTAACGTATATACATACCTTCTCCTTCAAAACTTTCATTCAAGACTTCCTGAACGGCCGACTCAGAGGCCTCTAAAATGTGTTCGCGCCACGATTCACCATTATCGCTTCGCAGTATAGTAATTTCGCGTTCGTGATTACCCAATGCAGCGAAATGAGGGATTTCGATGATAACGGGTCTATCATATATATGGTGTGAGATTATGTAAAAAAAACCAAAGGTAAGTAAAATTGAAATTTTTGTCAATAAAAAACCATGACAAAGAGATATGTGTAAAACCCTAGCAAGTTGTGTTTAAATGAATTGTCAAACTCAATGGTTATTATAATTATATTGTAGTCATTCAAGTATGGATATATGCAAAAATGAGCATTTAAAAATTAAAATTGGGTTAATACCCTAAAAACTTGGTGCCAGCCGGCCCGAGTTCTAGTACACGACATGCCAGGCCCTCGCCTTCAATCAAGGGTGGAGGGTTTGCCATTTTCTCTCGGCGCAAAAATCGGCATGTAACCCTAACGGGTCCTTGGGCTTTTTTGGGCGGAATAATGATCCGGATCCCGGAATGTCGACAGCCCCGCATAGCTCCGCCACGGGCATCAACCACGAAGCTCACTAGGAATCTAAAAAAAAAATATATAAAAACAAATTGGCGAGGATGTATAGATATTCGAAAAACAATTCAAGGAAGATCTTAAGCTTAGCAAGGCAAAATGGGTCCTTAGGAGGAGGGTGATTACATTTTTAGGGCCAAATTGAAAAATTCATTTTAGTACAATTTAGCATATATAATTTCAAATTAATATTTATTATCTACTAGAACCCAATAAGTGCGGTAAAAATCATAAAACGCGGGCTCAAACTTAGCTAATGGCGTATCATGTTCCTGTATACCATTCCATTTACATAGATTAATGACACGAATCGAAGCGGATTTAATGAGAAAGTTGTTAGGATGGGTGGGAAAAAGCTGGGACGTGTTTGTAACGTGGCCCACCGAGGAAGCCAAAGAATGCTGGCCCGCCCCCTTATGTTCTGGATTTATGACTGATAAACCTTTGACGGGCATACTTTCAATGCGCTTAATTCGACTATTTAACCTAGTGTTCGAGTTCTTGACAGAACAAATGGTAGGACTGTAATGTCCTTTGTAATTTTTGTCATAAATGTTATTTTCGAGACGAGTTATATCTAAATAGCTCCGTAGATATGTGTTTTTATCAAAATTTTCCCGCGTCGCAGATAAATCGAGATTCGGAATCGATGAAAAATAAAGGTTGGTTGAGCCGTTGGGCAACAAAAAATGAGCTGGGGGCAAAGAGAGCGAGGAGTAATGACAAGTGTCGTAAATTTGTTGAGTTGGTTTGGCAGAATAAGAAGTGGTTATGGAATCCGATGGACAAGATTTCAAGATTAATTTTGGGCGGCCTTTTGGGTTAAAGATGCGGTAATATGGTGCACGGAAGGAATCTATAACAGACAGGGGTCCAGGTGTATTCGTTTGGAAATTGAAATGTTTATCGCCTGAAATTTTTCCATCAAACGGAATAGTGGTTTGACTAGATAGGTTTGTTGGTAACGATGAAATAATATTATGTAAACTTTTTTTGTTCTCACCTGAAAAGGGGTCCTGCTCCTCCTGTGATATTAAAGAGGCAGCATGACCATTGCGAAATGGATGTATAGATATCGAAGCGTAATTAGTTGTTGAGCTAGAATCTTCCCGATTATTTTGATTATTATAGTTGTTCGAACCGTAATGGTAAATATACGGAGTGTCGCGATAATACTCGGTACTAACGGGCGAATTATAAAATACGAACGGGGGTGTAACAGAAAACCGGTCACACCGAGCTTCGTAAAGCCAGGGCGGAGTGACTAGCCAATCGTAAGGGACCGGAATGAGTTTTGGGGATTGCCGTTGAAAAGCACGGGTTTCCATAATAAACGCATTCGCCTCGGCAGCTAGAGTTTGAAAGATTTTAGATCGGGTAGTTCGCTGCTGGGGTATGTCGACAATAGATGATTCAACGGGATTAAAGGGATCACAGTCGAGTGACGATTTGATAATGGTGGGCTTAGTACAACCCGACTCATTTATCGTTTCATAGAGGAGTGAAGCATCAGGCGATAAAAGAAAAACGGTGTTGGCTATGCTCTTAGAGTGATTTTCATCATGGTTGAGATTGAGTGGTTGATCTATTCTGCCCATCGAACTAGTCAATGTTTTGTAAGTCTTAAACCGAGCACGCTTCTTTTTATGTACGTATTGGATAGATCGATCAACAATTCGCGTATATTCCCAAACCGGGGCCCGATAGGGACACACCTTAAACGACTTAGGGACCGAGGCGTCTCCGTGTCTCCTAAGAATGTCCATATTATCGCGACTATTGCAAATCATGTGCGGCTTAGATTGTGGTGTAGCAAGCTCTATCTGCTTCCTAGCTCTATAATTTACCTGTCGAGCGAGGCAAGGTAATAAACTTCAAACATTACCTTTGTAGATAGTTACAAGAAAAAGAGGTTTAAGTTACATTTTTTTTTGTTTGTTGTGAAAAAAAACTAAATTTGCGTTTTGTAAGCCGCCGTGAATTAAGTGAATAAAGATCCTCATTTTTTGAATGTATGAAACTGAGTGCAAAAGTGTGTTGTTGTGAGTGAGGTGTGAATTAAAATATATAAATTTCGCTTTTTCATAATCCAGGTGTTATGCATCCTATAAGGAGCATTTTAAACGTAAATTTTGTGATATTATTAATACCTTTGTATTAATTTTCATATTTAAAAAAGTATAAAGGTGAATAATGCTATTTAGTAGCAAGGTGAATGATAGAGGACAGGTAAATGAAGTATTCGGAAGCGAGCACTCTTGTTTATCGTGAAAAAAAAAGTCAGGTAATAAGGTGGTTTGTTAAATTCTCACCTTAACACTCATGTTTTTATATGGTTAACTAACACTAACACGAACACTACCAGCAAAAATAGGAATAATAATTTGAGTTAGAAGAAAGCTTTTGAGGGATAATGTTTTTGAAATGAGGTTTGTGTCCTTTTCGGCAGGAAAGTGGATCAAATTACTAGCAGCGTAGGTTTATGTGAGCTTTTATCGAAATAGCCTGGAATATAGACGATTCTTCTTACACCATGTTTAGTAAAAATGTAAAAGGGGAAGCCGGTAAGGAAGCAAAAAAAAATAAGGTTTATTAGAAGATCACAGAGGATCGATTTATATATGCGCCGCTTTCATAAACAACAATATATAATCCTAATACAGCCGAAGCTTTATGGAGTATAGTAGAGCGAGCTTAAACAAATATTTATAATAATTATTATTATGTATTTGGCGTTTAACTATTCAACTATACGTTATGATTTTAGTTGACTGCTGTAAAAAACTGAGCTATTGTTATTTTAGCCGACTCCCACCAAAATCGAAAGAAATTAACCGAGCTTTTTATTAGTAGAGCTATGGTAAGATTCGAGGAGATGTTAGTTAAAAGCATGATTGAAACCAACATATAATTAACCTCTAGAAATGCAGGATTCAGCCAATATTACGGCATAGTGATAAACGGGCAATTTAACAAAACAGCCGCAAAGATTAATCGTCTTTTCTTGGAAAATAAGTTGGAATTATTTTATTTAAATTTTAAAAATTTTGTTAGTAATAAAATGTTTTTTTACAAAAAGCTTGTGATTTTCATAATTAGCACTGAAAATACTTAAAATATTGATACAAATAATAAAATTTTTAAAATTTTTCAAAAAAAAAATAAATCAACTTGAACGCGCTCTAATAGAGAAAAAAATTTCACGAATATAGGTGTTAAAAAAAGGAAAATTGATGTTTTTAACTAATGTCGCTGATCATCTAACCAGTAATATTAATTTGTGTTAAAAAAATCGAATGAATTACCATAAAATACTTTATTAATTGTTACTCAATTAATTATAGGTCGTTAAATGCCTTATTGACGCGTTTTAAATTAAATTTGCTAAACAAACCATAAACCAATTAATTTAATGCATAAAAAGGTGTCTCTTATTACATTAAAAACGTTATTAAAATAGTAGGGCTGTTTGAATACCAGGTGTAAAAACTGCCTAAACATTATGAAGTCAACGAGAAATCTGTAAGCTATAGGCCTGGTGGGTGTAAACAAATTCTGATTTATACAGCTTCATATACAAAGTTTAATGGAATAAATCTCACAATTACGACATATTTTTTCGATATTTTTTTGCAATCACCTCAAGATGTGGTCCGAAATATACATTCAAGCATTATAAATGTAATATGGCAGGGCCGCGGACATATATGACACTAAATAGATTAGAGACTTAAGGTGTTAAAATTACTTGTCATTAATGATCACAACCGAGACCCGTAAACCCGCACGGCCTTACCCAATTCAAAGCAGGTTAAGCCTATATAAAAATAATTAGCTGGGCGGGCTAATAATTTTCTATTCCATTTATAACTTGAGGTTTTTAGCTATTGTTAAAAAGGACCAACATTGAAGAATTTATTAACACGGACAAACTGTATATTGATTTTTTTAAATTAATAGCTGGTAAAAAGGTCAACAAATTATAGGAATTTTTAACTTCAGAAACCAGCCCTGCCATTTTAGGGATTTTTAAATTTGTTTACCGTTTTCTACTTAAATTTTAAAACTATAAACATAGAAATTTTTGAAAAAATGTTAGAAAAAACAAAAAATATTTTAAAAACAAAAATATATTGAGCAAAAATTATTTATATATTTACAACAGCTATGTAAATATTGTTATTCATCGATATTTTGTGTCATATTTAGGTTGTGTGCCATATGTATAACCTAAAAGTTGATAAGAGCTACACATGTATTTTTTGGAGATAAAAAATTTAGGTTTCTAGTGATTTTTATATGGAAAGAAATTTTTTTCAATTTCTCTTTTGGTATTCCCCAGGTAAAATTAGTCAATTTGATAATTTGGCAATTTTCTCATATATCTAAGGTAATAGCCGAAGTCTGAAGAAAAGGAAAACGGAAATTATAAGTGAGATAAGACTATTTTAATAATTATTCCTTCAATGTCATATTTTGCTTTTTTTCACAATGATTTAGGTCAACATGTGTAACATAAAACTTCGGGGCCGTATTTGCAATTTCGGGGCGGACCTACCCACAAAGACCGGTGTGAGCATGAGTTAAAAAATATCTGGCGGGCCAGGCCTGAATTATTAAACTTGCCGATAGGTAGGTATAAGGTCATGCTATTGAGAAATTTTTTGTATTAAAAGTTTGGTTAAATAAAAAAAACCAAAAAGTTTATCTAAAACAAATGCAAAATCAATATAGATGGCTTTTTAAACTCTTTTGTGTTTATATGTAATATTTAAAGTTCCTCATTTGCATTAGGACAAGACGACAATCAAGACAAACGAAAATTATAATTTTACTTTTTGTATTTCAATCTGAGAGAGGTAGGCAGCGTATAAATGTGCAAATAAAATTAGTTTTGCAATAATATAGTTTAAACAAATATCAAATTGTTTAAATAGCTAAGAGTTGACAGGCAAATAGATATAATTGGGTTTTATATTTGTTATAGGACAAAGGGCGATTTAAATAGTTCATTACTACCTCAGAGCATTAAATGCTAAGTCTTACATAAATTATTAATTTTGTATGCAAAAAAATTTTAATTAGTTATATTTTAAACGCTTAAAACAAAATTTATACATTAAAGTGAAGATTCTGACACATTTCGATCAAAAAATTTCTAAACACAAAAACATTGTTTATACAAGATTTAGCTTAAAAATAAAAGAAACTAATAAGAAAAATTAAATGTTTTCAAATATTAGGCTAAAAAACTGTCTACTAATAGTCTTAGAGTAATATGCTATCCTTATTCGCTTAATGTGGATATACCTTGAACACATAGTTAGCATTTACCAAAAGTCCCATGCCCTATTAACAAGAGTCACAATGTCAAATAAATCTTACAAGTAGGGCTTGATTTGTACCAGATAATTTTAACAAACTTAATTTAAAAACAATTTATAATCTGAAATATGCCCATTTACCCAGATTGGACAGGCGGTTTAGCAGGGGGTGGTACAATGTTGTCAGTTTTCAAGATGCTGGGGTGTTCAATGAAGGCGTCCTTCCCACGGGCCTCTTCCCTTTTTATGAGCTGTGTTGGAGAAATTATGTTTTCTTGGTAATGTTCTAAAAAGTTATATTATTAATATTAAAAGTTTAATTTAGAAATAATAATTATAATGTGATAAAATAGAATGTAAGAATATGAATGGTTAAACAAAAGTTATTCATTGATGCTAAGCTCTCAAAAAAAACATAAAAATATAGGACCATGCATAAGGGAAAAGAGCCATTTAAAATTAAAATCAAAGATTTAAGGCAATCAATAATTTAAACTTCTAAATTATGTTTAACACTTACCGTATAAGTCTGGACTAAACTCCGATCTCTGACCGAACGAACGTTCCATAAGCGAGAGTCTCGAAGATGGCTCCTTAAAAGTATTAAATCAATAGAATTTCTTAATGCGTTTTTTATGATTCAGTTAAAAAGAAGACTAACATATAGGACTTTCAAATTTTAAACAAGATAAACCATTATCTCGTTATTAACTTACATTTATTTACGCCCCTATTATAGAGAAATAAACCAATTATTTATAATAAATATAAAATAAAATAAAGGAATTTTAATCCAAAATAGAATTTACAGGCAAAAGTAATTTATATGAAGAAGATAGTTGGAGCAAGAAATTATCAGTTTTAAGATCTTCGCTACTCACAAATCATTAGCAAAATTATCCAGTATTATTTCTTTATAAACAGCAAACATTAATTAAAAAATTGCAGAAAACCGTTGTTTAAATTATAAAACTTTAAAAAAATTATTGCTTATATGACAAAAATTGTTTATCTAGTATTAATACTTTTGAGAAGAAATGTGTTTTAATGCCTACTTGATCAAGCATTCTAACTGAATCATCACCCAGCGATTTCATTTGTTCCGACGTCAAATACCGGTACGAGGTCTCACCCAACAAGGCATCGTCACCTAATAAAAAAAACCATTTTCGATGATAATATTTTGCTAATTGTCCAATTAAAATTTATATGTTACTTTACTCAAAAAAAAAGCAAATTTATTGGGAAATTGTCATAATTAAATTCATTTTCTTTCAATACCATGCAAATAAAATGGTTTAATTTAACGGATTAACATAAATTACATGCAAAATATAATAATATAATTTGTGTTTAAGGTGCAAAGTAAAAAACACATTACTTAAAAAGAGAATATTACCACTTATATCTTTTAGACCGCCTTCATAGTAGGCTGGCAATTCTTTGAAAGATTTTTCAGCATCTTCTAAATCTGTGATAAATGGCAGACAAACACATATGCAAGGTACACGACATTCATAGCATGGGAAGGAAAGATTACATGCAAAAATTATAAGAATTTTAAATTGGTATTTGAGAGCAACATTTTAGCAAATAAAAAGATAAATATAATAAATTAGGAGGCTGAAAAGTTGGCACTAAAATATTTCATTATAATTTTTTATAAAAATCATTTATAAGGCATATTAAATGTTAATCAAAATAGCTTTTCAATACAACGACCAAATGTATCAAAATTGCACCTGATTAACGTTAAAAAATATAGCAATATTTATTTACATTTAACAATCTAACAAAACCAAAACATGCGTCAACATATGAAATTGGACTAAGACAAATAAATATTGATAACATGCAAACTTATCTGTAGAGAAAAAATTTAAAACACACGCAAACAATTATTAAGATCGAATAAATAACGAGCAAATCTAAATAAAAAAAGACCTTGTTCATCTTCCGACTCGGAGATGTAATTTTCGTGCATAGTCTCCGGTGTCATAAGTTTGTATTTTTCCTCAACGGTGGTAGTCGTGGTAGTCGTTACGATAGTCTCAGTGACAACTTTAAGTGTTTCAATTAGGGAAACGTAACCGAGCCGCTGGGCAATTGATAAGGCGGTCTGACCTTGCTGCAGATTATATTATTAAAAAATATAAAATTATGAGCAATCAATATTTTGATAATAGAGGCAGGGACAGCCATGATTACCAAATAATAACTGTGAAATATATATGTGCAAAATCCCTAAAATTTAAAATGAATGATTCCCTACCTTTTCGTAGTATCAAGTTCAACTAAATTTATATCAAAGCTTATTATTCAAATAATTATCAACAGTACTTCTAATTTATGAAAAATTTATGTCCCATTTCATTAATTAGTAGAATATAAATATAAAAAGCAAAATAAAAAACTTTTGTATTAAATTTTTGAGGTCGCAAAAGTCTTTGTGTCCTAGGGAAGGCAATTTAGGGCAAAAATTAGTACCGTTTTTCTTGTTTGTGGTTTACAATTTAACATTCACGTTATGTTTGCCAGTCATTCGAATGAAATTATGACCAATGAACATTATTAAACATGTAAGTTTGTATTAAAAAAACTAATCTATAATTTCATAAAAAAAAATTATTAAATCGCTTGATTCCTCAAAAACAATATGCTATTGCTTTAAATCGTTTGATGTCCTATCGACATTTATAAACTAATATTCGTATATATAAAATTAACATTTGTAAGCGTGTCCGGGGAAGCGTGATGCTGTAGGAGTAAGTTAACGACTGCCGAATGGCCTTGTTGGGCCGCTTGGTGCAGCGGTGTATACCCGGAGTTAAGGGTTTTAATGGAGGCGTCAGCCCCACGGTCGAGTAAGTAGCGTACGGCAAGCAATCGCCCGTAATGGCACGCCGTATGAAGGGGCGTGTACCCGGCCGAGGTTGGTGTATTCAAAAGTTTCCGCGCTAATGCTTGACCGTGTTCGGGGGGACTCGTGGGTTGCGAATTAGCGACAGTGTCGTATAGGAGTCTCATGCAATCGACGTTATCGTTTTGCGCGGCCAGGTGCATGGGGGTGAGACCATTCTAAAGATAAAGCAGGACTATTATTCTACTGAGCCATAGAATCCGACCTTACTAAAGACCGGATTCAATTTAGGCATGATTGGTCCTAATTATTACCCAATTCTCCGTTTGTCTGCCAAAAAAATTCATTTTCATCTACACATCGGGCTATATTATAAAAATGCCAAAAAAGTGACAGACTTCGAGACTCGATAAATAATATTTTTGAAAATATCCAATAAATATAAAAATATTATAAATTAATACATTATTTTTTTGCATTTCTAATTTAGTAAGATAACTTAAAAATTAAAAGCTTAATAGATTTTGTTGGCTTCTGCAAAAGAATTTTAATTTATAAATATTTTAAAATCTCTTAACTAGGAAAAAATTTAATTTAATAAAAAATCTTCTAAAAAATAGCTTATTTATAAAAAAAACATCTTTATAATGTTGTAATTAAGATTGTACGCAAAGTCGTCAGGCCTTTTAGCATTTTTTACAAATTTCAATATTTATAAAAGGCAAGGAAGGGTTGATAAAAAAATAAACATGTAAATGCCAAACTAATATTAAGTGAGGTGATTGATTGTTTACAAATAATTGATTAAGAACTTGTTGAAAAGTCTAAACAAACGATGATTGGTATAGCAGGCCCGAGGAGAGCATTAAAAAGCAAGATAATTTTTTTGTCTCCTTATAGTAAATACAGGTTAAAAAAAATAAAAATTTTAAAAATGTTTAACTTAAGCCGAACCATATAAGGCGCGTTCAAAATTGGGTTATGTTTTATATAATTTAAACCAATATTCCGTTTGTGTTATGTCGCATTTCTAAATAAAACTGCCAATCCTAATTATTAGCACTGAAAATATTTCTGTAATAAAAGTTTTAAAATTAAAAAGATATTTAGAATTTTCAATATATTTAAATAAATAATTTAACCTTAAACACGCCCTAGTAAAAAAACAAATCAAAAACTAATAGTAATTAAAAAAAAATTACGTTGGAGGCAGCGAAAGGGTCAGCTCCACATTTCAGCAAGTAAGCGGTCATTTCAACGTTACCGGCTTGTGCGGCTAGGTGAAGGGGTGTAAACCCTGACCGCGATTTACAGTTTACGGCGCTCGGATCAGGGGCGCCCGAAACGCCTGCGGAGGTGCCGGGACGCTTTGGGAACGCGTTGACAACCATAGAGGCCACGGTAACGTTGGGATTTTTCTTGGCCGCAATGTGCAAAGGTGTGTAACCGTTATTGGCCCGGGCCAGCGGGTCAGCTCCGGCCTCGAGGAGTAAGTTGACGAGCGCCGGTTTATCGTAATGCGTAGCGACGTGCAACGGGGTCACGTCGTTCTACATTGAGTTTTGGGGGAACGATTAAAAGCATAAAGGAATAATAACCAAAATGGGCGCGGTGAGATGTTTGTAAAACCATTTAAAGAGTTTAATTGATGTTGTTTAAAAAAAGAATATCCAAGAAAGCGCTTTAATAACGTTGTTATATGCAACGTTATTATACAAATTTTAACGAAACTCTATAAAGAACAGGTAGGCCCGTCTTAAACCCCAAAAAATCAGATTTTATATATGAACATACCCATAAATCCATAAAATATCGCCCAAATATTTAATCTACCATAAATATAAACATTACAAATTCATTCATCTAAAAGCTAAAAATCAAGATGTAAAACTTTTCCAAGCACATCGACATGCGCTCCTTTCTCTATTAGGGTCTTGGCAACCGCAGTTGCTTGTTCGTTGTTAGCTTTAGCGGAAAGGTGCAACGGAGCAAACCCCTTTTTCGAAAGCAGGGATTCGTTTAACGAGTTCGGGTCGGGGACCCTTTCGAGCAGGACTGCCAGTGTTTCGGGGTGACCTTCTTTAACCGCCAAATGGATTGGCGTGTAATCGTCGGTCGATTTAGCGAGCGGGTCGGCCCCGTGCTGGAGTAGGAGCGAGGCCGTGTCGGTATTACCCAATCGGGCAGCAATGTGAAGTGGAGTTTGATTTTCCTATAATAATACAAATGGATATGAAATAAGTAATAATGAAACAACTGGGTTAAACAAGATTGATCAAAAACCAAGAAAATATTGCCAATAAAACATTTTAAAAACTAAGTCCAGAACATAATTAAGCTTGCCCGTTATAACAAGGTTTTCCGATCTAAACGAGGTTAAAATATCAAGCCTAAATCATTTAGATTCGCAAGCAAATTTGAACATAACAAGCAAATTGAAATAGACTTTATTCAAAATCGAAACAGGATTGTTTAAAAAATTACCCTGGCACGACAATCCACTATGGCCCCTTTCCTCAACAAAATTCTCATAATGTCCGTTTGATTGGCCCGAGCCGCGAGATGCAGTGGTGTCTCACCCCTAACGGTTGGGGCATTGATATCCAGGGGTATGCTTTTCGACAATTTTTTAAGGTTGTTATTTGGAACAGCTATTTCGGAATCATCAAAGTTGAGTAAGTAAACGACGACGTTCATGTGACCCATAAAACAGGCGACGTGTAAAGGCGTAAGTCCCGACTCGGTAGTACACATGATCCCGGCACCTCGAGTCAGCAGGAGCTCCACTATTTTGAGGCGATTCTTTTTACATGCGATATGGAGGGGCGTAAAGCCATTCTGCATTAGATTTGTTTTAAGAGAAAATATATAGAATTACAAATAATCCAAGTGAATAAATGTTTTTTTTTAATACTAAAAAAATATATGTAGGAATAGTATAAAGTATTAAATATGAAAAAGCTGAGCAAATTAAAAAATGTTTTAAATAATGTTTCAACAACAAAGAAGCTAAAATGATAAAAAATTAAATATAACCGATACATATCGAATCAAAATAACTAGAATTAAATGGTCACGAATGTTTCAAGTTATAAAGTTTATTTAAATTTGTCACTTAAGATTTAATTAAAAATTTTAAAAAATAACGTTGTTGGCTTAGGTTAAAATATGTTTTTCTATTTGTATTCTATCGAGGCAATGGATCTATGTGGCCCAAGTATTTCTACTAATATAACTACTACGTAAGACATGAACAAAAATTCCCATAAATTGCAAATTACGTAAGCGTCGATATTGATCAATAACTATTTAGAAATTTCTAGCCTTTTGACTTTGCTCTTCATGTTTTGGCTAATTCCTTCATAAATTTGTTAATTAATTTTTGATTGACACCTACATTTAGGCCTCATATTGCTTGTAATTTGAGAGAGGTTATGTTGCGAAAAAAACTTCTTAATTTTCCGTTTCAATATAAAATGTCTATGATTCTGTTTCTTTAACACAGATTTGTGTTATGTGTAAGGTTGATTGAAGTTTATACATATAAATGTTTGCCCATTATGAAAAGTATGAACGGAAATGTTGGTCTGGACTTTCAATATTTTGCAATATTATGGGAGTTTTCGTTTATGTCCAATATATTAGCCATAATAGCTGAAATAACTAAACGACATAGAAAGGCGTTAAAGTTTAAAAATATTAAAATCAAGGAACGAGATTATTACATATTTTCAATGTTAATAACGATAACTAATAGACACTGGTAAAACTAAAGTTGTGAAATATTAATTTTCAAAAATTAGACAAAATGTTTAAAAGCTCACTAAAAAAACATCAAAAATAAATAAAAATCACCAAAGCTCTAGCATCAACTTCAGCATTATGATCGAGCAAAAGTTTAGCCGTGTTGACATTTCCATAATGCGCGCAAATATGCAAGGAAGTTAGGTAATCCTATAGTCATCAAACAAAATACGATTTTTTTTATAATGCCTCAAAAATTGTATCTTAACAAAATTGATTTCAAAATTTTTGTCTGTTTCTAGTCATTAAATACCAATTTAAAAGTATTAGTTGCAATAATCCAACAACAAAATATAGCTATAAAAATCCAACCCCAAAATTTTATAAGTAGGAAAAAATAAGCTGAGAATGACAATAAAAATTATAAAAAAATTTAAAATATTGTAAAAAGGCATACACAGCCATTCCATTGTTTATACTTTAAGAAAAACATAACATATAAAAATTCACAACTTTATTCCAACAAAAAAAATTAATAAAACCAACATAAAAAAACATTAATTCAAACCATAGACGAAAAATGGTTGCCCGTCGGAAGCATCATATATGGAGACATTAGTTCAAATGGGAAAAAAAGTTTTTTAAACTTTGCGATAATTATTATATGCGATTTTAGTCTAAAAATATGATAATTCGAACAAATAGGGGTAATTATAAATTATCTGATAAAAAAACAATAAATTTTTTTAAAGCTTATTTTAAAAAAATGCGTCTTTTTTATAATAAAAGAATTAAAAATATTTACGATTTATATAAATTATCTATAGAATACTAATATTTTTTTCTGTAGTTTTAACGTTTAGGTTTCACTTTCCGCTAGGTTATTTAATAGGGGGATAGCAATCTACATTAAAATGTAGAATTCAACTGGCCATTAAAAATTCAATAAAAAAACAAAAAAATATTTTACCACAGTGATATCATCGACGGGCGATTTGTATTTAAGTAGGATTTCGGCGCACTTAACGTGATCCCCTTGGCTGGCCATGTGCAAAGGCGACAAACCATTTTTAGTTTTTGCGGTTACAAGAGATTTAATTTTCGCCGGGTTCTCATCGAACTCGAGAATGGCTTTAAGTACGTTTAAGTGTCCGCTACGGGCGGCGCAATGAAGCGGGGTCAGGCCATCCTAAGAAAATTTTTATGAACAAAAAAAAATTATTTGGGTAAATACATTATTAAATTATTGAAAAATACAATTAGTTTCTATTCACAAATCTACAAACATTTATGAAGGTTCAAAAAACTGCAGTAAACTAGTACAGGCCCAAAAATGAATTAATTGACGGGCCAAGTCAAGTGGTGCTTATTTAATTAAATTAATGAGTAAAATTGGGTGGAACAAGATTACAGCATAAAGGAGCTAATAAACCAAGCCGGCGAAAATAACTATATACTTTTATAATACTAATTTACGTTTTAAATTAGTAAAATATATTACTTTTGAAACTAAAATTATATTGAACCAAATCCATAGCTTGATATACTTATAATAAATATAAACTTTCCTAGTTTGATGTAAAATAGATATAAAATTTGGTATATATAATTTTTTTAATCTAGCAAATATTGATCAAATTAAAATTATATGTATATAAGACCCGCGTTAGGGCAGTTATATCGGCCTCATTTTTTAAAAGCAATTCAACCATTTGAACTTTGCCCCAACGGGCAGCCACATGCAGAGGCGTGATATCGTGCTATATATAACAAATAAAAAATTTTGTTTAAAAACAAATTTAAAACCATGAATTGATTTTTTATTATTTTTATCTATGACTAAATTAAAAAAATGAATTATTGACAAGTCAAAAAAGAATCGTCAAAGATGCAATTCAACTGGCCAAAAGTTTAAAAAAAAATTTAAAAACGAAAAAAATATATGCAGGTAACATAACATATATATTTGATTAAAATTTATATCAAATTTGCGATATTACTGTAGTTTGAGACCGTAAGATTTTATTAGTATCCGGATATTTTAGACAGAAAAGAAATTAATGAAATTTAAGCATCAAAAATGAATGATTATGACATATTTTAACACTTTAATATAACAATCGTTATACTCGAGCTTTAAAGTTGATATCACTTCCATTGTGGATGAGTAAACGGCCAACATCTTGATTCCCATAATGAGCGGCGATATGCAATGGAGTAAATCCGCTCTAAAAAATGGTTAATTACACAACAAAAAATATTTTTAAAAGGAGGATTATTTTAAAAAAAAAAAAAAAAACACCCCCCCCTTATCTTTTTTTTTTTTTTTTTTTTTTTTTTTTTTTTTTTTTTTTTTTTTTGTCTCTTTATTCCTTCCTTAACAAAAAAAAACCCTTTTTTCCCAACACCAAAATAAAAAAAATACATAAAAAAAAAAAAAAAATAATTTTTTTATAAAAATACCACTCCCTCTTATATTTTTTTTTTAAAAAAAAAAAAAAAAAAATTATTTTAATATATCAATCTCCTACATCCGCTTTGAAATAATAAAAAATATTTCTTCTCCACCCAAACAATACACCACATAATATATTATGTGTTAAAAAAAAATATTATTTTTAAATTTAAAATTAACTATTTTTAAAAGAAAAAAAAAAAAAATTTATATTTTTTTTTTTTTTAAAATTTTTTTTTTTTTTTTTTTTTTTTTAAAATTTAAAATTTTATAATTAACAAACAAAGTTTGATGAGGAGAAACGGTATTTGATATTCCCTATAATGGCAGGTTTGATCTCTGTAGTTAACTCATATCTCTCAAAAAATTGTTGACCTGTGTTATTAGATTACAGGTAAAAAAAAGAAAAATAGCATTTTTTTAAGTTTGTTTTGAATTCCTCACCAAATTTAATTGCAAAATACATGAATATGTTTTTTGTTATTAAAACGTAAAAATTTCAGCTAAAAACACAAAAAAGTATAATATTTATAGATCCAGTGAAATGAGAATATTACAATTGAAATGAGACTTTAATATTAATCAAGACAAAAAATGTTTTTAAAAAATTAAATAAAAACAAAACATTCTAAAAATCCATTAACCCGACTGTTCTTCAAATTGAATTTCCTTGATTTTTTTAACAATATTTTACTTTAACCTATTGTGCTTTACTCGTAATTATCCTAAAAAAACACAACTTTCTAAATTAATATAAAAAAAAGTTTAAAATATAACGTATTCTTAAATACTTTGGAGGTAACATTTGGGTCGGAGCCATTTTTAAGCAACATTTCAGCCGCTTTGCAGTCATCCTTTTTGGCTGCAATGTGCAAGGCCGGTAGTTTGATGCCTCCAGCAGACGACGCAGCTCCTTTTTCCCCTTTAGCTGAATCCGTATCTCCAGCTAAAATAAGTGTAATTGTTAAAATATTTTAGTAAAATCCGGCTATGTGGCTCAAATGAAAGAAGAAATTACGTCAATGTTGTTTTTAAATTAGAGAATATAGAACAATAATATTTACCATTCGTTTACATCAGTGAAATATCATATTCTTACAACCAACATGATTTTTTTTATATAATAATCAACAAAATAGGAGAAATATTTCTGTTGTTTCATGAAAAAAAAAACGTGCCCTAACGTTAAAAAAAATATTTAATTTAAAACCATAAACGATATAATTTTATATAGCAATAAATTTTTATGGTTGTTAATAACAAGCAAAAGTTCAAAGTATATTGACAGACAATTCCATTATATCACTGATTAATAAAGTATGACTAAAATTAATTTTTTAAATATTAAAATATAAAACAAAATTTAAATATTTAAAATCTATTAATTCATAAACTCGTTAATAAACAATGTCACATAGAATTAAAAATAAATAATAAATAAAATATACTCGTTAATAAATAATTAGTGAATTAAAAATAAATAATAAATAAAAATATTTTGGTAACAAGTGGTTACCTTCTTCAGTTTAGAAAATATAAAATAATAGTTACATATATGTAAAAATGTACAATATTAATATTTTCTTAAAATTGAACTTTGTATGAAATATATAGAAAAACAAGTTTATATTATCTTTAATTTTGGTTTACTTTAATTTTTTAATTTTAAAATAAAAAAGGAAAATTATTTACAAAATGTGAAGTTGCATTTAAACATTGGTTTAATTCAAATTTTCTATTTAAAAGATTATTGTGCGAGTCGATCTCAACTGTTTAAATTTTCTTTTATATAGATTTTTTAATGTGTAAAATTTTGTGTGTAAAATTAAAGTTGTGAGAAAATTCGAGATTATGTTCAGCTAATGCGGAGCTAACCGCTTTTTTGTTTTTAATAGCTGCTTGGTGTTCCTTAAGCCGCAAATTTGCCTGATTCTGCAATGTAGAATGAGTTACAATCTTGACAAAATAGTTGGTAAACACAGTTAGATGTTGCATTATGTTTGAGGGGTTGGATAAGTTTTTCTACTGATTTTGTTGGTTTAAAATAAATGTTATTTTTGTTTTATTATATTTCTAATTTTAGAACTTAGATTCTTAATGTAGGGAATGCAAATAATAGGTTTTGCAATATTTTCATTTGTTATAAGAGGAAATTTATTATATAACATTTTAATTTTGCTGGCTGATGTATAACGTGGAAATTTGTTATGCTAGTATCTGATAATGTTGTCGTTGATGAATTTGCTAAAAATGCGATGATTTCAATGTAATATTTTGATTTAAAAATATTTATAATCATTTTAAGTATTAAATTTACATCGTAGCCTTGTGTGATAAAAATCTTCATTAAACTTGATGTTTGTATATTTGCTAGTATTTTATTACTGGAAAGGCAAAGAGTTCTTTTAAATGACTATAATTAACTGAGGAATGTGAAAAGAAAGGCTTGATTCAAATTTATGTCTAAAAGTTTTAAATTGTTGTTTTATTGAAGAGAGCAATAAAATCAAGTTTTTTGTAAAAGGGTTTTTAAAGATAGAAAATCCTAAAAAATTTATATTATTATTAAACTCTTTTTAGATTGTAAAATTAATTTCTGAAAAATTGTTTAAAGATATTTGCCTGGAAGATGAAAATGTTTAACCACCTGAAGATTTTAAAACTAGAATTCAAATTTATAACACCTTGATTAAATACAACAAAAATAACAAAAAATAAAAGATTTTGATTTTCAGACCATCAGTAACTTTAGAACTGAAAAAGATGTAATAATTCTTAAGGCAGACAAGTCTAGAAATACAGTTCTCCTAGATAAAAAGTTTTATGTCAAAAAAATGCTAGAATTACTAAATGATGAATCTACTTACAAAAAAGTTTCCTTTGACCCAACTTCTCGAGTCAATGCTTCCCTTTTACTTTTTCTCAAAAAATTATTAGATACCAAAGAAATTACCAAAAATGAGTATAAATTTTTAATTTCTAGCAATCCTGCATGTCCCAGATTTTTTGGTTTACCCAAAATGCATTAGGAGAACATTCCTTTTAGACCTATAACTGACTTTAGGAGATCCCCTATTAAATCTTAGCAAATTTTTAAAAGAAATTTTAAAACCAGTAATAGATACAAATTACCCATTAACAATTAAAAATTCTTATGAATTGCGTAAATCCACTTTTTCTCAACTTCAAAGATGAAGAGATGTTTTCTTTTGATGCAACTCTTTACACATCAAACCCTAAAACCTGGCAGAAGAAACTTTAAATTGGTTTTTTCAAAAAAATAATACTTTTTAACAATATTTCCTATTCAAAGTCAACTTTAATGAAATTGATTTTATTTGCTTTGAATAATTCTATTGTAAATATTGAGGAAAAATTTTATACACAAATTAAAGGTGTTCCCATGGGCTCACCACTATCATACTATATTGGTGAAATAGTGATGAGATTCATATAACAAAATATTCTTTGTAATAATATTTCGTTTTTATTCTGAAGAAATTTGGTACATTGATGAAATTTGAGACATTGACGAAAACTGGGCCAAAGTGGAACGAATAATACTTTGCGCCATTGAAATAATCCGGGGGCCAAATAAAGGGATTATTATTAGGGCGTATTTAATCATTGGGGGGAAAAAGGTAACCTTTATAAAGGGAATGGGGCATTAGAATAAGGAATAAATATTTGTAGACTTTTGTATTTATTTCAAACAATTTATTATCAAATCCATTTCATCAAAACATCGAATCTCCATCTGCAATTCCTGCCAGCACCAAACCAACACAAATGGTTACTTTTCACCACAAAAACCAAAAACTGAAAACTAACTAAAAAATAATTATCTTTTTTTCCTTTTTAGGGTTCCGTGCGCGCTTGCACGCGCGTAAGGCGTGTGCGCGTGCACGACATATTTTATAGGAGATATGTAGATGATATCTTGGTTTTTGGCAAGAAAAATATAATAGAGGAACTTTTTACCGCTTTCAAAAATGAATTTTACAATCTAAAAAGAGTTTAATAATAATATAAATTTTTTAAAATTTTCTATCTTTTTAAAAACCTTTTACAAAAAAACTTGATTTTATTGCTCTCTTCAAAAAAAAACAACAAATTTAAAACTTTTTAGACATAAATTCAAATCACCCTTTTTCTTCATATTCATTAGTTATTAATAGTCATTTTAAAAGAACTCTTTGCCTTCCCAGTAATAAAATTCTAGCAAATATACAAACATCATATTTAATGAAGATTTTTATCGCACAAGGATACGATATAAATTTAATACTTAAATGATTAATAAAATTTTTAAATCCAAATATTACAATGAAAACATCGCATTTTTAGCATATTCATCGGCAACAGCATTATCGGATACCAGCACAGCAAATAACGTTACACAGCAGTCAGTTAGCAATAATATTATGTCAAATAATAAATCTCCTCTTACAACGAATGAAAATGTTACAAAACCTATTATTTGCATTCCCTACATTAGGGATCTAAGTTTTAAAATTAAAAATATTTAAAAACAAAAAGTAACAGTTTATTTTAAACCAACAAAATCAGTGGAAAAACTTCTCCAACCCCCTAAACATGATGCAACATCCAACTGTGTTTACCAAATATTTTGTCTAGATTGTAACTCATCCTATATTGGACAATCAGGCAGAAATGTGAATTTGCGGCTTAAGGAACACCAAGCAGCTATTAAAAACAAAAAAGCGGTTAGCTCCGCATTAGCAGAACATAATCTCGAATTTTCTCACAACTTTAATTTTACACACAAAATTTTACACATTGAAAAAAATCTATATAAAAGAAAATTTTTAATAACAGTTGACATCACTCGCACAAATCTTTTGAACAGAAAATTTGAATTAAACCAATGTTTAAATAATGCAACTTCACATTTTGTAAAAAAATTTCTTTTTATTTATAAATTAAAAAAATTAAAGTAAACCAAAATTAAAGATAATATAAACTTGTTTTTCATTATATTTCATACAAAGTTCAATTTTAAGAGAATATTAATATTGCACATTTTTATGTATGTATGCAATTCCAATGTAACTATTATTTTATATTTTTTAAACTGAAGAAGGTAATGTTACCGAAATATTTTTATTTATTATTTATTTTTTATTCTATGTAACATTATTTATTAACAAGTTTATGAATTAATAAATTTAAATATTAAAAAAGTATATAAATTGTTTAAAATTTTAGCAGAAACATATACGTATTGCAGAGAACAAAAAATACAATCTTATTGATTAAACACCTTTTTCTGTTTTTGTAATTTATACCTTTTAAGCCCATGGTGTAATTATAAATTCCTAACACAAATAATACTTAATAACTAAAATATATTAAAAAAATATTAAATTAAAAATATTTGCCTTTTAACAAAAATAATAATTTTATTTTGTTACATAAAGTTTGGATATAAACCTTTTGAATAATTTAAATGTGGAAGCTGGAGCTTGATTAATAAATTTATTTTCATATATAATTAATAATTATTCAACTTATTAAAAAATAATAATTATTAGTTGAGTATAAAAACTTATTAGTCATTCTTTACTAATAAATTTAAATCTGTCAAACATTTCAAAAAACGAGAAAAACGTATAAAAATTGGATAGTTAGTAATATCAAATGTTGCTTCAAATACTTTCAACAACTTTTAAAATTTGTCGGCTAAAGAAATATTTGTAACATACCGTCCTCCTTAATGGCCATCCCTTTGAGTTGTGCCTCATTCTCGAGTAGGATTGAAACGACCTTTTCATGCCCTTGCTGAAGGGCAACAGCTAGGGGCGTAAAACCATCCTTATAAATTTGAGATGCAAAAACAATAAAATAGATGCGGCGAAAACAATAATTCATATATACAGGTTTAATGTATTTCTTGCCGGCTATAGATAGCATAAACTAAGCATTAAAAAAAAATTGTTGAAATTTAGAGTGGAGTAAACAGATAGTTGAAATAAATGCATAGCGAAATATTCCCCAAATATATAAAATAGCATTTTAAAAAAAAATTAAAACTTATTTTTAGTTTGAAATACAGGTGTTTGTGAAAATCATCTAATAAAACTCAAATTTCATAAAATTTACAAACCTAAAAATAATTCATTTTAAAATCTAAAACGCAAAAAACATCCTTTATATTAATTGCACAATGCTTAACAATTTATTTTAGAAATGTATTAATGATAAATAATAACAAACTCTTTAAATGAAAAAATAACACATTTAAAAAATTTAACAAAAGATGCGTCAAAGAATATATAAAGGAGTATAGGACATACTTCAGTTGTTATGGTCTGACTAGCGTTATGATCCACGAGGTATCTCACAACGCCATCGTGATTCTCCTGGGCTGCCATGTAGAGGGGTGTAAATCCATTTTGGGATTGGGCATTCACGTCGGCCCCTGCATCCACTAGTATTTTCACGATGTCGAATTGTCCAGCAAGCGAAGCGATATGTAGCGCAGTGTTACCTTTCTGTGTAATTATGAGTTAAAAATATAATAATAAAAATGTTTACAAATGTTTACAAATGCGATTTTTATTTTTCAAAAAAATCTATTTTTTCATTCTATGTCAGCAAAAACATTTTCTAAAAATCGACATAAGTGTTTTTAAACAATTGATTAACCTTTTGTATATATGGAAAAAACGTATAAATCAACATTTACAAAATACATATATTGACAAAAAATATCTATGTATATCTGGTGAGTATGCCTACAAAACAATTAAATAATTTTAATTTTATGGCTAGAAATAAATGTAAAAAAATTAAAAATATATTTTGCACAAATGTTTGATAGTTTTTATTCGAAAGAGATAATTTGATATAGGTAGAAATAAAGGAAATTGAAAATTTTAGATAAATTGAAAAATATGTTACCTTGGTGGCTGCGTTAACGTTTGCTCCACGCTTAAGTAACTCATCTACCAATTGAACGTGCCCCTCTTTCGAAGCCAAATGCAAAGCGTTTAGTCCGTTCTGTTAAATTGAATGAAGAACACAATGTTTAGTAGGATTGATATGCAATTTTAGTTTTTTAATAATTTTTGCCATACGTAGAGAAATAAAAATTCAAATAAATGCTAAATAAATAAAAAATGGTATTTTTAGTCGATCTAGGCAAAAATTAAATAATGTCGGGAAGAACCTCAAAATATCTGTATTTTAAAGTTCAGAAGCAGTTAAAAAAATAATATATAAGCTATTTATGCGCTATAATATTAATAAATTTTAAATAAAAATTTTTAACAATTGTTCATTTAATCAATATTAACTTTCAATTAACCTTGTACAACAAGGCTCCATTCCTGGTATATATAAATATTTAAAAAGATTTCGTTTTAATATCACGATTCTGTTTAAAAATTCGTAAAACTTAAAAAAACAAGAATAAATATTTAAATTAATCACAACCAATAAAAAAGTGTAACAATAACCTTAATTAATTACATGTAAAAAATTATTATAACCGTGCTTAAAATAAAAAAGGAAATTCAAGATTAAAATAGTGATTCCCATTATAAAGAAACATCAAATAAAAATCTTAATCATTATAAAAATAAAATATGTAAAAAATAAAAAATGAAATATTATTACGGCATTGCATGTATTTATGTCAATCGCGGAGCTAGGCCCAGAAACGCCCTTTAAATATTCGATGACCTTGGTTACGCTACCAGCCCGAGCTGCACGCAAAAAGGTTGACGCGTTAGGGTCGGTCATAGATTCGTCAAATGAGATTGCAAGTTATAATTATTTTGCTACAAATAAACGAAGCATATAAGTTATTATTGAGGGCAGCACGTTCAATGTAAGTTTTTATTTTCGTAAAAAAAAATTTAAAAAAATTTCAAAATCCCAATTTTTCAATAAAAATGTCAGAAAAACATTTATGTGCATGTTAATCTCGTAACTTTTTGAAAAAATGCAATCTTTTACAAAATAAAATTTATAAAAATTTAAACAAAAAAAAAGGTTCATTTTGAACATGGCCAAATTGTCATCAGCAAAACCATATATAACCAATGAATTATATGTAGGTCTTGATAGTTTAAAAATTAAACTAATCAAATTTAAAGGCGTAAAAAATTAGCCAATGGTTTAATTTTTATCGTAATATGGCTCACATATCTGCCATTATTTTACTAAAGGGCGAGGAGTTCAAAATTGATTTATATTTTTCAAAAATATTCTAAAAATTATACATTTTTGAAATTTGATATTGAACATCAAGAATTATAAATAATGTTTTATAATACTTTTTTACAAATTATGCAACTGGTATGAGTAAATTAAATATTTTTATTTAATTTATATCAAAATTTATGAAAACAACTTGGACGTGATTTCTGTAAAAAGTCGGTTTTAAAAATTGTTAAACATTGGCTGTGTCCTGTAATAATTATAAAAATGACAAATATATAAAAAAAAGGATATTTTAAGAAATTAAACCGCCACATTCCGTTGGGTTTGATTTTTTGGGGCGTGTTTAAGGTTCATTCATTTTCTCGAAACAAATTTTAAAAGTTCTAAATTTTTTTAAGTTTGAGTTTTTAGATCAAACATTTAAATAATTGTTTTTTTTTAATTTTTCTTAATTCTTATATCATGTACAATTAGTCTGGATATACATGGAAATATTATAAATTTATATTACAAATAAATATAGATATTAATCGTTTAGAAACCTTTATAAATTCTTACGCTTACATTATTTTAACTTTAATCCAATTTCTAAAATTTAAAACTTTCGAAAATTGTCAAACACCCTGAACGCGCCCTTATATTTCTCGAGCGCTCTAATATGTGGTTATAAATAAATAATAAGCTTTTTAAATTCTTTAAATTTCAACAATAGATTTGTTATTAACATTGAAATTGTTTTTTATGTAATAAATGACATTTCTTCTAAAAATCTAAAAGATGCCCTATTATCGTAATTGAATGACCTAAATTTTGGCTCAAAAAATTGTAAGCAGCTTTTCTGCACTGTGTCAAAATGTCAAAATAATTAAAAATCATTTTTAATAGGTCACGAATAAACAGGCATAGTGTCATGCCTGTGAAAATGTAATTCGTTGAAAGGACCATATGTTAACATATGGTTGAAGTTCCCCACATTTATCTATCATTATAGGTTATTACTACTAATAAAATAATAATAATAATAAGAACTATTATAAAATTATGTGGCCTGGTGGTCGGAAATAGGTCAATATTGAGCATATGTGGTAGAGAGGGGGGGGGAGGGGTGACAAAAATAATAAATATGATTATTAGAATATGTATAAATATTAATTATTATTGTTATCATTATTATTACTAAATTTTGATATTGTTAAAAATAAATAAATTTTTTAAAAATCAAACCAGAATGTTTGATAATTAAAATTTTGATAAAAAACAAATAAACTTTTATTAATTAAATAGGGTTTACACATATTGCCTAGCGTGTCGATATAACAATGTTTATAATTTTTACCTGAATTAGTTGGAATTTAAGATTTTTTAGGGGAAAATAGAAAGGACATTGAAAGTCTAAAATAATTAAAATAAAACTTTTTTATAAAAATAATTTTGGAATCTTGGTATAAAAAAATCGATTTTTTACCGTTTTTGTTGATATATTTAGATGAACAGGCATAAGTGCGGCTAAGCCAACAAAAACATTTTAAACAAAATATTTTAAGAATTTTTTTAATACAGAAAATGAGACAAATTGACATTTAACTTATCTTCCCGTAAAAAAAAGAATTTTTTTGTTTCAAAAATAAAGTTTAGCCACAGATAGGACTCCCAGCAGAGCTTGAAAAAAGGGGAAGAATATAGAAAGGGGGAAGCGAGGCGAGGGACAGTGAATTATAAATTTCTTCCGTACTCAGACCACATTAACTCTGGGAAATAAAAACGAATGCAATGGTAATAGCAAACAGACATTCTGTTGAATAAAAGGAAGTGTCACTGAAAAAACCTATAACAGTAATAGCTTCCTCACTGTAACAGGCTGAATAGGAAAGGAGAGAGGAAAATCACATTCCTATCTAATCTTGCTAAAAGAGGCGTGAGGAAGCTTCTTTGCAATCGTCCCTTAGTTTGTTTGTTGTATGTTTATATCGATTTTTGCAGCGCCAGGAAATTCTTAAATAAATTAAGGACACATTGTCCGGCAAGCAACGAGAATTATGTTAACTGTACCATGTCTATAACAACAACCATGTTAAAAATAAAAGAATCAAACTGGGCAACAAACATTTACAATTTGTTTTATGGCGCAATCTAGTATATAATAGTTGGCCCTCTGTCCTTAGCAAGAACAAATACTTTATAATTCCATTAAAATTAGAGGGTGGATTGATGATGCTGAAATTCTCCAATAACGTTAACCCAAAAATTAGAGAAACGGTAGATGCAAATAAAAAGTAATGGTTAATGGCATTTCTGAGTACTCCAAATAGGCAAGATTTAGGACAACACCTGACCTCTTTACCCAATTTTAATTAAAACTATTTTTTTAAGTCTTGAAGGCTCTGAATATAAAAGTACTAAAAATAAATAACTTGACTGTAAATTTAAGCCCATGTTGAAAAAAACCAAGGGGTTACATCTAAAATAAAAAGCAAAAACTTTGTTAACCCGCAAATGCTATGACGAGAGATTTGTAACACGAACGCAACAGCGGGGTCCTAGACCCCAATATAAATCTCTAAAATTCTAAGAGTTTTATAACTACTACGGACTTTACTTTATATTATTTTATAAATAAATGAACTTTCATTAAATAAGGAAAGCTAACGTATACTGTAGATTTTATTTATCACGAAGTAAAAAAAAATTGTAAAAATGGGAATTTTTCGTTCTTCTATATTACATTTTATCTTCTTAATCTAACTAAATATATCAACATTACTGCTTAAATTGTGTTCTAAGTCTAGTAGAACATTTAAAAAAAATTCAAGAAAAAAATATGGTGAAATAAAAAATTTTTTTGGCATTACTCACCCAATAATTTAGATATATTATAAAGGAGAAAAGGGGAAATATATATGAGAGCCATAAAGGAAATTATTCCCCCTCAGTATCACAATTATCTGTTGACCTGTGTCAAAATTTAAGATATGGTGAAATATGGATCACCTAGTGCCACCCACACCAGGGATGGGCAAGTAATGATTACTTGTAATTAAATTACAATTTACTAATTACTCTCATAGTAATTAGTAATTAGTAATCAATTACATTTTTTATAAAGTAATTGTAATGGTAATTAATTACATTTTTTAGTAAAGTAGTTGTAATGATAATGATTACTTTTTCAAAGTAATCATTATATTGAAGTAATCATTCCATTTGAATTTATTAATATGCTTAAAGATTGTATATAGATATTAAGAGAAACCTGCTTTTGTTTTTTCTTGCATTAGTTTGTTTTAAGAGTTATATTTTTTAGATTGTATCGACACGTTTAACACTTCTTTGGGTTTATTTGACCCAAAAAAATTTTATATTTTTAATAACTTTTTAAAGAAGCAATATCCTAAACTGATATTTATATTTATTAAATACATTCATCAAGTCAACAATTTGCATCTAAAAGTATTTTAAAATATGAGCTCAAATTAAAGATATTGACTTTTTGGGTCATATTGACCCAAACAGCTAAAATAAGCACACAAATTTTTCCTTAATATAATTTATGTAATAAAAATTAAAATGCTTTTAAACATTCTTTTTCATCCAACCTATTAAAGAACAATGAAAAGGTAAATTATTTATGCAATTTATACTGATATTTTGGCAAATCTAGAGAGATAGGAGCTCATTATGGAAAAAGTAGCAGTTTAAATTTTTTGAGAATATAATTAAATTGTTTATAAATGTGTATAATTATTTAAAAGCAGGTAATAATTAAATATTTTACCTTTTGTAGTTAAAAACAATATTTACTCTAATGTTTATAAATCTTACCAAATTTAAGATTTTGCCAATTTTACTAACTTTTAAAATATATATCTCTTTTTTTTGAAAAAGTAATTGTAATTGTACTTGTAATTAGTAATTAATTACTTGAAAATTTATGTAATTGTAATTGATTGTAATTAAGTACTTTTTTAAAAACAGTAATGGTAATTAGTAATTAATTACATTTTTTTCTAAAGTAGTTGTAATGATAATGATTACTTTTAAAAAGTAATTGTGCCCATCCCTGACCCACACTCTTAAAAACATAAATACCAAAAAACATTTCACCTTAAACAATATACATTATAGCCTAATATTTATTGTAATAAAGATTGGAATTAATAATCAGAAAGCATCCAGCCATGCTTTTTGTACACATTTGAGGCAATAACATACTTAGTAAAGCATTTTGCTATCTTTAGCTAATAAAGGATATTTTCATTTTAGTATTTTTACTATTAGTGGCATTAGTGTGTATAATAGCCATTAAAAATGTGAAATATAATAAATAATATTAATATAAAATCAAAAATAAGATCACTCATATTGTATATTTCTGTGTTTTAAGTAGCTCAATATAGCTCAGGGCACAAGAGAGGGTTAAATAATGGAGTTATGTTAAAATAATTATCAGCTATATACATGTGAATTTATATATAAATTTAAAATTTTATATATACTCAGATCAATTAATGTAAGAAAATATTGTAAAAAACAGGTTAAATTTTTGATACAAAAACCAAATTAAATTTTTTTAAAAAACAAATGAACTTTGAGCATGTCTAATAAAATTAGGCTATAAATATATAAAATTGAACGTTTTTTCTCATCACCAATTCTTAAGCAGATTTAATAAAATGGTTGTGAACTTGTTGTATTATATAAAAAATAAAAAATAAATAATTTAACAACCTATTATAAAATATGAAATAATAATATTTGCAGTTGAAAAAATTAGGTAAAAAGAATTAAATATAGCAAAATTTATTTCAACTTTAATCTATTGTTTTTAATTTATACTTTATTTTAACAAGCCACAATCAATAGACATTTCAAGTAATTAGATAGCCTCTTTAAAAAAAATAATAAACTTTCGCACTTGAAATCATTACAGGAGTCGACAAAAATCAATGGGTTATCACAATAAATAATGACACTTTATTGAAGTAATTTAAAGGTTGGCCTTATCTCTTAAATTTATCTGTTTTCCATAGTTTGATCAAACCTATGCTATTTTCCTACATAAAAATCAAAAAAATGGTTAAAATTGGCAAAGACTGATTTTGCAGCCAAATACCTAAATTGAAAAATTCTACCATGAAACTGTATCTATTTTTTAAAACATTTAAAAAATTTTAAGTAAATAAAAATTGAGTGTTTGGCACCTAAACCTGAGAATACCACATTTATCGGTTAAAAAATAAAAATATCATTTGTAGGCTGTTGTATATATATAATTTTTTTAGTATTAATTTTGTTTTTGAATCTTGTTTTTTTAACATTTTTCAAAAAAAATTTATAGCTGGCTTTCAAAGTATGTAGAAAAAATGTTTAAGCTAAAAATTGGTAGGTCTTGTCTTTAAAGTTAGTCAGAAATTTGTCAAATAGCTTTGTAAAATTTTTTAGCAAAATCTAAGATATAACCTTATATAGAGGATATGGATAACAAAATCATAGTCAGATTTTAGATAAGTTAATTAAGCCATTAAAATATATAATCAAGACATAAATAATTGAGTTGAGATTACAAATGTAATATGAGTTTAAAATTTAGATTTGTGTAATTATGTTGTTTTGTTTTCCTAAATTTATATTTTTTATTGATTTGGCATATTTTAAAAACAGAATGCTTATAAACTTATTTTTAGCTAAACAGCACCAGTTATTCATCTGCAAGTCATGTTCAAAAACTAAATTACAATTTTTTTACTATGGTGATTTATAGTTAAATCATTTTGACTAAAAATTAATAAACCTTACATATATAACAAAGCTGAGTTAAAATAAATTTATCAATCATTTTGTTAATATTTGAGTCCAGTCCTATTTTATTATTACAAAAATTATATTGAAAATAAAATAAATTAAATTTGTAATAGTGCCCAATATAATATTATTAAATTTTTATTTAATTAAGTTCTTATTTAAAATAATTTTTAAAAAAAACTAAAATTGCTATTAATTAAATGTATAATTTTAATTTAAATGCACAAAAAAGTGACCTAAACATAAATAAGAGAATCTCATTTAAAATACCTAAGGCGCATGGCGTATATAAAAATAACTCACATTTATTGAGACAGAGATTCAAAGGATTTTTCATTCGTTTCTTTTATGGATTTGGCTTATAATTGTTTGCGCAAAATTTGCAAAATATATGCAAAAAGACTAACAATCTAAAAAACGTGCATAGTTAATCTAAAAGCCTTAGATATTTATAAATAAAAGTTAAACATGAAAGATATATCTAGTTGTCATTTAAAATGTTATGGAAAATCGATGTGTAAAAGCCATAATTAATCAAATTTTTACATAATTTACAATTAGCCTAGTATTTATATATATTCTAATTAAAATTTTTAATATATATGTTTAATTTTTGGGCCTTATTTTTTATTGAAAATTAAGTAAATAAAAGATTTTAGCTATAAAAAACAAAATATTTATAAAATAAAAGATTTTTTAATTTTTTAGTCAATTTTAATTTGTCTTAAAATTTTAGAAATTCAAAGATTTGAGTTTGGTCAAAAGATTTTTTCAGCTCTGTGGTTAATACTATTCAACCTTTGGACAAGTGAAAATACAATGATTGCTATATTTAAGTAACCAGTGTTGAACAAAAAATATTACATTTATTTTGATCTCGATCACAAAAAAATAGAACCCGATTTAATTAATTGATTATGGTCACAATTAAATAAATGATCGCAACATAATCTTCATCATAAAATTTTATCTTTTTTTTATAACCTTTTTTTATAATCTTTATAATTTGATTGTAATTGCGATAAATTCTTTGCATTTGCAATTATTGAGGCTAATACTAATTTATCAGTAAAAAAATTATTTAAAAAAAAACTTAACCCTGCATTGTGGGGTCCATACGAACCCCACCACTTTTTAAATTATGAGTATATTTAAAATTATATAATATTGGCCAAAATTTGTGGCTTTTTTCTTAAATAATAAACAATATAAGTCAAATAACAAAATTCGTTTAGAAATAAAAAATTTTTTCAGGGTCTATTTGGATTTCACACTCTCAATTATAATGTTAAAAGCCATGATATTGCCTCAATGTAAATTTAAACAAAAAAAATTGCAATATATTTTCTAGGTATTCTTTTATAATAGTTTTACATATTAAGTATATAAAATGTTTGTAATGTATAATGATAAGAATTATCTTATCTACTATACATCTACTATACAATTTTCAAACTCGATTTTTCTTTGCTACGCTAGATCTCGGAGATGGTTTGTAGTTGAGCGACGTGTGAGGTGTGGTTTTGTAGGGTAGGTTGAGAAGGTGTGTGGAAAGATAGTTAGGAAGCGATCGAGACTTCCGGTGGGTGTGAAAAACCTAACTTTAAAAAGTTTTTTTGAGCAGTAGCGATAAAAAAAAAATCGTTTGTCGAAAAAATGCCTAGGAATGTCGAGTTTGTATTTTTATCCACTAGGAAGTTTTATTTTTTGTTTAAACGACGAAATTCTCTCAGGGCTTTAAATGGTAAGGTTTTATTTTGAAATTTTTTTAGGTTAATTATTATAATATTGCCCACGTTTTTGGAAAGTTTTGAGATTTTGTCAGCTTCCGTTACCGAGATATTTAAGGTTAAACAGGGGATTAAAATTTGAACTTTACACTCGGGATCGGTTTGACAAAAATTCTGACTACAGATATTTCTTAAATTTTTATCGAATCATAATAGTATAGTCCTTTACCTTTTCTCAAAATTTCAGACTCTTTTAGCCCATAGGAGCCGAGTTAGCGGCCCGGTACCGAGAGGTACATAAATGTACCTTTTGGGATATCGGTCTTAAAGAGTAGTTAAAAAATATTTTTTAAACGTCCTTATCCATAATATATGTAAGCAAGTTAGGTCCTTAAAATTTATGCAAATTGAAGCTCTTCAGCTATAGCGGTGTGAAAGACCTAGGGCGCCAAACCCTGGAAATCATGTTGCTCTGTACGAATTGAATTAACACACAAGAAGGTCGCCAAAACGATCAAAATTTGTCTTATCCTATTCCTTAATGATAGTTTTATTGTGGTATAAAGTGATTGACATAGCTACTTTATTTGTTTTGCTAGCCATATATTTTCAGGTACAAAAATACACCTATAAGCAGGCAATACGTAAAAGTTAAATTTTATTTATAATACAAATATATTCTATTTGAAATGTTTATATTAATTTATTATATTAACTAAAGTGGTCCGGGCCCGGACCCCCTTTGTTTAGTAAAATAATATTATACTGAATAATTGTATTTTAAGACAACTGTGATTTACCCCCAGATGCAAGATCTGCATGTGATGAGCCCCGAAATTGGCTTAATCTTATTATGCCTAAATATATGATTTGTGCCCTTATAAGCCGTACAACTTTATCGTTCAAACTGTCGACCCCGTACAAAGGTATGTTTAGATTTTTGTTTTTTAACAATTGACTTAAATCATTTAGTATAAATTTTAGGATCTTTGAGTCTTGATTTGTCAGAAAGTCATTCAGAGTTAGTTTTTGGATTTAATACTGATTTTTTTGGGCATTTGCTTTAATTTTCATAGGAAAGTATATAGGAAGAATTCTTTTCTTTTAACTTCAGATCTTTGATATGATAATATTTGCTACCAAATAGGTTTCTATTTAGGGATTTATATGTTACTATTTTAATTTATTGTGAATTAGTACTTGAATTTGTAATTAGAATAATTAGTTATTAAAGCTTTTGGTATATTTGGATTATGTCAGATTTTATTTTATTTGGAATTTAATTTTTATACAATTTTTTTTTATTTTTTATGTATATTTAAAAAAAACTTTTTTAATATTTGATGTTTTTTCAATTTTATCTGATTAATTTCAATTTTATTTAAAATTTATTTGTTTAAAATTTTTTTTTCATTTTTCATGAATTTTTTTTTAAATTTTAATAATTTTTTTATTATTTCATAATTTTTATGAATTACTTTGAAAAAATTTTCAATTTTATTTGGAAATTAATTCTTTAGACAATTTTTTTTTAATTTTTATGTATATTTTAAAAAAAGCTTTTTAAATATTTGATATTTTTCATGAATTTTTATTTAAATTTTTCAATTTTATTTGATTAATTTTTTTTTTAAATTTTTTTTTTAATTTTTATGTATATTTTTAAAAAACTTTTTAAATTTTAATAAGTTTTTTTAAATTATTTATTTTTTAATAATTTGAAAAAATTTTTATTTTTAAATTTAATTATTTATTATGAATTTTTTTAAAAATTTTAAGTTTGTTAAATTATACTTCGGTACCTCTGCCCGTATTAATTGCCGTCATAAAGAAATTTTCGATGCTATCATTTTGCCATAATTGTAATTTCCAATCAGTTTAATTAAAATGTCAAGTTGCCCGGGCGGAGCCGGGCCACATGGGCTAGTTTTATTTACAAAATATATAGTTTTTAAGGTGAATAATAGCCAAAAATAATTTTTTATTTCAAAGTATTTTTTTTTCATGAAACTTTCATAAAATGTTCTAACAGACCTAACACGATTTAATCAATAACATTGATAAATTTAATTTACTGACATAATTTTTTTAATGTTTTTTCTACTTTGTGATGTGGGGTCCATACGGACCCCAATTTAATTTCTTAAATTCTAAACAAATTATGTTATTAGACTTAAACCAATTTTTAATTACTATTGTTATTATAAATTTAAGAAAAAAGTCATAAAATTTTGGCCAATAATATTTATTATAATTGAGGATATTCAAAATATAAAAAGTTCTGGGGTCCGTAAGGCCCCACAGTACCACGGGTTAAAAAAAGTTTAATTTTTCAAATTTTTCACAATAGCCATCTTAAGGCTGCCGCTAGTTAAAAAAAAATTTGAGGAAAAAAATCAAACGCTTTTGATTGACATTAAGGTGGCTAGTGTAAACAAATTTTGTCAAAAATTTTTTGAGACATTTCCTAAAACGCCAAAAAAACATTAACCCGCGATTAGCATTGTGCTGTCTATGCGGACCCCAGCACATCTTGAATTTTCATATTTTTAAAAATATTACATGTTGTGGGTCAAATTTTTGTTATTTTTTTTTCTAAAATATATTAAACAAAACTAGTGAGGTAGGGTTTAATAATAAATTAGTAATTTCTTTTCTCTATGTAAATTTAAACCTAAAGCACGTGTTTTTCTTCAAAACAATATAAATATAAAGTTTATAGCTTTAAAATCTAATTTTAAAGGTTTAAAATTTTGACCTTAGGCTGCGGCTAATACTTTTTTTAAGATTGTTCAAAAAATATTTTTAAAATATTTTTAATGGCTAACATTAAAAAATGAGAATCTATGTTTGTATGGTTGTTGTGGGATATGAACAAATATTTTTGAAAAAAAAATTTAATTTCTTACATTTTTTTTACATTAGTCACCTTAATGTTAATCAATTGCGCTAGGTTTTTATTTTAAACTTTTTTTTCACTGCAGCGGACCCCACTCTAGCAATTGCGACAAATTCCTGACCCTAGCATTCGCGGACTTAAAATTTTTTTTCAATTTTGAAGTTAGCCGCAGCCATATATGGGGCGCGTTAAAAATGTGTTTCAATTGTTAAAATTTAATTTTTTTTTAATTTTTAGGAAAGATTAAAATTATTACAGGCTTAGGATAGCTGAATCTGGCTGATGCTTATAAACAGATGAAAAAAAATCAAGAAAATATTAGCGACTACATTAAGGATAATTGTGTTTTATTGTTTACAAGACCTCGTTGTGGACATTGCAAACGAGCTGTCAAAAGATTAGAACATATACAAGTACCATTTAAAAGTGTCAATCTTGATGAACAGAAGCAAGTTAAATTATAAATTTAATGGCTTAGATAATTACACAGAGTCTTGTAGAGAAAACAAATTATACGTTTGTCCCACAAATATTTCTAAACGGAAAATTTATAGGTGGTGCAGATGATCTTCAAAATTTAATTAACAATGGCAAATTTTTTGAAATGTATATGAAATGTCACAAAACATAAATTTTGATTTATGCATATATTAATTTAATAAATATTTTGTTTTAATTTGTATCTACTATAAGAATTTTTAAATGTTTGGTAGAAACTTCTAAATATTTGTTGATAAATCATTTATTTTAAATAAAATTTTTCTTAAATTAATATAATGTGTTATCATATTCAGAGATTTTTTTATATATTACCAAATTAGAACACTTTGGAGCCTTCTTGTTTTTATATTATTCTATTATGTAATATTCTAATTTAAAATTAATATAAAATCTATTTAATTTTATTTTAAAATTATTTTATGAAGTTATCTAACCTGTGACTGATAATAAATTTTTTCATGACAAACCTACTCCATGGGCCAGATCTTGCAATCAAATAAAGTTAAACTAAATTTGACCTTAATATTATGTTTTTTTATAAACTGGGTTTGACCTCTTATCAAATATTAAAATACAATATCCATCTTTTCACATGTGAAACTAAATATTCTGTAACCTTTTTGTCTTGATATTTTTACACCTCTAGTTTCTTTTATAAGCATTCTTATATTATATCTAAAATTTTGTATTGAAATTAATTGAAGAACTGGGTGAACACATTTATTAGGTTGCCTAGAAAGGAATATTATTTACGCCTTTAGTTTGTAAGTATTATTACTGGCTCTCTCCTAACTTAAAATTAGTTAGGACCCGGTAAATAGTAATTACAAGTCGGGTTAAAGTTATAAATCTCATATTGCCTTTTTTTTACTTTTATTTTCAAAAACAAAAATTTTAATTTTATTACACAGGTCAACAATTTTTTGAGAGTTATGAGTTAACCACAGAGATCTTAGGGAATATCAAATTTTACCGTTTTTCCTAATCAAACTTAGTTAGTCAGGTATAAACATTGAAAATCAGAGAAAAAGGTCAAAAAAAACAAAAATGATTTAAAAACAAAAATAAATTGAAATTTTATATTTGCATACTCACAATAGTTAAACTGTTAATTTCAAACTTCAAAAAATAATTTTTTTAAAAACGGATAATATATCGTGTTGTATTTTAGTTTGGACGCGAAATAATTTGTATTATCTAAATGCCAATGTAAGAGCTTGATATATTAATAAAATTTATTTCTCATTATTTGTGATTAAAATATAAGTTACAAGGAATTTATATGCAAAAAAGATTTTCAAATTTTTTTTTTAAAGGTATATTTAGATCTGTCAATTTGGTCAAAAAAGGCCATGTTATGGACGGATCTAAGGAGCCAAAGACGGAAGAAACTAGAAAAACATATATGAAATTAGGCCATCATGGGGATGCTTACTTCAATTTTTTCATAAAATTCACGTTTCTGACATTGATATTTGTTGACCTGTGTTAAAACACAATGAATGGTACTCTGATTTTACGAATTTTAAACGCAAGGATTTTAGCTTGTAATAAAAATAATTTTGTGCTGTAATTTTAATTTCGGGCCGGGCCTAAAAAAATAGGTAGGGTGGGGTCGGATTCACCTAACTTCATCCTGCACTGGCCAAAGCGCAAATCTCAAGACCAATCGTACCGTTCTTTAGAGAGCCCAGCTACTGTGGGTATGGTGGGATCATTACGGACCCTAGACCATCTTAAACTTTTAATATCTACAAAAAATACTTATTTTATATTTTTGTGACTTTTTCTTGAATAAATTAAATAAAACGAATAAATAATGCTCTAAGATTAATCACAAAACTGGTTTAAAAACTAGTGGGGCTTCTATGGGCTTCTTCAACAATTAACCATATTTAGCCTATGTGAATTATGTAAATTAACTTTATCTTTAAAATGTAGGTATAAAAAAGTTTGTGTTCTATATTAATTTATATTAAATTTTGCCCCTAGAGATGGAATAATTGGGTAAAAAATAGCCAAAATAATTTTTTATACATTAATATATTTTTTTCTATTAATAGAAAATTTATTTATTTTAGTAAAGAAAAAGGCAAAATTTAGATTTATATATGCTTTGTGTCAAATGAAATATATAGTTTGGATTTAATAATAACTTAAGCTATATGAAAATACACTTTTTTAGAATGAAAAAAAATGACATAAAATTAAAACTCGTGTAGTTGTAAACGTTTAAAATTGGGTTCTAAACGGACCCCACCATACCGTTCGCGTAAATTTTACACCTTACCTATCGAACTACCAAACCTTACAAGAAACGAAATTAGACGTACCGCAACCGTATTAAAAAAACATTAGAATTTGGAGAACTCAACAGTAAATGTTGTTCGAAGTTATATTATACCCCAGGTAACTCCCCGGCTACCTAAAAATTAGGTTGTCTAAATTGGTAAAGTTTAATTGCCGAGCCTATCCCCTCCCTGGAGAACTTAAATTATCATGACATATAGCCCCGTGATATGTTAAATATTTTAATTTATAAACAATACAAGAGGTATAAACAAAATATGCGACTTTATGGCGGAAGAGGTCATCCAGCCGATACTTTTTGTGCAAATAGCTGTCTAAAAAGTGTTTTCGGTTTTACTGTCCTTGTTTGAAATACAATGAAATGTTATCTAATGCAGAAATAGGGTCGCTTGCCATTTAACTTTTGCCTGATTCGAAATATAATCATTTATATAATTTGACAACGTTCTGAGTCTAATAAGAGGGAATTTCTTAAGATCCAAGTAACTTTAAGCATTTAATACGTATAAGAATATAAACTTATACGTCTATAGGGGCTATTTAGAAAATTTGTCAAGAATTCTAAACACTTAATAATTATATGTTGATAAATAACAGATAAAAGTTATAGACATAGTCCATCTTTTCTAAGTTACGTGAGACTAGCTATCAACCAAGTGTCGGCCTTTTTTTACATATAAAGAAGTAAATTCAATTGGCCAAACAATTGAATGTATCCTTATAATGTTAACCTGCCCTCAAAGGCGCTATGTCAGTTTTTTAGACTTTGACAAACTCTATTTAACGAGTTTTCTACTTATGACCCCTTAGCGCTTTTTATAATGCAAATGTCAGCGCCCAAACGCAATATTCCGCCGGCGTAATATTGTCTGGACTTGACCTCAGCGTCCAAAGCTTATATTCCGCCGGCGGAATATAAATTGACGTATAGTCAACGACCAAAACGCATTTTCGCCGGCGGAATATTGTCTGAACTTGAGCTCAACGTCCAAAGCTTATATTCCGCCAGAAATTTTTTGCAAAATTTAAGGGACAAACAGTGAACTTTATGTGATTAATTTTTAAATATTGATTATTAGACGTTTTTGATATTTATGCTTAGAATATGAAATGTTTAATGAATAGAGGTCATGTTGAATTTAAAATTAGGGTTAAGGGCTATAATAGTGCTAAAAACTTAAAGATTTAATGTTATTTGAACCGGTGTATTTAGAAGCGCTTAACTTCACATTTGAAAGCGCTTAGATTTTTTAGATACCCTCAGAAGTGCGCTAATGTTATAAAAACCGCGCAATTTTTTTGTTTTTAAAATTAAGCAAAAGACTCTAAAAAACGCCGAGGTATTTCTGTAATGTACCTGTGACTTTAAATGCACCAAGAATCTTAACGCAAACGCAATAAAGATTCAAATGTAAGCAGGAAAAAACATACTAAGGTGCCTTAAAACGCGTAGGGGATATTGCGAGCACGCAAAAGACTCCTAAAATAGTGCAAAAAGATGAATTAGGACTGCGCACAGGTGTTGAACTTTTAGGAGCACCAAAATAATAAAAAATTCACAACTTTTAAGATTTATAAAAACCTTATTTTACCCTTTGTTAATATTAGGGCATTCCCTGCCTAGCTGGCCCTTAAAAATGCGATATTGGAATTAATGGAAGGTTTATAAGTTAAATATCTCCGATTTTAGTCCAGTTAACCAACCGGCTTTAGACCTTCCTTAAATTTTAATTTTAATATTCCTATTTTGTACCATTTAAGAATTAAAACACTTTAAAAGAATAAAGAAATACGGTTGGATTATTCTCAATATAATTTCATAGTTTATCTAATATGTATATTTTGACAATCTTTTTGGATTCCCAGCAAATATTTGAAAAGACGCGTACTCACATAACTAAAAACTTTTGTTTATTAAAAGGGAACCAATGAAGGCTCAAAAGCACGAATCCTGGATTTAAGATCGCCCCAATTATTTTGTAAAGAATTGAGGTATCCTAAACTTAGCGAAACCTCTAAAGTGCAAAATATAAGTTACATTAAAATTCTCAAAAGCCCAACGATATGCATTTAGAACCAAAATTTGTTTTTTCAATTTAAGGCCTGCTCTCCAAAAATAAGGCCCGAAAATTTTTAATTACAAGCTAAAAAAGTGTTGTTTTAAAAATTCAGCAAAAATAGAGAGTAAAAGTACCCTTTATCGCGTGAAAATAAATTTATCGTTTTTAGTTCTTGTTAATATACAAATAAAGCATATGAAATTCAAAACTTTAGCCCAACTCGGCCCGTAGTTTCTATTTTTAAATTAAAGCCCAGTGCGTTTGGCCCGTTTTAAATTTTGAAACGTCCTGGCTCTTGTTTCCTGGCGCCGGGCAGGACTTTCGGTTCTCGACTTTAATCTCTACTGTGATTGTAGGCAAATCATTTAAGAAAAAAATAAATGGCGAAGTGAAGAGGGCTTTTAAGCGGAGCAGGGTGCTATGATAATTATTGAATTTCTTCATTTAAAATTATACATTTGTGTGGACATTTAATCCTTTGCGGTAAATAAAATTTTATAAAATGAAAGCTCATTTTTTCGATTCTAGTAAATTAACTTAGTATCCTCATAAAAACTTTTTTTTATTAGTTAAGGCTACCAACTCGTAAAGGCACTAAATCATCACAGTATAAGCAGATGTTGCCGCCATATATAAACCTTACATTAATTCCATTATCGCATTTTTAAGGGCCAGCTAGGCAGGGAGTGCCCTAATTCTTTACAAAAGGTTAAAAAAGGCTTATATAAATCTTAAAAGTTGTACATTTTTTATTATTTTGGTGCTTTTAAAAGTTCGACACCTGTGCGCAGTCCTAATTCATTTTTTTGCACTATTTTAGGAGTCTTTTGCGTGCTCTCAATATCACCTACGCGTTTTAAGGCACCTTAGTATGTTTTTTCCTGCTTACAGTTGAATCTTTATTGCGAGTTAGGATTCTTGGTGCATTTAAAGTCACAGGTACATTACAGAAATACCTCGGCGTTTTTTTAGAGTCTTTCGCTTAATTTTAAAAAACAAAAAAATTGCTAGGTTTTTATAAAATTAGCGCACTTCTGTATCTAAAAATCTAAGCGCTTTCAAATGTGCAGTTAAAACGCTTCTAAATACACCGGTCCAAATATGAATCTTTAAATCTTTAAGTTTTTAGCACTATTTTAGCCCTTAACCCTAATTTTAAATGCAACATGACCTTTATTCATTAAACTTTTCATATTCTAAGCATAAAAAATCAAAAACGTCTATTAATCAATATTTCAAAATTAATCACATACAGTTCACTGTTTGTCCCTTAAATTTTGCAAAAAATTTTCTGCGGAATATAAGCTTTACGTTGAGCTCAAGTCCAGACAATATTCCGCCGGTGAAAATGCGTTTTGGTCGTTGACTATACGCCAATTTATATTCCGCCGGCGGAATATAAGCTTTGGACGCTGAAGTCAAGTCCAGACAATATTCCGCTGGCGGAATATTGCGTTTGGGCGCTGACACAAACGCACATGAACTACATATTAAGTACAAATAAAACATTTATTGCAATCGCTGCGCGATCGATCCTAAAAACATATTAAACGTTAAATACTTAGGTATAAATATTTTATTCTATACTGGGGAGTAGGTGACAACCTTATGTTTGCAACAAATAAGGAATGAGAAGTGAAGAGTATGAAGAGTTTAACGATTGTCGTTAATATCCTATCTACAGTTCAAACCCGGTCGTGATAATCCGGCCCGGGCGGCCCGACATATTTTAAATTTAGGCTACCCGACCAGCCTCGAGTTCGAATTTAAAATTAGACCCAAATTATTTAAGCTAAAAAAATTTAATTTAGAATCAACAAGTGTTAAAGTAATACCATAATAAATTTAACAGTTTTAGTTCTCATAAATTAAAAAAAATAGGGCCATTAAAATTTATAACTTCGGCCACCCGGCCCGTGCTAAATTTCGACATGGCCCGTTCTCGTTCTAAATTTGTCCGGGAGGGCTTTCGGTAACTTTGATTTGTAATCCTTAGGTAAAGGATGGGCTGTTAGCCTGGTTACAGTTTATATGCGATGGTTTTCCCGTCGGGAGTTGTTGCATCTTCGAATATTTTGTTGTTGACGCTTTTAAGCGTGTAGTGGGCCAATTTTTGTTTTTCTAATTTGAGGCACGGTCTCTGGAACATCTTGACGAGACTGATTCGTAATCTTTTTGTAGTGCCACATATAAGCATTATAATGTTTTTGTACCTTAAAAAGCACGGAGATGAACCTATCCTATGGTGCTGCATCTTTCAAATTTGACTGAGGTCGTACGGAGCCTCATGATACTGTATTATTCAATCGCATTTCCCGATAGGGTTGTGATTTGGACCTTTTAGAATTTGTCATCAATTTTCTATAAAAATATGTATCGGAGAAAGGACAATTGATTTTTATATCTATTTGGCAATCAATCAATGTGTGATGTGGCCAGAAAAAATTATAAAAGGCTTTTGCACAATTTTCAATACTTAGGTTGACCTAAAACCCCCTTAACTTTTAGTTCACAAATAGAAATAAATGAAAAGAAATATTTATTTAATGATTTTAATAACTTTTTGGAAACAAAGCTTACCTAACTTATAGCTGAGACCGTTTGCTTAAAAAATAAAAAATCAATCACAATCGATTAACATGATAGTGTCCTGTAAAATTTTAATGAAAATTTAAATTTTAAAATATTATTTATGTTAGGCACAAATTATACTAATATTCCATTTTAACAAACCGTTAAATTATTTTTTAGTTTTAAAATTGAGTTCATAAATATTTTTTTCTAAGGGCACGTGCAAAGTGAGTTTTTATTTTTGTGAAAATTTCAAAATTTTGAGAAATTTTATTTTGAAATAAAACGCAAATTTTTTAAAAGTTGCCAAATTTAGTTTATGCACATAAAATGCTTTTTCTGATATAAAAAATTTTTCAAAAAATTTTGAAAAAAATAAAATTTTTAAAAATTTCAGAATTTTCAAAATTTTACGTTAATAAAAACCTACTTTGCACGTGCCCTAATGCGCGTATAATAAAATTGTTTAAGGTCATATTAACGTTTGAGCATATCTAATTTAACTTAAATAATATAGAATTTTAGCAAATTTATGCAATAAGTTACATTTAAAAAAGCCAAGTTTTAAACCATCAGTTGACAAAGGAGAATTAGTTTTTAAATTACCACAATTATTACATATATATCCACATTATTTTACAAAACAAGATAACACCTAATTCTGTATTTTATTCCTTGGTCCCGCAGTTATCACTTTTTAAATGGGCAAAGTCTACTTTTAATCAATAACTTATTAACATTGTTTTATAATGAGACTCTAATTTTTATTTACAAATATGCACAAACTATTAAGATGGGTATAAATTTTGCTAAACATTTAAAAAAACCAAAATATCTCTTATGAAAATTGTCGTAATTGTTAAATAATTTATTGTTTTTATATAAGTTTGTACAACTTAAAAGGGAATTGTTGTAGATAACTTAATCAGGAAAGAAATTAAATATTATAAAATGGAGCTTGGCACATTTCTATAATAGGTTTTTAAACGAGACTTATAAAAACTGGAATTGAAAGTTTAGTACAAATTATATTATATCTTGTATAGGTTATCATTTTCTCGACGAAGTTAATACTCGTAAGTTATGTCTTTTTAAATTTACAAAAAACTTCACAAATAAGTACTACCTAATTTTAATAGTACTATGCATTACATAAATCCCATTTACCGTATTTCGAAATCTCGTCAGTCAGTATATTTTGTGTTAAAATATGGTTAAAAATATATTCAAAACTTTAAAACTCGGCCATCTTAATTACAAATATAAATATTATTTGTATGCTCTATATTTTATGTTGCCATATGTATTTTTATATAACCCATCTAGTTTTGACACCAAAGAAACCTATAAAATCAAGAAACAAAAAAAAATATATGTTTATAAACAATTATACGTAATTACTGGCCATCTAAAAAAAATTTCAAATTTGATTTCGGCCATAAACATATAAAGTCATCGAACAAAAATATATATTTCTGCAATATTAAACAATTCTTATGAGTCAACCTGGACGTGTATGAAAAAAAAGTGCAAACGGATTATGAAAAAAGGGAATATATGTCTCTATTGCGAAATCGTATATGTAATCATTATCTCTTCGGGATATTTAAATTTTTCGATATGTCATAAATTATTTTGTTTCAAACATTTTTGGTTTTCTGGACGTGTATGAAAAAATATTGCAAAGCGTGGATTATGAAAAAACTGAACTATGTCTCTCTATTGACGAAATCGTATATAATCATTATCCCTTCCGTAAATTTAAATTTGTGAATATGTCATATAATTAAATTTATTTCCACCGAATTATTTTTTTACCTGTGAGATATTTCAAATCCTCCAAGTTAAGCGTGCCAAAGCGGCCTGCCTTAAAAACTATGTATGCTACCTTAGCTCAATGCTCAGCATCTGTCTAAACAAACGCCTTATTTACGAAAACCAATTCCTAATTTAATCATCAAGCACATGAAAGTTATGTTAATAAAAGGTAGAATAAAAATTGGGAACCCTTAATATATATTAACTTCCGTTTACTTACCTTACCCATTGAAATAAGAAGGTCTAGGCAATATAAGAATTCAATTAAATCAATATTAAAGACCTTATATGCATACCCATTATTCATATTTACCATAACAATAATTTCGTATACCTATATATATATATTTTTTTTTTGGAAAAATCAATTTTCTTGTTTAGGTTTCTCTCTTAAATATATAAAATTTTAACCCCCTCCATTATAGTAATGATGACAATTTTAATTGATATTAATACAATCAAATTGATTTTATTTTGTCGCAAGTCGTAGGCACTAATGGGACGACCTAAGTGAACTAAAATAAAATCTCTGCATTTTCCAAAAAAAAAAATAAAATTTAAAAGAGAATTATTTGAAAAAAATCCAAAATTTATTCTAAAATTTTAAATATTAAAACAAGCCTGACCCCAGATCATCTCAGTATTTTCAAGTTAATAACAGGGTTTAGTGATCAAGATTGGATATGTGTTGTTGTTCTCCTACCGAAATTACACAGCTTGCATAATTATTACATGTATTGCAATAATTATTGTTAAAAAAAAAACCATGCCAGAATTTTTTTACGGTACATACTTCACTCTAGGAAACTAATCAAAAAACCAATATTGCCTCACACCTGCCGAGAGATACTTGACAACAAAATTCATTAATAGCGCCAAAAAACTTTGGACTTTCCCGCCGCATATTAGACAATATTTGTACTAACATGAACTGGTCTACCTAAAATTCACATAAAAACTGATGATAATTCGAAGTTTTTTTTAGCAAATTAGCCATTAATATCGACAAAATAATTTGGATTCGATACTAAAGCACTCAATTAGTTTTATTTAATACTATCCTGCCAATACGTTACAACCTAAATTGACGCATTCGTAAGACTGGACATATGCAAGTCGGTTATAATGATTCTAACATAGCAGGAGGCGACGAGGAGGCCCGTCGGATCGAAAGATTATTCGAAAAGTGTGATTCGAACCGGAGTGGATTCATAGAAAGGGAAGACCTCATCCAAAATTTTCCGGATCTCAGTATCCAGGATATCCAAGATATTTACGATCACATTGATATTAACCACGACGGACTTATCAGCTTGGACGAGTTCGCCAGCGCCTATAAGGAACGTGATTTTTTATTGGGCGGTACTAATGACGCACCGAGTGCCGACTCGAACGTTTTAGAAGGCGCGGATAGGCCAGCTAATAGCAATCAAAAGCCTTTAAAATCGCCTAAAAGTTACAAAGCTCCTTCTCCCCAACTTCCCGAGATTGATGCATCTGCAAATGATAATGGTGTCTCTCCTAAAGAATATCAAGGTAAAGGCTAAATTATGTTATCAGCAGAATTTTATAAAAAAAATGTGAGAGTGGCTTTAGCCGGACTGCAGAAACATTTTTTTTTATAATTTTATACAAGAAATAATTGAAAAATAATTTTTTGATCGAGATTTTTATCATTTATATGCAGATTTCAAATAAAAACATATCGGTAATCAACATGCAATCAAAATCGTTTTTAGTTTTTCATTAAAAAAAAGTCCCCAAGATTGGATTTCGTGGATGCCAAAATACGTGTTTAGTTCTTTTATAAAGACACCTAAAGCAATGTATTATGGTAGTATCATTTGCTGGAGTCTTGTACCAACGTTCCATCTTCATTTAGATTGCCCTAACGCCTTACTTTATGGGCTTGAGATTTTTATACTCTGGAGTTTCCACCAAATTGTTTTTCCCATTAGGGGTTGGCTTACTCGTCAGGGCTTTGCCTCTGCTCCAGCAGATGTCCACGCAACGTTAAATTTTGACACACTGATGACCTAAGCTTTCAAGCCTAGGCTTTTAGGAATATAATGACTTTGAGATTGCGGTGATCCATCCATCCATTCACCAGGCTCCACGCGGCTTAACTTTAATGTAGAACACAACATAATTTTGCAAGTGCCCACAGACCTATATCTATTTTAAATCTTAAAACTAAAAAATAACTTTAGCATTATTTTTTGATAGCCGTGCGTTTACTCATACGACCTCACAATGACTAATATATATTTCAAGGTTTTTATGAGAATTGGTAAAATTCTACCTCTACTCTTATTTCATTTTTTAATTAGATATGAAAGATTAATAGGCAAAAGAAAACCTTCTTTAATTAACATTTTTTCACTTCCTCTCTCCTGTCCCGAGCCTTCCATTAAGTCCCGGAAATCTCTAAAATTTGTTTTAAAAATTATTTTTAGAAACAACTAAAAGTAGGAGAGTGTCCTAAAGGGTGTTGTGACTCGTGCCTTTTAAATTTTTAATCTAATTAGCATAAAAAAATAGGACAGTTTTTTTAGCTTACCTAAAAGATTTTATTAAATTTGGGATTCAAAAATGTTTTATAGCCCCATTGCTTTTTACATTTTTTATAGATGGTCTAATTAATCTTACATAAATTTTACAACAGAAATAAAATGAATATTTTTACAGAGGAAACACTTTCAGCAGCATCCTCCTACAAAAAATCACGATTCCGGAATATGAAATCTCAGCGGGCTCCAAGACCACCGCGCGTCAAATCATCAGCTCCCTCACCTAGACTGTCCAAGAAAGAAAACAAACCTGTAAAATATTTAATAAATTTATAAATTCAGGCCTATATATTCTAGATTAGTTGCATTCGGACTTGAGATAAATTTCTATAATTTATAAAAATCAAAATTATTTGTTAATAAAATATCTTGTTTGACCAAAAATTGTAGCCTACCTAAAAACTGACATATTACCCCAATTTTAAACTCTAAAGCCCAGATTCGATTAAGTAAAAAAAATATATTTTTTCTAAATGGCATTATTATAATCAAATTAATTTTTCCTGCAAGATAAAATTTAAATGTATCTAAATCGAACATTCACTTTATAGATAAATTTAAACTCTACATAATTACAGCAAAATTATATATATGCTGCTTTAAGATCAAAAAGTGATATGTTTTTTTGTATTAAGAGGATAATTATAATTGATATTAAACATTAATTTTGATTATACCAGGTTTTGCCCAATATTGCTTAAAAATCTTCAAAGAATATCCGTTTTTGCCTTAAATGGGTCTAAATGGCATCGGGCCAGTGAGCAGGCCTACATATCATTTTTGCGAAAGAAAAAGTAGTGGATAATTTTTTTTAATTAGTAATAAAATTTTATTTGCGAGTTTGCTTGCAACCTTTTTATGGCTAATCATGTTTACAGGAACTTTATTTACTATTACGTTTAGGGATTTTAATGAATTGTGTTCGAGCACGTTTAATCATTCACAACTCGACGAATTATTTAAATATATGAGCTAACTTTAGAAACCAAACTTGCTTTCTTAGGTAGCCTTTTTTTTATAATATTTGTAAGCCAGCTGTAAACATTGAAATAAAAAAATGTTTAAACAAAAAAAATTTAAAGAAAAAATATTGAAAGAAGTTGTATATGCATTTAAAACAAATTGTTCAATACAATCTCAAAATAATATTTTTATTTCAAACCGATAAAAAATTGTGTTATTAAGGTAGGGTTGTAAATGTTCTTTATAACCTGAATGTTGATGTAATTGATCACTATTTTTAAAAACGTTATTTCTCATTATAAAATAAAGAAGTTACAATTGATCTAAAAATAAAAATTAGTTTTTTCTCTCTAGGGATTCTCGATGGCACAAACAATCAGTTTTATGTCTAATTGCCATTTTTGATTGTTATCCATTTTGTGGGCCATCAGATGATGATTTGAAAAACGGAAAAAATATTTGACACATGACCAAAGTAGATTCTTTTGATGCAGTTTAATAAATCTGCAATGTATCCAGGTTTTAATTTTTCAGAGCAACAGAAACTGTCAAAAATATTAGGTGAAATCTGTATTTTATAAATTTTTTAATAAATCTAAATTGGTCCTGGTATAATTTTATTATCATAACGCATCAAGATTTAGAAAAGACGCGTTCAGTAATTTATTTAAAAAAATATTAATTCAATGTTTTAAAGTTTTTTAAGCCGTGGACTTTTTAAAGAAATCATGTTGAAAAGATATGTTTATAATATCAAAATTTAAATTGAAAGCTCTGAACGCAGCCAAGCTACAATATTAAAATAATGTCTTTTTTATGTGAGTACCCATGTGAGAATATGATTCTGGGCATTTACGTATTCCCTTTCAAACTAAACAAAATTGAAAAATTGAAATAATTTCACTTAAAATTACTTTTTATGACTTATATTCAGGCACATATACATCATTAATTTTTTTTATAATCCGAAATAATGGTTTCGTAAAAGCTTTTTAAATTTCTTGCCATTAATTATTAGTTTTGTAAATGCCAATTTAAAGACTTTTATAATTTAATGGCAAAAGGGTGTGTAGAAAGCACCTAATTATAAATTTTTTTGTTTTTAAAGGCCTTTCTAACACCTTAACAATTCAGTTCGAGTTTTTTCAGGTAATCGGTAAAAGATCCTATAGCCAGCGGGCTATCTATAAACAACGTAGGGCTCCGTGCAAAAATTTATTTTTAGAGCGTCAACTTTAAACATAATGTAGTAATTTTTAAATAAATTAAGTAAATTTTTGACATAAACGCTTAAAACTCATTTAAGGGTTGGGCTTGAGGATACTGCAATACCTTTAGCCATCCCACGTTAAAATTAATTTTACTCACCTTATTAAGCATGATTGACTTTTATTTCTAACTCATGGAACCCCAACATTTATAACAACAAAAATTTGTGGAAATTTAGCTTATAAAACAGCAGCGAATCATTCTACAATAAAGTATCATAAATTGTTTATTCATTTTAATCGGGATGCCCTTCAAAGCCAAAAATTTCGACAATAGGGAAAAATTTGACAAAGGTGACTAGGGTTTTCTTGAGTAAATAAAATGTTTTATTCTCCATCAAATTTAACTCTACCTTTAATTTTATATCTTAATAATATAATCAACTTTTAATTTTTCACCAACATCCACCAAAATGTTTTGCGGCCCAAATTAATGACATGATTATTTTCGGGGTAAATACTTTTAAGTTTGAAATCAACGCACTTATTTTATATATTAAAAAAATTATTTTTAATATTTTGTTAGTATTTAAGTCACGTTTTTTTATATTTAACAATGTTTATAGGAGGCTCATAACATTTCACTACTTTACACAGTATTAAAAATCCGAATGAAAGTGGCCTTAATCTGATTAATTAGTTCATATTTCTAAAACAAATTTTAAACTGTGTGACCGAATATATTAAAAGGAAATGCTAAAACGGCGTGTTTCTTTAATTTTGAGCGTTTTCTTCCCCTTAAATTTCTCGAGAGTATACTTTTTCAGATATTTGTGGCGAAAAGACGGGACAAGTTAGTATGGGTATAGGGCCAATTATTTAGTTTAAAAATTATAAATTAACTATTATAATAAAAATAGACATGGCCCTGAGTGTGCATACGGCTCAATAGAAACTAAATAATTTTTTTAATAAATAATTACACAAATTTGAAAACCGCAAACCGATCTTAGATTTTTGGTAGAAGCTTTGTTTATACCCCATTATTTAGAATATGGTTCCCGTTTTCTTACATTAAATTTGGATAAAATGACCCCAATGGGCCCTCTTTATCGTCAATTTGAGCATAAGATGCGCAAATCTACCTAATTTAATTAATTTTTTCAATTTTCATCAAAATTCTAAATATGTGTGCGTTTTTGCCAAACCTTGTCAGTCTTGTCAACCGTTTTTCTTAAGTTTGTTAAATGTTAACATAGGTCTCGTAGGTCATTTTTTCAAATAGATGTTTGTATGGCCGTAACCGAGGTTGGATGGAAATCGAACCAAACCACACTACCTTTTTCTTTAGTTTTACCGGTTTTTCCAATTTTTTTTTATATTTTAAAAACAGCATAAACAAATAAGGTCCCTACTAGTTGGCAATTTTTTCTTTACTTTCCCTTCCTTTCATTTTCACATTACGTGGTTAAGGTTTTTGATATTTGGGGCAAGTTATTAATCTTATAGGCAAAACAATATTGACATAATTTTTGCGATATATCACGCTCGCTAAAATACATCAAATTTTTCGGAAATTTAGTTACGCCGCCCCGTACAACAAAATACCGGTGGAATATCGTCCAATCGTCCTGTTATTGACCGTCGCCAACAGAGCCATAGCGAAGATGAGGGTGAGGAACAAGCCGAGCTGGCACATAGACACAATGCAGCCAGGAGAAGGCCCTCGCTCCAAATTATCAGCAACAACGATTACGCTAAGATGGAGGAACTCCGGAACATAGAGGATCAAAAGAAATACTTTATCGAAGCGCTGAGTGAACTACCCTGGTAAATTTTACTTGCAAAACGCACAATTCAATGTTGCTTAAAGGTCGGGCCACCATGAGCGTATGTGAGCTTTTTTTGTGTTCAACACTATCAGCGTTGAGCCTGGAATGTAGCTGGATAGGTCAATGAATCCTAAAGCCCTCTATCTTTATGAAAGTCAGGCTAACTTAGGTCGGCATGTGTTAAATCTCATTTAGTTCCGCGGGGCCACTTGGAGTTAAAAGAGGCAAAGCCTTAACGGGTAAGCCGTTTTATATTGGTGATTAGGGTTTGTAAGAAACTTCTACACCCTAGATTTGCTTATAAGTTATTCTCGATCAAAATGGCCAGTAGCAAAGATGTTTACGGGGGCCCGAGCAACCCTAAAAAAAATTAGTACGTATCTTTTACCCTATATTTAGGCTGAAATTAAAATTATTATCAGCTATGTTTATAATTAGATATAAAATTTCTAAATATAGTCAAATCAATTGGTCTGGGTGTAAAAAAATTGTAGAAAACTGGTTACCAATATTAGATGTAGAAGCCCCTATTTTAAAAATTTTTATTAAAATATTTGTAAAAATGAAAGAACTTTGAACGCACCCCTTATATAAATTAAAAATACTGCGTGCAGAAGATATTAGAAAAATTCAAATATTATTTACACCAAACACTTTGTGTAAGCTAACTAAAATTAGCCCCATCGCACCTTATGATTACCCTTAACCCGCGATTAGCACTGTGGGGTCCATACAAACCCCAGCATATTTTGAATTTTGAATATCTTCAAAAATATTATATTATGGGCCAAATTTTTGTGACTTTTTTGCTTAAATATATAATAAATAAAACTCGTAATTAAAATTTAGTCTAAGTCTAATAACAAAATTTGTTTAGAATTTAAAAATTGAATTGGGGTTTATATGAACCCCTCCCTCTAATTTCAATGTTGAAAACCGTGTTATAGCCTCAATTTGAATTTAAACTTAAATAATTGCAACCTTATTTTCCAGTTATTTTTTTTTAATAATTAATTATTAAGTATACAAAATGTTTGTATTGTATAATAATAATATGAATTATTTTTTATTCTCTCTAAAATATCTAGTTTTTATGGTAAATAATAGCCAAGAAATATTTTTTTTTTCATGAAACTCTGTAAATATGTTTTACTTGACCCCAAAACACGATTTGATCGATAATATTGATACATTTAATTTATTGACATGATTTATCGTGTCAAATAAAATTTGCAATATTCATAATGATAACTTATATTAATCTATAAATTAAAGAGCACGTATTTCTCTTCAGATTAAAAAAATAAAGATTATAGCTTTAAAACTGAAGTTATAGAGGTTTAAAATTGGGGTCCGTATGGACCCCACCATAGCATTCGCGTTACAAATTTCTCACCCTACTATTCGCGGGTTACATATCAAGAATTTTATGTAGGAGAAGAAAGGCTTTAAATATTTTGATAAAAAAATACTGAAACTAAAGCTTGAGCTATCGGGATAAACTTATTTATAATAATATAGACTTAGTCGTTACAACCTTTTTCGGCCTATTAACATTCTCCCATTTTTTTCTCAAGAAAAACAATGCGTCAAACCACAAAAAAGTTATTATTTTTTATTTTCAAAAATTTTTTTTGACCTCTCTTTAACAAATCAATATCATTTATTAAACATAGAAAATACATTTACAAACGAACAAATTTTTAAAAAAGAAAAAGAAAATTCTAAATTTTTATAATATTTATATAACTTGATTGAGATGCGCCCCGATTCCAGAATATGAATGGCGTATACCAACGGTTACTTGTGGTCCAAACAAATACACTTTTGGCAATCTTATACAAGGAAAAGCATTATAATTGTCAGAAGGCCAATTCTTCTTTAAAATAATTATATTCTTATACCAAAATTATAAAAATTGGCCAAAAGTCAGCTTTCTCATAAATATCAAAAAAGAAATGACACCAATTAAATTAGATATTCTGTTAGGCCGTTAAAAAAATAATTTTCACATGAGTAAAAGTGTTATAAGCTGCAAGATGCAGGAAAATTTTAACCAAACATTTTTCTAATCTAATTGATTTTCCTTATTATTTGAGCATATTAAAAATTCACTTAAGATTTCCCATACTAAGGCTATGGACAAATATTTTTGATATTATAAATTATGTCAAATTTATTCTGCATATTTTTAGCAGATTGAGTTTTTCGACAAAATTTTATGCCAAATAAAATTCTGTCAGCTCTTTTAGAGCCTAATTAAATTAGTTGTATTTTGCGTATTAAAAAAGTGCTATATTTTGAGGGCAAGAACGTGTACATCAGGTGGACCGTGAAATAAAATCAGATGAGAAAATTAAATCTGGACGATTTTCGGCTATTACATTTTATGTTGCTTTCTCTTATTTGACACTCATACGACCATTGTGTAATTGATACAAACGGCGTGTTTCAGGGCATTAAGCGATTCATGGCATTGTTTATTGCCCTAGGGCATTAGACAATCGATCGCATTGAGTGAAACAAAATTAATGAATTTTTATTATGAGGATTTTACCGTGAGGTATTTGTTTTTACCGTTATCACGAGGTAAATTTAGCTATTTTATGTGATTAAAATGACATTGATTAAAAAAATTTGTGGACGTTTAAGTAAATTTGTAAAAAGATACTTTTTAATTATCATATTTAAGTATTAGTTTTTGCACATACGAAATAAAGATCCTAGCCAAACCTAATGCTCTAGGGCAAAAAGCTATAGCCCTGATCGCCTAATGCTTTATGTTATAATTTTTTTTATAAAAATATTGCTTAGAACAAAGACTTAAATTAACATCTAAAGCTGTAAGATTCGGCTTATGAGGTCAGATGGCGATTAAAACATAATAATTTTGGCTGTACGGCTTTAGCATTTATTTTATAAATCTATGAGTTTAAACGGCAAATGCTAAGGTGCGAAATTTGTAACAATGCTACAGTGGGGTCCATACTGATTCCGATTTTAAACCTCTAAAACTTTAAAAGTTTTATAGTTATAAACTTTATTTTTTATTATAAATAGGTATTTCTTCATTACACAGGTCACTAAATATCAATGTCAGAAAAGTGATTTTATGAATTCATAAAAGAATGTATCCCCATGATGGCCTTATCATATATATTTTTCGTTTTTCTTAATTTCTTACGCCTTTGGCCCCTTACATCTGTACATATCCAAAAAATAGCCTTTTTAACAGATTCGACCTTGAGAATGCCCTAAAAAGAAAAAATTTAAGAACATTTTTTTTATATCGAAATCCCTTTTAACTTATATTTACATCTTAAATAATGATAAATAAAATTTTTTGTATATCAAGCTCATCCATAATCTTTATAATATAGAATATTTCGCCAAAATTTTGCGTCCAAACTTAAATACGATATATTATTGGTTTTTTATAAAAATATTATTCGAAGTTATAATTCAGTTTAACTGTTGTCAATATGCAAAAAAAATTCCAATTTATTTTAGTTTTGAATATTTTTGGTTTTTGGCATTTTTCCTACAATTTTTAATGTTTAGCTGACCTACTAAGTATCGGCCTATAGTGTAGTGGTAGAGCGCTTGCTTGTAGCCTGAATAAGCCTAGAAGGTTCGGGGTTCGAATCCCGGCGAAGGCAGTTTTTATTTTCAGGAGAAGTTTTAGCAAGAGAGTAGCCACATGACTACTGGTGACCTACAAGGCAGTAGGCCCTGATGCCTAGGAAGTCCAGAGTCAAATCTGGGTCACCGTCAGCACAGAAGGCGGGTGTGAAAATCCCGAAAACTCTGAACAAAAACAAAATGAACACAACCAAACAATATGAAAAACCAAACGTTAAGGCGTCCCCTGTATGCGACGCGCTTGGTGTATCTGGCCCGCATCAAGTGAGAAGAAACATTAGGGTCCAAGCAAAGCAAAAAACCATTAGATTTGCAAGTTTAAACGTGGGAACGATGAAGGGAAAGATGGCAGAAGTGGCGGACATGCTAGCTTAAAGGCGGATTGATGTGATGTGTGTGCAAGAAACCAAGATGAAAGGCTCAAAGGCGTTGATGATGGGCTTAGGATACAAGATGTTCTACAATGGAAAGGAAAACCATCGCAACGGAGTTGGGATAATACTAGCGCAAGAACTAATTCCAACAGTCGTTAAAGTTAACAGAGCTTCCGAGCGAATCATAGCAATCAAACTGGTTATTGAAGGCAAAGTCACCAACGTTATCTCGGTGTATGCACCCCAAACAAATCTTACGAACCAAGAAAAGGAATAGTTTCGTGAAATACTAGAAGCAGTGCTGATGGACATACCAAACGAGGAACTGACAATGATTGGAGGGGATTTTAATGCGCATGCAGGAGAAGAAAATGTGGGGTACGAAAGAGTTAGAGGCAAAGGTTATGGAGCGATCAATGATGACGGAGGGCACTTGCTAAGATTCGCCCAAGCTTTCGACATGGCCATTGCCAACACCTTCTTCAGCAAAAGAAGATCCCATCTCATTACCTACCAAAGTGGTTCCAATCAATCTCAAATAGACTTCATGCTAGTTTCGAGACGACAGCTTAAACGAATCAAAGATTGCAAAATCATCCCAGAAACCATATCTGCGCAGCATCAGCTCCTGGTGATGGACTTCAAGTTTCAGCGCCAGAAACATAGGCTCAGCAAAACAGAATTTCTTCCCCAAATCAAATGGTCAAAGCTCAAGGAAAGAAACGAAGCCTTCGCAATCACCTGCAACCTTGACAGCGAATACAATTGCGAAATCATACCAAGTCCTACGCAGTTCTGGTGCGAGTTATCTTCAAAACTCAAAGCGGCCGGGAAAGAAATACTTGGAACTACAAAAGGTGGGCGTGATAAGAGAAGAATTACATGGTGGTGGAATGAAAGAGTTGAAAGGGAAATATCAGAAAAGAAAAAGCTGCTCAAACGATGGAAAAAGAGTCAACTGACCAACGACAAGCTTGATTACAAAGAACAATGCGAGGTTGTGAGAAATGTCGTACGAGAAGCGAAAAAGAAAGTATATGATCAAGCATACAAGGAGATGGCCACCAAAAGTGGGCAAAATTTGGTATACAAGATGGCAAAGCAACGTGAAAGACAGTCAAGAGATTGTGACGGAAACGTAAAGTTCATCAAAAACAAAGAAGGCAAGCTTCTCGTAGACCAAACAAAGGTACTGGAGCGTTGGAAAGAATACTTCAATGAATTACTGAACAGCGACACAAATAGAATTGAGCTCGAGGAAATACCCCCAAACTGTAACCTAATACCACCAATCTCAAAATCAGAAGTCAGCCTTCAGCTCAAAAAGTGTTCAAACGGGAAAGCAACAGGTCCCGACAACATACCCATTAATTGCTGGAAATCTTTAGGAGATGAGGGAATTTCGGCGTTAACGACTCTATAATTCGATATTTACATATCAGAAAATACCTCCGAATTGGCAAGAAAGCTACATTATTCCAATCTTCAAAAATAAAGGCGACGCATTTGACTGCCACAATTACAGAGGCATCAAACTAATGTCACATACTTTCAAACTTTTCGAAAAAGTCATAGAAGCCAGATTAAGAGACGTAATCGATATAGGTATTGAGCAATGCGGGTTCATGAAAGGAAGGTCGACAATTGACGCGATTCATGCCGTGCGCAACATGGCAGAACGTTTCACGAGAAAGAATAAAAAGCTCTACTGCACAATGGTTGATTTGGAAAAAGCTTTCGACAAAATTCCAAGATCAGTAGTATGGTGGGCTTTGAGGAGAAAGAATGTTCCTGAGATGTATATCAAGTTTTTCAGAGTATGTATGAAAGAAATTAGACGTATGTAAGGAGTTCGTCAGGAACATCGAAAGGATTTACAATTAATGAAGGTGTGCACCAAGGTTCGGCCCTAAGTCCCCTACTATTCATCGCGGTGATGGACGTGATCTCAAAGAGCGTTGCCACAAATCCACCGTGGCACATACTGTACGCTGACGACATACTACTAATGGCTGAAAACCCGCAGGAGATGTGTGAAAGTCTGAATAATTGGATAAAAGCGATTGAAAAGCTAGGCCTAAAAATTAACAAAGACAAAACTAAATTGATAGTTTTCGGAGGCTCAGAAGGTGAACAACTGGTAATTAACGATGACTGGTCTCTCAAATCAAAGCCAACAGCAACCTACCTAGGTGCTAACCTACAATCCGATGAAAACGTCGAGCAAGAAGTTAGGAACAAACTCAAAGTTGGATGGCTAAAATGGAGATCGTTGACAGGTGTCCTGTTCGACAAAAATATACCAATAAAAGTTAAGGGCAAGGCTTACTCAAGCATAGTACAACCGGCAATAACATACGGCTTAGAAACAACAGCGTTAAGGAAAGATGTTGAATTCTACAAACGATGGAAATGCGCATGCTACGGATGTTTCTCGGGGTGACTCGCAAAGACAAGATCCGCAACGATCATATATTTGGAAGTTTACATATAACACCCATACAAAATAAAGTCGAAATCAACAGACTCCGATGGTTTGGACACGTTATGAGGCAAAAAGACGGGTATCTAAGCAATCTGGTAAATGCAATTGAAGTGCAAGGCAAGAATAAAAGGGGCAGACCTAAACTCACCTGGGCTCAAAGAGTAGACGCTAGCATGAGATGTCACAATCTAAATAGAAATGAGTGTAGAGATAGAAACAAATGGAGACTTAAATTGAAAGAGCTCACTGCCTCAATGGCAAAAAGCTAACAATGAAAAAAAAAATAGCTGACCTACTAAGTGTGATTAAAAACGGTAGATTTGAAAATCCCTAAGATGGCAGGTTTCCGTAGTCAGCTCGTAACTCACAAAAATTTGTTGATCTGTGTTATTAAAGTTAACTTTAATGTATACTATAAATTTCATCCAACTCAGAGTAAAAAAAATGTTGAATAATAATTTTTATTTAATATATTACATAAAATAAATCTTGTCCATAATTTAAGTGTATTAATATTATTGGATAAACTGTGTTTTTAGGTCTGGACAATTTAAACAAGATTATAATATTAATAAAGAAAAAAGAGTTGTTTTTGGCTATCTTTTAGCTTTTGTTCAAGGTTGCATTGCAAGTCGCAAAAAATGTTGCTCTTAACATTTTTGCGATCTTTTAATGTTTTACCTAAACCTTTGATATGGCGCTCTAAATTATGATATATTTGTGCTTAAGTAAAATTTTACAAACTAATTTTTTACATTTGACAAAATTATCTTGTAAAAAAAGAATATTTAACAATTGTTATCCATACACAAAGTTTGGTATATCGAATTAGGAGGATAGTAATACATGCCGTCACAAATAAATTAAATAGTTTGATATTAAATTTTTTTAAGCTTTTATTTTACAAGACAAATTTCGCTCACAGTTTAAATATTTCGCCGATTTAATATTTTTCCCAACCCCAAAATCTAATTATGTATGTCTTACAAAATATAAAATATATTTTGTATTTTAAACATCTACTCGTAAGTTATTCATTCTTTGCCCCACGTACATCTCCAATTCTTGCGCCTCTAATTTAGGACACGTTTAAACATTTTTCAAACAAGCAAAAGAAAAATTTTTGTTCGTTTTTTTTCTATTTTGTCGAATTATATAAAGGATAATCTAGTAGGTTGTAAATAAATGTGATAATTTACATATATATATATTTAAACGGGCATTTTCTCGAAAAATATAAAAAGATTTTTTACTGTATTTTTCCTCTCATTCGAATAACATAGAAAAACAAGAATTAAACCCTTTTTGGTTCAAAAAAAACAAGAGTTTACAAAGTGCCCTTAGAGAAATAAAGAAATGGCATATTTTATAATTATTGTGGAAATTACACAGCGAAAACGAAATTTACAAGCTCTACGATTTGCTGAATCCCAACACCAACAATGCCATTGCCGCCACTAGTCACTTTCCCGAACTTGACGGAACTACACCCCTAACTACCAGCACTCAAATGCCGAGAAATTCAACGACTCTGCCCGGATCGCTCGTCCGCGGAGAAGCCCGGTCGGCGTCAACTTCGTCCCCCACGCCATCGGTCAGTGCCGGTGCAGCGGCTGAAGCAAAACACTTGTTTGAAGAAATCTTGTTTGCCTTCATTAACGATTACCGCGAAAAGAAGGTCCAGCTTGAAAAACTCGAATCCGCTGTAGCGGAGTAAGCCTAAATATTATTATTATTTTAGTGGCAGGAAATTAACCGCTTTTATGATGTTTTTAGATTTTTCAAATAAAAAAGCGTTCGGTTAGAAATGTAAGAATAGTTTCTATAAAAGTAATTCGTAGTTCTGATAAAATTTTATCTATTGTCTCTACTAATTCCCTTATTAATTTAATTTTTGTAGAAAGGCAAATGAATTGGAGAGGGTGAAAGAGGAACAGACTGATCCAAAATCATCACAAAATCAAATGCATCTAGTTTTAAACCGTTTTTCACCTGAGCTGACACCAAAAATTGTAAAACATATATAACAAATTATTTATTTACCAAATGTATTTTATACATTCGGAAATATATATTTATATATGTTTAGGCTTATTGTCATCAATATATTCACTTCCAATAATGTCCAAATTAAAAATAAAATGAATATATCGAAGGCTAAACGATCCTTTACTTAGGGCGCGTTTATATTCAAATTTTGTAATAACAAACAAAATGTGTTTCCGTTTTTTTTATTTTGTTGAGTACAACAAAATTTGAACAACCTTAAGCATTATTTATGAAAAATATCGTTTTTTGTCAAGTTGCTGGTGCTTATTATATGAAATCAGAATTTTAGCCAATGTCTTAGATTTTTAGTTATTTGATGTCAAAAATGAGATTTGCCTATTTTCGGGGTATTTTGGGCTTCTATAATTCAAAACGTATGGGTACAAAAGTAAAAATATATTTAAATTAAAGAAACATCCATTAATAAAGTACGTTTAAATTTTTTTATATTATTTAATTTTTTTATTTTTTTTTGTAAAATTAGTGGTTTTTGTCATAAAATCCGTTGTTTGATTTAATAACTTGAGAGTAAATTGCTAATAATTATAAGTAATAATCTTTTTTAGATATGTTTCTTATAAGGATTCTAAATATGCCAATAGAAATTTTACAAAATAAATGGATTGAGAAAAATTTTTAATTTTTTTCTGAACTTTGGAGGCAGTTTAAAAAAAATTGGAGGCATTGAGGGAAAAACTAAACCGGGATCGTTATCGCAAGAAAATTCTTTACAAAACCTAATTAAAATCGTTTATCTTGTTTTTTTTGTTGTCCAGTGTTATCTAAGGTAATTGATATATTTTGCATCTCTATTTAAACGATAAATAAATATGTAATAATTTGGTTTAGTCTTTAGTTTTGTAGGACATTTGTCAAAAATGTTTGATTTTGTTTGTGCAAATACAACAAGCTAAAAAAGTGTGTGTTGTTTTTTTTTTGTAATTTTCCATTACCAAATTTAGATTCTGTATAAAGTGTTACTTTTTACAATAAATGTTACGTAAGGTTCCGATTGTTGACGAAAAACATGCCGGCGACTCTTGGGACAAAGATCGATTTCTTGGTGGCAGAATTTCAAACAGATCAAGTTATCGAGGTGATATAAATAATCACTTGCAACTTAACGCCAGTTCGTACACTAACCTGTCAGAGAAATCCATATCAGATCAACATCTCAATGCCATTAGCGATAGTGAGGGACCTCCGACTATGCAAACTGAACTATCAGCCCAGGATGTGCAGTACATGACTATGAATGTAAAATCACCGTTAAATTAAACTAATCTATACAAGGACGCGTTAAATTTAGTGTGAATTGAAAGAACGTTTCTGCCTTAAGCGCTTCTCTCGAGTGTGGGGTCCTACACTAAAGTAAAGCAGCATTAAGCCTGGTTAGTATTTGGATGGGTAACCGTCAGCTATCCATTTTTCAGAGAGCCTACGCCTGAAAACCTTGGTCACGACGTGAGTTAAGTTCATTTAATGTGAGGTACCTCGCTATAGGTAAAGGAGGCAAAGCCCTGACGGTTAAGTGGTCCCTAAATGGTAAAAATTACGTATGGAGGAAATTTCTGGGATGGGCAAGTTAAAAAAAATTAATTACGCTATATCTTAGATGAATAAAAATTGCGAATATATTTACATTTTTAACTGTGACAATGATTTTATATTATGAATTTGGGGGGAAAATATTAAATATATAATTCATATACCAATTTATAGCTCAATTAAATTCACTTGCAATTTTAAAACAACAACTGCTTCATTAATTTTTTGCCCTAAAAATTATTTTTTAGCCTTCAGATCGAATCTTCAATGTGATCCTCGCGGGCGATTCTTCCGTCGGAAAAACTTCCCTCCTGTTACGGTTCTGCGAAAACGTTTTTGAGGAAAAGTTGCAATCTACGTTGGGGATCGATTGCCTCACCAAAAGTATCATGTACCAAAATTTGAAGGTGACCCTCAAGGTTTGGGACACGGTTGGACAAGAAAGGTCAAGATTTTCTTAGTTATTAGTGAACACTTTTTTGGTATACCTAGGGAATTTAAACATTGTATAATTCGTTTTTGGAATAGAGAAAATTAAATTTTCTGAATTTATAAGATATATATAAATATTTTAACTAATTTTCAATTATCTACACTAATTTCTTGAGTTTGTGGACGGTAGTTGCCCCCTTCGCGGACTCATGGCCAATTTCAAAAGTTGTGCCTTCGTGGCTTAAGTTAGAAATACACAGGTTTTTTTTAAAACCTTATATTTCAATGTTTCAATTATTTGTAATTTAGTTCCATACAATGTATTAGATTACAATGCCCATTTTTTTTATAATTTTTGCCAAATCCACAAAATCAAAATTTGAAGTAACAAGATTCTCCCAATCATTCTATTAAATTTGATCAAATTTATAAAAAAAAAGTACACATAAAAATGTAATTTAGAATTTATTTATAAAACAAGTAGACGTTGAAACGCTTTTGTTTTTTATTTCCAAAAAAATGAAAAAAACTTTATTTTTAAATTTTATTTAAATAGGAGTAAAACGTTAAAAGATATATTATATTTTATAATGCCGTTTTTAAACTCATTGAAATGTAAAACATCACCTTTCATTTCTAGCAACTTTAAAAAAAAGGAATTTTTTTTTTATTTTATATAAACATAACTTTGAACTTGCTTTGAAGAAATAGAACATTGCTAAAATTTTGAATAAAATTTAATTTAGACAATTATTTAATTTAATGACAAATGACTTTGAACAATTTTTGTGCTGCTTTTAAAACACAAAAAAACTTTTTCTGGTTTTTTCCTATCAAATATTCGAGCCTAGACCATTCTAAAAAGATGAAATTGTCCATGATTAATGATTGCTCACAAAATAAAACGCTTTAATAAACAATTAAAAATTAATAATCATAAAGATTAGACATATTTAAAGCACACCATATTTATAACGGTTTCTAAAGTTCAAAGTGTGTTTTTATTTGAAAAACCGATGTTAAAGGAAATTTTCTCCAGACACATTAAAAAATGGCTAACTTGTCAAGTATTTGCCTCGTTTAACTCTAGGCCCCACAGATTTAGATGAATTTTAACACGTGCCGATGACCTAGGTGATGAAGGTAAGTCCTAGGCTCTCAGAAAAAACGGCTTTGGATTTTGTGAGGTCACCCAAACTACTGCATAACTTAAGTTTAGAAAACAACGAAGTTTACATGCACTCAAGGTCGTCCGACCTTTTTATTTTCGGAAAATTTTAAATCTAAAAATTAATCAAAATTTCGCAGGTTTTTTAATTTCACAAATATTTTGCTTATGATTGAATTTGGAAAATTTTAAATGCGTTCTTTAATAAAATTTGAAAAAAAAATTTAACAAAAAAAGGGTTAATTTCAACGTTATGCAAGCACCTCGTTTTTTTGTTATTAAATTTCGAGTAATTCATCAATATACTAAAGGAAGTTGATAAGTCCTATAAATATCTGTCTTTTTCCGCCCGTTTAAATACATTTTGTTGACGTGAGAATGAGATAAACAAGTCCGTATCAAATACTTTCCAGCAATTCAACATTCACACGTAGGTCTTGAAAATTATAAATTGTTGTCAGTTTAACAACCCTAAAAAACTGTGTAGGTTTCCAAGCACGCCTAGAATAGTAGGCGGGTCGGTCCCTGAGTTACATTTCTTGGAAAGCGTAAGGTTATAACACCCGGGCCTTCAAACGCATTCTTAATTTAGTCTATTTTTACCTGAAATAATAATGCGTACAAAAATTCCTCAAACAGCCAAATCAATATTTGCGGTTTGCCCTAAATGTTCGTAATAAATTTCAAACCCTAATTTTATTTATCGGGAAGTCAATTCTAGCTAATAGCGGCTTGCTTTGTGTGTCGAAACCATTAGCTTCTTTATGGGACAGGTTTATATATTTGATTTAAATGAAGCTATACAAATCGTACGACAAGGTAGCAAATAGAAATATGCACAATTCATTTTCTCTCTATGCTTAAGTTTATTAGAGATTTCCACCGGTGGGCCCTGGGGTAGGGGGTGGGGGGAGAGACGAGGAACCATATACATTTTTTGACCAAGTCGGATTCAAAATATGTTGCATTTGAGTTAAAAATGTGGCAACTATAGGCATTTAAAAACAAATTTGAACCTCATTTTAATCATTAATAAAAAGTCAGAATTTTCATGAACATGATTAAACTGAAAAAAGTTTTTTTCTATCTCCCCAAAGCTAGATCAGGATAATTTCACCTAGCCGATCGAGTTTGGACAAAAATTGAACCACATTACATTAATATTTCATTTTTTAGTAATAGCCATTAAAATTATTTTTTTAAATATTTTATTTTTAATAATTTTAAAAAGTGGTACAGGCCACAGTTAACCAAAAAATTTATTTGGAACGAAAGTTTTAGGCTCAACATTCCCGTTTAGGACTACCCGGTCAAAGCTTTCTAAAATAATTTACCTCTGGCTTGGTTTGTTTTTAGCATATCACCATCATCTCACACCTTCTCTACTAAAATTACATGGATAATAATAACATATTAATACAACACGATAAATTTTGCGCAGGCTGTGAACAGGTGCGTATTCATCTCACCTTTGCGTAGAGGTATTAGAATAATAGTAATAAATACGGAAGGTATTAAACGAGGTACCTAAAGTAAGTAGGTAAAAATAATGGTGTATTGGCTTTAGAGTATAGGTAAAAATTCTTTTACTCAGAATTTTAGATAGATATTTTTTTTTGTAACAATACTTGTGTGTACACAACTCAAAAAAATGGAATAATAGCTTAATATAGAAGATTTCGTGTAGGCGGCCAGGTAGGCGTGCACGTTTGAACTAAACTTTTTGAAAAAAAAAATATTATAAAAGATTTGTGTCCATTTTGTATTGGCTAAGGTTTAATTGAAAATTTTTTTTTCTGGAAAAAAAAAGATCAAAAAAATGAGATATATTTTGAAATTGTTACATTCAAAGTAGTTGTTGAAAGAAATTATTGGCAATAAATTTTTGGTCCCTAAATGATAATAACACGATAGTTTTGGGTTATTTACAATTCCGCGTATAGCAAAATAAAACAAAAAAAACCCTTATTTTTTGATTTTAAAATTTGGTGTACCCAAGATATTTTGATCAAAGGTATTTCAGAACGTCAGGTGTAATATCAAATTTTTATCAAGAGTTTGTAACATACCGCTATTATCTATTAAAGGGCAGTTTAAAAGCACAATTGTCAAAAGCGCGCAATCAAAGACTTTCGCGTTTTTTATATACCCAAAAGCGTTCAAAATTTTTAAATATACGCATTTTTTTTCATTTTTAGCGCTCAGTACTCAAAAGCCCTAGGACATTACATACGCACGCCGAGGTAACTTAAAGGCTAGGGTTTCTCATACGCGCGTCCTGGACAATCAATATGATTGGGAATTTAGAAATTATCACATGTAGAGTTTATAGGTTTTGCATATGGATTAAGAACAATCTAGAAAAACAAAATGAAAAAATTATAATATTTAAGCCCATCTTCCTTTACATTTGAAAAAGAGTACAATATGGTCCCTAAATATCCGGCTTTTTTTGTTATCTCCATAATTTGGAAAATATTTGCCAAAAAGGTAACGAAGTTTTTCTCAATCTTACAAATCGAATTTGTCGGCCCTTTCTAAGAGCAATTTGTTAGCGTCCAAAAATATCTACTTAGAAGGAAAAAAGCGTGACCCCACCACTATTAACTTTAAAATAAAAATTTTGATTTCATATCTCAAAAGTTTCATTAAATAATTAATTTATAGTAATCATTATCAAATCTTAACGCAGGTTTCGCAGCCTAACCCAGTCCTACTTCCGCCGTGCCGATGGTATCCTTTTAGTTTACGATAGCAGCAGTGAAACATCCTTGATCAATATTCGTTATTGGCTAAACTCAATCAAAGTAAAGCACATTTACCCATTTATAAATTTTTGATTTTTTTTTCTATGTTGGAATAATACAGATTTATAATAAATCCAAAATTTCAGATATAACGCATGTAAGTTTGTATTTTTATAACACAGGTCAACAATTTTTTGAGAGTTATGAGTTAACTACAGAAATTCAACCTGCCATCTTAGGGAATATAAAATCCGTTTACCATTTTTCCTAATCAAACTTAGTTAGTCAGTTATAAACATTGAAAATTATAGAAAAAAGGTCAAATAACCAAAAAAGAATCAAAAACAAAAATAAATTAAAATTGTATTTTTGCATATTCACAATATTTACACTGTTACAATCAAACTTCAAATAATATTTTCATTAACCGATGATGTACCGTGTCGTAATTAAGTTTGGACGCGAAATATTATGTATTATCTAAATGCCGATATAAGAGCTTGATATATTGCTAAAATTTATTTTTTACTGTTTGTGATTAAAAATATAAGTTACAAGGGATTTTTATATGCAAAAAAAATTTTTAAATTTTTTCTTTTTAGGGTATATTTAGATTTGTCAATTTGATCAAAAAAGGCCATTTTTCGTTATAGACGGATCAAAAGAGCCAAAGACGGAAGAAACCAAGAAAAACGAAAAATATATGAGATTAGGCCATCATGGGGATGCATTCTTTTATGTATTCATAAAATATACGTTTCGGACATTAATATTTGTTGACCTGTGTAATATATTTGCAAATATTCTATTACCATAGGTAAACTTCTTCTCTTTTTTTAATAGTTAAACATATTTAATTATATTATTAGGCTAAAAAAAGCCTAGCGAGTATTTCTGAGAATTTGTTTTTTCGCCAAAATTATCTCAAGTATCACCGCGTCCCACTTATATTTAGGACACGGCCGTGAAAAAAGACATAGGTATTGTGATATGCGCAAACAAGTGTGACCTAACCCCCTCTAACCACGCCGTTTACGGTCTCAATTCCCTTGCCCTAGATATCGCTAATGTTAATTTTATTTGTTCTCACAGTCGTTAAGTTCAATTTAAACTTTGTATTTCAATTTTCAGGGCGCGTTCAGACTTCATTCATTTTTACGAATTATAAATATTTAGAGATTCCAAATTTCAAATATTTTATTTTTTTTTTTAATTTTATTTAAAACTTTTATCTCAGAAGTATTTTTGATGCCTAAAAATAAAGATTGGCGACTTTTTGTTAAAATGCTTCATGTCAAAGAGAAAAAATTTTAAAATTTTAAGAATTTTTTGAAAAAGTGAATCAAGTCTGAACGCGCCCTTAGGTGTTTTTTATTTACATTAACAGTTGTAAAAATCTGAAAAAAATATGAATTTTTTATGTGGCCGCAGTTTAGGGGCTACGTTCAAAGTTAACTCAGAGTAACACATTGTAATGTCATGTCACGTATTTTACATTTTAATGAAATATAATTTTGAAATACAGGAAAATAATGCCGGTTTTTGGAGAACTAGTGCCAAGTCGGGGAAAAACGTGGAAAATGCATTTATATCGCTGATCAAGTAACAATTTAGAACACTATATATATATATTATTCTGACCCATGATATATTAAAATATCTGACCTGAAACAGGGCTAGATCAATAGCAATTTGGGTGCAGTTATAACGGGTTAAGTGATTACTAAGGGTACAAACTCGAATTAACTGAACTGGGCGGGCCGTGCGAAAGGGCTCGGTCAGGACAGGAAAATTTTGATTTATTTTTTTTTAAATTTGTGTTTTATTATAGCCATAAACCACGATTAACAGTTTGTTTAACCCCATTGTTATGATCAAAATTTAGCGGAAAAAAATAAATAAATTTCATCTGGTTTTTTTCTATTAAACGAGCCGGCGGCCAGAGTTTTAAAGTCAGCTGACGGGCAGAGCTGGGTCAAATAATTTTTAAATAAAGGCGGGCTGGGCATATTTTGTCCATAAAAATTAACTACCGAGTACCGACTTTTTAATACGCCGAGCTTCGGCATAATATTTACCAGGCATCAGTCAGCCAGGTGAAACGCAAAAGATCATAGTTGGAAATTATGCCGACTTTACATCTTAATTATATTCACATTAAAGATATATTTAACGCTTGGGGGTTAGAATTGGTCCTTTATAAAACATATGATCGCTGGTCAAATTTAAAAAATATAAAAAGGTATAGGCAACACAAAAATTAATATGCTTCTATATGGTTTAATATATTTTTTTCTGCATTATTTGCAAAAAAAGGGGCTTTTGCATTAGTGATTTTTTTAAGTACAAAAATTTGAAAAATTCTACGTTAAGAGTCATTTTTACATAAAGTTGACCATCTTAATTATAGGCACAAGAATTATATATGGTGACACAAATAACAAAAAAAAATTAAAAGTAAATCTTCAAAATTTTTAAAATGTCTTCAAAAATCTATCAACATAAGACGCGCCCTATTAAGGGCGCGTTTAGTCATTTTTGAAAATTTGAAATGTTTAAGAAGTTTATTTTATTTTTTTCCAAAATTATTAGAAACTTTTTTTTCAGAAAAATATTTAAATGCTAATAACAAAGATTGTCGACTTTTTGATTAATGCGTTCAATGTCAAAGAGTAAAAATATTAAAATTTTTCAAAAATATAAAAGGAGTCTGAACGCCCCCCAAGTTAAAATTTCAAAGTTCGACGCTTGCTCAAGTTTTATTTATATGTTTTAGAATCATGATGGACCATGAAGATGAAGACATTCGATCAACAGCATTAACGTTGGCCGAGAACAAAAACAAAATTAAAAAATGTTGTGAATAAAATAAAAAATCAAAATAATTGTTATTCTAGGGCTCGGCATATAAAAGTTTTTTTTGTTTTATTGATTAACGTTGTTTTTGTTGGCTTTTAATGTTGTATTTGTTTTTTTTTGTTGGTTTTTTTGTCAACATTGTTTTTGTTGAATAAGACTCTTTTTGGTTTTTTATATTAAAACTTGTTTTTGTTTCTTTTACAATTGTTTTTTTTTTGTATTTTGTATTTGACCTTAATGCCGCTTAAAAGTTCCTACAGGAGGAATTTAAAATTTTTGAGCAAAATAAACGTTTGTACAACAAGTTAAAAAAAAGGTAAATAATGATACCATTATTTTTTATTTTTATTTAGATTAAATTTACAGTTTTTGTTAAAGATTAATTTTTGTATTAAATTTTGCTCGAATGTGTTATATTTTTGTATTGTTTTAGCAAAGTATTTTTGTTTTGAGTGAGTCTTTTTAATTTTGCCACCTGTTTGTTTTTGCGCCGAGCCCTAATGTTTCCAAAGAATTACGATATAAAGAAAAATACTCATATAGAAATATGAATAACAAACAAAAATAGTTTGTATAATTTATGTCGTGTAATACACAATATTATTTTTTAGAACTTCAAAAATATTTTCTTAATTCCAAAACACTAAACAATTGCTAACATCTTCAAATTACATTGAATTTATTATTATTTATTAAACATGATTTTGCAAATCAAATATATCAGTTTTTGCAACAATTTTTTACAGATTAATTATCATTTCTATGCAATTCTAAATGCCTTCATTACCACCTAACTCTATTATTTGATTTAGATTTTCAACAGTTTGATATGTTCTAATAGTTATAATTGATAAGTGTGATTAAATCTTAATATTTATTAATACATGTACCATTATTATAGCAAATTCCGTTAAATTAAAAATAAACCTAATAAATTAAAATTTCTCTCTGGGCGCATTCAGAAGGTATATTAAAATTTAAGGAAAAAATTTAACTTTCTACGTTTTATCAATTTGGAAGTATCTTATACCACGAATAAATTACAAATTATTTTAAATGATTTCAACATTTTGACTAATAGTTTTGGCAAAAAATTTTTAAAAAACCTTTTTTTTAAATAACAATTATTGTACAGCTTTTCATTGAAAGTAAATTATAATGTAGTTTATTTCGAATTACCAACAAAGCTAATTGTTTATAAAAAACAGATAAGCAATTTTTTAATTATTAAATATTTAACTGGAATTTAATCAGATTAAACGTTTTTTTTATTTGTCAATTTAAGAAAGCCACTCCTTCCAACACATCCATGTTCCAAAACTGGACCACGACCGCCTTAGGGCCGTTTAAATAAAACCATATGAACCGTTCAAGCTGACTTAAAATAACAACATAATATAAAACAATATTAAAAAATTTTAGTATAAACCGGTTATATTCACCAAATATAGTTTTTTTAAATGTGTATAATATTATAATTTTTTTTAGTTTAGACGCTGAGACTTGGAAAAAAGAATTGACTAACCAAGTGTAACTTATTATTAAATCTTGTATTACACGCACTATATTATTATTATTACCTTTGGTAAACATTTGCACAAAGCTAAAAAAAAATAATCGATATATATCAAAAGGTAAAAATCAGGATTCGTAGTATACTATATATAATAAAATAATTGACATCAATCGTATTGGTAGCATGTGAGCTAGTGGAGAGAACCAATAATAAGCTTATATATGACATTTTAAGAAACTATTATAAATATTAAAGGGGGGGGGGGGGGGGACGACAAAAAATCTTTAAAAAAATAGCTTTTAAGGTGCGAAAGAAGATTAATTTGTATAATTTTTGTTTTTTGTGAATACCTTTTATATATATGGCCATTGAAACTTGTAAAAACCATTATGTATCTATAATACTTAGAAGCTTTTACCATCGTGTCCAATAGGCGACCCAAGCAATACTTGGAGGCTTTGATCAATTTTTTTGTGTAAGAGCGTTATTTAATTTTCAAATGTTTGCCTTAAAAAATGGTTTTTTTTTAGAGTGAAAAATAATTTTTTAAAATATTATAGATTTAGGTAATAATAGAAATAGACCGCGCTCACATAATTTATTTTTCGACAAACTTATTAATCAATTTAATTGATAATGGGCAACAAAAATTTAGAGAAAACTATATTTTTATAGGGCTTCGTAGATAATTTTTTTGCGATCACGGTTCCTTGCCCTCATTTTTTTTAATTGTTTGTTAAATCAAAATGGTTAATTAAAAATTATAAAACTATTATATTTGGCAAAAAAATCTATTGGCATATTATAATTCCGCTTAAAAACGAAGACAATTATTAAAACTATTATTAGTAATTTACTTTTGTATTGAATCACCAATTTTATGAACATAATTATTTTAAAATCGCCAGTGATGGGATGTTCGCTATTCAAATATGTTTAAAGTATTTCTACACTTAAGTTTTGTATAAGATAACAGCTCAAAAATTGATATCTTATTTTTGGCACCTAAAATTTAAAATCATGAGGTATAGTCCAAAAATTCTGATTTTATATCCCTCATCAATAACTTGACCTAGAGCGATAACCGCCATAAATGCTTAAGAAAATGATGCAAATTTTAATGTCCGATGTAATCGAGCAGTCTTCTAATGTCCCATAAAAACTAAATTTGCAATTTTTACAAAAAAAAAAAACTTAAAAAATTAAGGTTTTGGGGTTCAATTTAGGTCTCAATTTATGAATAGTCGTAACAAATATGTTTCCAGATCCTCTGGATTCCAATTTTGATTTTGCAAAAACTTCGTTCGAGCAGGTCCTTCAAACAACATGATTCAATTAACAACTTTTGTCTTAATTTATTAATCAAAACGTTCATTAAACATTTTCTCGTCGCAGGGTTAATGTTTCCTCAATAAAACTAGTTGCGCTTCAAAGGAAAAACGTCAATACTTCATTATAAAATTATTTTTGCGACATATGTTATTGCAGAAATTTACATTAAAATTTTTTTCATTTTATCAATTACTTATATATAAGCTATTAGCACATTTCTAATTCTATTTTAGGGCACGTTCAAAATTAGTTTATATTTTTAAAGAATTTTAAAAATTCTGAATATTTTTTATTTTTTTTTTAAATTTGTTATTTTAGGGAAAATAGCACTTTCTGTATTTTTTTAACAAAATAAAATTTTGAAAAATTTTAAAATTTTTGTAAAAACAAAAGTTCATTTCATGCCCTATATAAATTTTTTTCTGATCAATAAATGGTAGGTGTAACGTCGAGAGTATGATTTGCAAATTTTATTGTTTATATAAAGTTTCATTTAAAATAAAACCTATCACAGTTGGGTTTTTGAATAATAATTTCGTTTATACAAGTACATATGGGGGCCAGGATATGAAATATCGAGATAATTTTCTAATTTTCCTGGCCTTTTAATTAAGTAAGCCTCCATCCCAAAAAAACGTTTATCAAAAATTATAATATAATACATTTATAAAGGATAATATCTAAACAACATTTTGTTGCAGTTCGGTTCCAGACAAATTTAAAAATATTCTATAACCTTTTTTGCAAAAGCAATTTGCTTAAACTACTCACAATAAATTTTTAAATTCAATAAAAAATTATTTTTCGTGTATGATATAAATCCCATACCCTCTTTCCAGAGGCACAAAAATTTCGAAAAATTATTAATAACACATATCGACAAAATTTAACTTTCGGTCAGAATAAAGATAACTTGTACGATGGGAGAATAAAAATTCGTGACCTATTTTAAAAATCTACCATTTTTCTCAATATCGTCCAGAACCCATTATGCTTTTTAATAACTTTAATTTAGTTGTACAAGGCTATGTTTAAAAAATTTTGAGGGCCAAACTCAAAATATATTTTCAATAAAAGACAAATTAACGGTTTCCTTATATAATTTTCAGCAAAATAATGATGTAAGCGGCATCTTAGAGTTGAATGCCTATATGCCGTTGAAGACAGGCGCTTGAATAAATCTGCTTGGTGGCGCCTATACACCACGGGTCGAGTGCTTACAACCATTTGTACAAAAAACTTTTCATTATTATGCAGTTTTTAAGTTACTTAAATAAATTATGGCTATACCTACTATAAATTTTACAAACAAAACAATTATTCAATAATATTCTGTGTTTCAACTTTAAATGCGTTTTCTGGATCAGTTCAATTTCAATTCATAAAAAAATTATTTTAAAAAATTTCATGAGCATGGCCAACAATACTAAATACATAGGTAGCCAACAAATAAAATCTATATACCTAAGCAAGATATTTAGTATAGTCTAATACTATGTATAACAAAATTTTAAAGTAGTCTTACAAGGTAAACAAAATTGAAGGAGGGCAGAATATTCTTATCAAATCAGGCATTTCTACTCTTATTTTGCTAAATAATTTACAAATATATCACATGACTAAAAAAACTAAATATGTTTTAAGATTATTAACTTTAAAGACAGGTTAACTAGGGGTAAACCACCCCCCCCCCCAACGACTATTTTATTTTATAATTCAGAATAAAAACTTAATAGCCTTTAAAAAATAAAGAATTTCCAAAAAGAAAATAAGTGAGCTAAAATGGGTTAAGATTATTTATTATTTGTTTAAATATACATGAAAGATATATTAAATATAATATAAGAGGAATCAAAGGTGATAAAAAAAACTAAAAACCATGTTATGCAATATGAGAATATAACAGATATAAAACAACACAAATTTTATATATGTACATAATGTTCCTTGGTTTTTTACTTTATGTGGATTTTTAGGGGGGTTAAAATACATAAATATATTGAGAATTAGGCAGAGAAGATAAAAAACGAGATTGTAGCTGATAAAGTAGGCCCTGAGACTTTATATTAAAACTACAAAACTTTAAGGGGGGAAAAACATTTTCTACTAAATCTAGCATAAAAATTTTAAATATTTTGCGTGGAAAGCAGATTGGCCATTAACTTCAGTTACAATCTAGAGCTAAATGAAATAAAGAAAAGTTTTTTGAAGAGGAGAGATAGTATAGAGATCAAATTTTTAAGGATTTGCCACCAAATTGCACAAAATTTTTAATTTCCTTTAGTAGCATTGGCAAGCACTCAAACCATTATTCTAAAAATTCATTTTTTTTAAGATTTTTTAATATTTTTTTTATAAAAATTAAGATATAAATACAACAACTTTAACAAACAGGATAGTTGGGGCTTTTTTATAGATGTTTTTTGTGTCCAAGACTTTTTTTTTATTTTAATTGATTTTATATATATAAAAATTGTATATACATATCTAAAATATCAAACATAAATATATTATTATTATGATTAATTTAATTTTTTGAGGGTTTGTGAAGATTAATTATATACTTTTGAAAATTGCATAATAAATCACAGTAAAAAAAATTGTTTCAAAGGGTGGGGTTAGGGAGGAGAGCTTGGTGCACAAGGAGAAAATCTTTGTGTTGGTTGAATAAAATGACTTTCAATTAGATTTACAATATTAAAATATAATTTGCATAAAAATATATAGGAGGGAGCAAGTATCCAGTATAAATAAAAAGATGTAATAACAATTTGCCACCAAATATATGGACCTATGTTTCAAACACCACCACTATGATTAACATTAACACTTTCAATGTTAATACATTATTGTGGCAAGATTGCATAGTGTCCCTATAATAATGACAGGTTGTAGCATTATTCTCAAAAAAGAGGAGGAGGATAGAAAGAAAAGAAACAAAATTTTTAGATGAGAATGTTGAATAATTATTAATTAGCAACTAGTAAATTGAATAATTTATTAGAAACATAATCAATATTGTCACCATTGGTATTAAGCTTGTTGACTCCACCAACCATGTCTTTGGTGTTAGATGAATCAGAAGATTCAATCTGAAAATGATTGTTGCTAAAATTGTTGTTGCAAATTTTCAGTTTTTGATTGTTGAAATTATTGAGTTCACCATTCATAAAATCACAACCATTTCCTCCAAGTCCTGTGTTAATTAAATAAAAATATATAACCTACTAAAAATTAATAAAATTTTGAGATATTGTTTTATAATTATTACCTGCATCATAATAGCCAAGTGACAAATTTTGATTATTCACAAACCCATCAAGGCCATTCTCATAATGATGCTGTTGTTGTTTAGTACCATTAAATGCCATGGGCTCCATATATCCAGAATTATTATAAAAGTCATTGGGGTAGGGTGGAGATACCTTACCCATTAAATAATTGTATGCGCCTTCAACAAAGCCATTATTGTTATTATTGTAATTTGGCATAAAATTTAGCCCTTTTTTGGACATCATTGAACCATTTAGGTCAACATTATTTTCAACATGAAACCCCATGTGAGTTAAGTTGGTAGCAGATAAATCCCCAAACCCTTTCCCAACACTTAATCTCCCACTATTAATACCGTTATGGTGCTTTTTACCAGAATTAAAATGTTTGTTATGAGAATTGTTATTGCCATACCCATATCTATTCCCAATCAAGTTATTTGGCATGATATTATTAAACAAAGGAGGTGTCACAGAAGAACCATAATAATTGTGATCACTACTATTATTGGGATGCATGGCACCAACACCATTAACAAACATCATTTTATCTAAAAAAGGAGGTGAATCAGATTGGTGAGTACCAATGGAGCTCCCTGACAAAGAGGAATATGAGATTGCAGAATTTGCTTGTTGTTGTTGAAACATTGTTGCTAAATTAGATATGTGAGCATCATTTGACAAACTAAGAGGTGACTCAAATTCATTAATAAGAAAATTAGAATCTTTGATATTATGGCCATGACTTGAGAATTCTTGGTGGGGTGGAGAAACCCAAGGGATGGCTGATGTTGCATTTTTGGCGTTGTTACTATCAATGTAATATGAGCTCCCAGCTGCAGGATTGTTACCTTGATCGAAAGAGATCGGAGAGATGGAATTAAAATTGTAGAGGACCTTAATACCACCGTCGCCAATACGGTAGGATACTTCGTTGGGGTCGATCCAAATACTGACATCGGCTAAAAAAGTTGATTGAAGAGAACGTAAATCTAGGCTTGCGTCCTGAGCGGCATGGCATATGAGATCATCAATTTTATGGCTACCAATACTAATACAGCGGTATGCAGAGCCCTTTGATGGCATTTCAGGATACCAATGGCCGTCAAACCGAGTTTTCAGTCGCTCTTTAACGCTTTCAGAAAACTGTTTCACCTTGCTCCTGGGAATTTTATTGTGCAAAAAAGAGAGCAAAAATTCTAAAGCTATTTCAATTTCGTTTAACATTTCACCTTTATGAGCTAAAAATAGAAGAAAATTCTAAAAAATTTAGAGTAAAAAAATTATACCTAAAAATCAGCTAAGAGCCTCCATTTTTAAACAAGATAATAGGTTAAAATGCGCATGCTCAATTCAACTTGCGTCACAAATGACGATATGCTCGGAGACATATCAATAAGTTAAAAGGCGTCTTATTTTAAAGTTTTTTTATTGTTTACATAATAGCGTATTTAGTTTTAGTACTTTATTCATACAATTATACTAACTATGCCTTATACCTTTTATGCAATAATCACCTAATAACATTTTCATGGTTGATTAAAGCAATATCCAAAATAGCAAAATCTTGAATTAATTAATTATTTTTGGGTGGGTATTTCTATTTGCATTTGTCGGTATGCATTTCTTTAATGTTTAAATTAATTTTTGAGAAATTTAGATATTTGAGTTGCTTTTCAGACAAACAGTTTTTTCTTTGGCATGTCGATGTTTTATGTATTTCTTTAAATTTAAAATAATTTTAAGTAATTTTTGAGGGATTTTGCTTTTTGAAATTTTGTTTTCAGAAAAAAAAAATTTTTTTTGTTGGCATTTACAGGTGTGTATTAATTTTTTTTTGAGATATTGTTTTTTCAGAAATAAAATTTTATTTTATGTTTTTTAGACTTTGTCGGTATTCTGTATTTCTTTGATGTTTAAAGTAATTTAAGTAATATTTGAGGGATGCTTTTTGGAATTTTGCTAAAAAAAAATTTTTCCGTTTTTTAGCAGTTGTGGTATTATATGTATTTCGTTTTTTTTTAAGTAATTTTTAAAAGATTTTGCTTAGCTAGGTAAAAAAAGTTTTGAAAAAAAAATTGAGCGCATTTGATGAAGATTAAGGTGGTTAGTGTAAAAAATTTATTGTTATTTACTAATTTTTTTTTTATTAAATATTAAAAAAATTACAATTATTTAGACAATAATATATAATATATTTTAAGTGGGGTCCATATGGACCATTGCTAATTGCGGGTAATTAAAAAAATTTATTGCTTTAATATTATTAAAAGTGAGTTAAAAATATGCAGAGACCAATGGGCAAAGTGTCGTAGCCTTTGATAATTGGTCTGGTTTGACGGAGTCATAGTTTTTATAATTAGAATTTGTTAATAAAGTAATAAATATTATATTTAGAATTTGTTAAAGTAATAAACTTATATTTAGAATTTAGCATCTAAACGACGTTGCATTATAGAAATATACATGTTGTCAGATTTATAAATATAGATCATAATATTTTTTTACTTAACTATTTTAATAAAGATAAATTAAAACATCTAGTTAAATTATAAGTTATTCCTATATCCTGGTGGCCTAGCCACTAGGATAAAATGCCCTAAGATTATCTTATTATAACCCAATTTAACAATCTCTTTTTTCTGCCTAAAACATTGGTGCCGTCAAACCCGTGAACAAACTAGGCAAATCTAAAACTTTTTAAAAACATTTTGATCATTGGCGTAGGAGAGGGGGGGAAGGGGGGGGGGGGGGCCGACCTTCGGTCGTGCCCGCACTATGCCGTCGAAGGCGGCAAAAATTTTTTTTTGACCCCCCCCCCCCCCCCCCCCAAGCTTTACAACTTGCTACGCCCTTGATGATTACACCTTAGATCATTGCCGATCGGTACGTCGGTATTTTTAGCGGTATTTGATGTATATACATTGGAGGACGGAACTTGACAGTGAGATACATTTTAACATATTCCCATGCGTAATTCTCTAATTACAACATAGGGATATCTACTCGTCATATAACCCCCGCCCCCCCCCCCCCCCCCCCCACCTACATTATTATACGAAATGATCATTGATTTCTCAATTACATCGGCACGAAATAAATTGGAACTCTCAATATTATAAATCGGTATGAACTACTAACTGGTAACATTAACACTCAAATAATTTAAAATTAAATATCACTCTATTCAAACACCAAACCAACAAAAACTCTCAAACACAGATATCAACCAAATATTTCTCAAACATAAAGGAGATCACACCTCAACAACGAAATCAAGGCTTTGCTTACTGATAGAAAAGAAGGTGGTCGCGCAATAGATACCGGTTTGTTTTTCCTTTTATAAGGTTGTTCTATAACTCTTGATAGTGTTAGACCTTGAATTACCCTAAATGGATGTTACCAGTACGGCAAATGTTTCGTCTGATGCTAGGCACTTTGTAGAGGAGCGTAAAAAAATTAATCAATTTATCTACAACTGATGGTAAACCACCTATACACAGAACCCGACTTACGCAGGCCGCACAATATGAGAGGTGACGAAACTTTAAAAGAAGGAGAAGGCGTAAAAATAGGTCTGAAGATAAATTAACACGTAAAATTGAAAAAGTTCGAAGTTTGTATTTCTTACCCGCAACGAGTGATACACCAACCGATAAAAAAAGAGATAATGAAAACACGATTGAAGCTAATACAACACCCGTCAATTAACGTAACGGCTTAAAACTTAATCAAAATTTAATCTATGCTGTTAATCCTCATCCTTTTTAAAGAGGTCCAATCTCTCTCGCTAACTTTTTAATACCGAATTAAAACCATGATCTCCAAAAAATAAAGCAATGGCACAAGATGATTTAGTTAAAATTAACACGCCACCGTCAAGCACTAGCAACGACCTGTACGTTCCACGAAACAAATAAATCACCGTCCAGCGAATAATGACAAAAATATAATTTTTTATTATATCATAGCAGTTTAGCTAAAATCAATTAATTAAAAGCTATCCAGATCAACTAATCTTCACCGACTGGAACGTCGGGAAAAGGGCTACTACGACGACCCCGGGAGGTGTCGTAGCCTATGATGAATGGGTCTGGTTTGGCGGAGTCGTAATTATAATTAGAATTTGTTAATAAAGTAATAAAAATTATATTTAGAATTAGTTAAAGTAAATAAATTATATTTAGAATTTAGCATCTAACGACTACGTTGCATTATAGATATATGGTCAATTCCACCTCAAATCGACAAACTTTTTCCCTTGAAGTCTCATTTTTAGCTAAAAATTGGTACACTGGTAGGGTCCTTAGGTGCTGATAAAAACCTAATTTTTTTTTGACCGGAAGTGATTTTTGACTGAGATATGAGCAAAAATATATTCATTTTTCTGCAAAAAAAAATTTGAGGCAACTTTGCGCGCATGTATCATCAAAATTATTGTAGCTAGAGTCATATTTTTATTTTGAAGATCGTAATAAGGGCTACCTTAGACAAAAAAAATTTAAAAAATAGCTTTTTACGTTACTAAAAAATTAAATCAAGTTTAGACACAAATAGCTCAAAAAACATATCTTTAAATTTTTTAAAAAATTTATAAAATATGGCCCTTAATAATGTTAATAAATATATGATTTCAAAAATTTTGGACCGGCATGACTTTTTAAATAATTTAAAATTCAGCTTTTTGCCCTAATTTTGGGACCTATTTATGCCCTTTGCACTATATTAGAATATGCCAATGTGCCAAATTTGACAGTATTCAAAAGGCAGGACATATGGGCAAATATAATAGACCATAATAGTTTAATTTATTTGATTATTACTATTATTAAATTTACAAAAAAAAGGTAACCTCAAAACCGAGAAAAGTGGAAATTTTGCCTGTTTTTAAAATCGACTTTCATAACTAGCCAACCTTTTTTTAATATTTAACATTCATTATATTGCTTAATAACATATAATAGCCCCAGTTTTTTTCATTCGATTTTGACGCTTCTACAATAAAAATACCAAAATTTGCCAAAAAACAGCAAATTTTCAGGTGTCAAAAAACTAACGCAAATTGTATTCGTCTGTGCAGGCTTATTTTTTTATTATTTTTTTATTATTTTTGCATAATTAACTAATAATATTTAGAACCTATAAAATCAGTCATAATTTGCCTGTTTAAGCGTTAAAAAAATAGTAGATACGTTATGTATAGAGAATCTTAAAAGAACGAGATCGGAAAATTACAAAAAAAGGAGATCATGATAAAATCATTCCATTATTTTAATTAAATTTGTAATTTGTTATATTATTAAAAACATATTCTAGTGTAAAAACTCGTTAGGAACACATTTAGTTATTAAAAACTTTAGGTCAATGCCCAAATCCATATGCCTATAGAATCAAGTAATAGTGATATTTACTCTTTCTTTATTAGGTCTAGTGCGTCTTTATTATAAAACTAAGATGTAAATAGAACTAAAATTGTTGATTTTTAAACTTTATTAAGGTCGGTTAGATATATATTGTATGCCTTGCTCTAAATAGCCTTTCAAAAACATATTTGGCATTTGTAAAAATTGGTAAAAAAGACTGAATGTCTATATTTTATTTATATAAATTCGGTCTAATATTTAGTCTTAAAATTCATTGAAGCTAATTCTGCCCGTTATAATCATTTGAAGTTGTTTAACCCTAATGAATTCTTTTATGTATTTTTAATATCAAAAAACCCTATATTTATGTTTCATAAAATAATTGACTTTTTACACTTATTTTAAGTTTGTTGAAAATCATAAAAAAAGAACATCTGTTAAATCATAATATTCTGAATAGGCCAAATATATTCTATTTTACTTTTTTTTTATCAGATTTAACGTTGTTGAGGCTGTTTTATTTAAAATAAAGGAAAAAAATGAATTTTTACAAATTTTTTAACCTTATTATTTTTTCTAAAATCCTCCCAATTTTTTTATATAATAAATTTAACAAATTTTTTAAATTATGCAGAGGATAAATATTGAATATTATGTACAATTTCTAATATTGTTGATCAAACTAAAAAGGACTAGTAAAAGAACAAATATAAGCATACAAATTTTAAGTTTTAATTTTTACACCTTAAAATTTTAAAAAACTTGGCAAACTTTTGTTTTTATTTCATAAAAAGCTATAGGTACGTTAAAAAAATGTTGGGGGAAATTTATGTTATATAGCGATGTTTTATGTATAAAATGCATTTTTAAATTTTTAAATTGGTTTGGCAGTGACCCAGAATGTCGGCTTTGAAGATAGGAGTAAAATACTAAAAATTACCAATTTTTTTGATCTGAAGTTCCCTTTTCTTTCCAAAATTGACAATAGTATAAATCAAATAAATATAACTGTTAGCATAACATAATTGCCCCTATGTCTAACTTTTTATATATAATTAAATTTGGCACTTTTAAATATTTTAATATAATGCAGGGAGAAAATTTCTGAAAATCAAAAAAAGAATTATTTTTTTGAATTTTTCAAAAAAAGTCATGTCGGTCCCAGACTTTTGAGTTTGAATATTTTTAAAGAATATTAAGGAGTATATTTTAGCAATTTTTCAAGAAATTTAAAAAAATTCTTTTTTAGTTATTTTATACTAAATATTCTTCATAATATTTTAAAATTTTAAAATAAATTTTTTAAGATAATAAACACATGCAAGATGGCCATTATTGTCCTCTTCAAAATAAAAAAAAAATTAAGTCTCCAGCTATAATACTTTTTGACTTATAACCTCGCAAAGTTGAATCAAATGTGAAAATTCACCTCGCAATTTTTTTTTTGCCCCTATCTCCGTCAAAAATCACTTCCGGTCAAAAAAAATTCTAGTCAATTCCACCCCAATCCTTAATTTTTAGATGAAATTTTAACTAATTTTGAGCCTTCTAGCACCACTCATTTTTAATAATCCGATTATATAAGCCTCCTAAGACCAACTCATGAGCCAGAAGTCTGCCGAGAATATCTCAAAAGGCAATAGAGGATTTTTCATAATTTTTACCAATTCAGGGTAACTCATAATATACCTTCTATGCGCAAAAGTCATATTTAATTTCATCAAAAGTTATTAAAAGGTCATTCAGCCCGTAAATTATCTTTGTGGGCCTCCTTTACCTATAAATGCCCTTAAAAATTTATTTTCTCATTACATTTTTTCGGTCAAGAAATTGGATATATTTTTAAAAGCCTAGGATATGGTTGACCATTTTGAGCATTTATTTCTATAAATCTATTAAGGTAAAACAGTTTGTCGGGTCAGCTAGTATTCTTTATAAATATTCGAACTCAAAAGTCTGGGACCGACATAACTTTTTTTTTAAAATTCAAAAAAATAATTTTTTTCTTGATTTTCAGACAAAAATTTGCTCCCTGCACTATATTAAAATATTTACAAGTGCCAAATTTAATTATATATAAGAAGTTAGACATATGGGCAATTATGTTAGGCTATAACATTTTATTTATTTGATTCATACTATTGTCAATTTTGGAAAGAAAAAGGGAACTTCGGATAAAAAAAATTGGTAATTATCAGTATTTTACTCCCATCTTCAAAGCCGACTTTCTGGGTCACTACCAAACCAATTTAAAAATTTAAAATTGCATTTTATACATAAAACATCGCTATATAACATAAATTTCCCCCAACATTTTACAACGTACCCATAGCTTTTTATGAAATAAAAACAAAAGTTTGCCAAGTTTTTTGAAATTTTAAGGTGTAAAAAATAAAAACTTAAAATTTGTATGCTTATATTTGTTAACTTTTACAAGTCCTTTTTAGTTTGATGAACAATATTAGAAATTTTACATAAGGGCACGTGCAAAGTGAGTTTTTATTTTCGTAAAATTTTAAAAATTCTGAAAATTTTAAAAATTTATTTTTTTTCATTTTTTAAAAAATATTTTATTTCAGAAAAAGCATTTTATGTGTATATACTAGATTTGACAACTTTTTAATAATTTGCGTTTTATTACAAAATTTTTTTTTTTAAATTTTAAAAATTTTACGAAAATAAAAACTCACTTTGCACGTGCCCTAATATACAATATTTATCCTCGGCAAAATTCAAAAAATTTGTTAAATTTATTGTATAAAAAAAATTTGGGAGGATATTAGAAAAAATAATAAGGTTAAAAAAATTTGTATAAATAGATTTTTTTTATTTATTCAATAGTTATACATAAAACAGCCTCAGCAACGTTAAAATAAAAAAAAAGTAAAATAGAATATATTTGGCCTATTTAGAATATTATGATTCAACAGATGTTCTTTTTTTATGATTATCAACAAACTTAAAATTAACGTTAAAAGTCAATTATTTTATGAAACATAGTAATATGGTTTTTTGATATTTTAAAAACATAAAAGAAGTCAGTTTTAGGGTTAAACAACTAAATGATTATAACGGGCAGAATTAGCTTCAATGATGAATATTAAGACTAAATATTAGACCCAATTTAATATAAGTAAAATATAGACATTCAGTCTTTTTTACTAATTTTTACAATTGCCAAATATGTTTTTAAAAGGTTAGAACAAGGCATACAATATATATCTAACCGACCTTAATAAACTATAAAAACCTACAGTTATAGTTCCAATTACATCTTAGTTTTATAATATAGACGCACTAGACCTATTAAATAAAGAGGAAATATCACTGTTACTCGATTCTATAGGCATATGGATTTGGGCATTGACCTAAAGTTTTTTATAACTAAATGCGTTCTTAACGAATTTTAACACAAGAATATGTTTTAATAAATATAAAAAATTACAAATATAATTAAAATAATGGAATAATTTCATAATCTTCTTTTTTGTAATTTACCTATCTCGTTCGTAAGATTTTCTATACATAACATATATACTATTTTTTTAACACTTAAACAGGCAAATTATGACTGACTTTATAGATTCTATATATTTTTGGATAATTATGCAAAAATAATATTAAGCTTGCACAGACGAATACAATCTGCGTTAGTTTTTTGACACCTGAAAATTTGCTGTTTTTTGGCAAATTTAGGTATTTTTATTGTAGAAGCGTCAAAATCGAGTGAAAAAAGTTGGGGCTATTATATGTTATTAAGCGATATTTTATCTATAAAATGAATATTAAATTTAAAAAAAAGTTTGGCTGGTTAACCAGAAAGTCGATTTTGAAAACAGGCAAAATTTTCACTTTTTTCGACTTTAAGGTTCACTTTTTGATTGTAAATTTAATAATAGTAATAATCAATTAAATCAAACTATTATGGTCTAACATAATTGCCCATATGTCCTGCTTTTTGAATGCTGTCAAATTTGGCACATTGGCATATTCTATTATAGTGCAAAGTGCATAAATATGTCCCAAAATTAGGGCAAAAATTGATTTTTTTAAATTTTGTAAAAAGTCATGCCGATCCCAAACTTTTTAAATCATAAATTTATTAAAATTATTAGGGGCCATATTAGGGCGCGTTCAGACTCCGTTCGTTTTTTGAAAAATTTTAAAAATTTTAAAATTTTTGCCTTTTGACATTGAACGCTTTTTTTACAAAAAGTCGCCAATTTTTGGTTTTAGCATTTTAATAGTTTTTCTGAAAGAAAAGTTTTTAAAAAATTTTGAAAAAAAAAATATTTTAAAAAAGTCGAAATTTGTAAAATTTTTAAAATTTTTTAAAGATTTGAAATGAGTCTGTAAACGCCCTTATATAAATTTTTTAGAAAATTCAGAGATACGTTTTTTGAGCTATTTGTGTCTAAACTTGACTTTAATTTTTTAGTAACTTAAAAAAAAAAATTTTTAAATATTTTTGGCGTCTAAGGTAGCCCTCATTACGATCTTCAAAATAAAAAAAAATTATGACTCTAGCTACAATACTTTTGATGATACATGCGCGCAAAGTTGCCTCAAATTTTTTTTTACAAAAAAATGAAAAATATTTTTGCTCATATCTTGGTAAAAAATCACTTCCGGTCAAAAAAAAATTTAGGTTTTTATCAGCACCCAAGGACCCTACCAATGTACCAAATTTCAGCCAGAGACTTTAAGGGAAAAAGTTTGTCGATTTGAGGTGGAATTGATCATATATATGTTGTCAGATTTATAAATACAGATCATATTTTACTTAACTATTTTGATAAAAAATTTATAAATTCAAACATCTAGTTAAATTATAAGTTATTCCTATATCCTGGTGGCCTAGCCACTAGGATATAAATGCCCTAAGATTATTTTACTATAAACCAATTGAACAATCTATTCTTTTTCTACCTAAGGGCACGTGCAAAGTGAGTTTTTATTTTCGTAAAATTTTGAAAATTCTTAAATTTCAAAAATTTATTTTTTTTCAAAATTTTTTGAAAAATAATTTATTTCAGAAAAAGCATTTTATGCGCATATATTAATTTGGCAACTTTTTAAAAATTTGCGTTTTATTACAAAAATTTTTTTTTTCAAATTTTTAAAAATTTCACGAAAATAAAAACTTACTTTGCACGTGCCCTAAAACACAAAAAAAACAGATTAGAAAATTTTTTCTTTAATAAGCTTTATACTGCAAGTTTATTGAGAAATGTCAAAAATCTTAGTTAGCCCTTCCAATAAATTTGCACCGCCGAGCATATTCAATACAATAAAATGTTTAAAATGTTATTTGCTATTATCAATGGGTATTGATCGTGTATCTGATTTATGTTTAATAAACACACATACAAATATAACAGTGAAAACTATTCTAGTCGACAATCGTTTAAATTAGATTCTCAAAAGATTTTATATATCAAATAACTTAACACGTTTTTATAAGGCGTGCAAAGTAAGTTTTTATTTTCGTATTTTCAAAATTGTGAAAAAATTTATTTTGTAATAAAACGCAAATTTTTAAGAAATGCTAAATTTAGTTTATGCCCATAAGATGCTTTTACTGAAATAAAAATTTAAAAAAAATTTTGATAAAAATAAAATTTTTTAAATTTTTAGAATTTTTAAAATTTTACGAAAATAAAAACTCACTTTGCACGTGCCCTAAATCAAGTAAAAATTTTTTTGATCCTTTAAAAGTTTGATTAATCATAAAAAAATAGCCTGAGTTGCAGGCTCATTTGGTGGCTTATAAAACAGCTTAAATAATTTAATTTGGTAATTTATATAACTGCACTCTTAAATCTTTAGAAAATATTCTTATGCATATTTGAGTTCAAAAATAAATAACACATCTTTGGATATGAATGTTAAAACCTTTTTAATAATTTAATATATAATACCAATGTATTTTAATAATTTATTGTTTTGTTGGTAACTCGCAACTTTTTACTAAAAAAATTAGGGAAGTATAAAAAATGTATGGTATTTTCTAAAAAGAAGTTTATTAATTTATATAAAATAATTACGGGATGATAATACCATAATAATTTATAAAGCTGTTGGTCATTAAATTACCAAACTTAAACCAGAAAAATAAAAAAAAACAGAAATGGTATAGAATTTTGGCCGGTTTATGACAAATTGCCTAGCTCAAATATCTAATTATTTTTTGCCCTATTATATTATTTTAAATATGGCTGCTGCTAGTAAAAAAAATTAAAAAAAAATTGAGCGCAATTGATTAACATTAAGGTGGTGTTAGGCATATTTTTAAACGACCAAAAAACAAATTTTTATTTTAAGCCGTTAAAATTTAAATAAAATGTTTTTTTACAATTTTTAAATTAGTATTAGCCGCAGTCTTTTATACAAAAAAATATAAAAATTTATAAAATTTGTTATAAAAAAGACTGAACCTGCCCTAGTTCCCATTATTTGTAATTGGTATAAAAGTGTACAGAGACTATAAATACCAAAATATAATAAGTCACGGTCCTAATTACACAGTTCAACATATCAATGTCAGAAACGTGAATTTTATGAAAACATCAAAGAATGCATCTCCATGATGGCCTTATCTCATATACTTTTCTTTTTTCTTAGTTTCTTCCGTCTTTGGCTCCTTAGATCCGTCTATGAAAAATGGCCTTCAAACTGACAGATCTAAATATACCCTAAAAAAACTCAAAAATCTTTTTGCTTATATACCTTGTAACTATCTTTTAATTACGAATAATAAAAAATAAATTTTACTAATATATCAAGCTCCTACATCGACATTTAAATACTTCAAAATATTTCACGCAAAATTAAATACGACACAATTTATTATCGGTTTTTAATAAAAATTCTATTTGAAGTTTGAATTTAACAGTTTAAATATTGTGAATATGCAAAAATAAAATTTTAATTTATTTTTGTTTTTGAATCTTTTTTGGTTTTTTGACCTTTTTTTCTAACATTTTTAATGTTTATAACTGACTAGCTAAGTTTAATTAGGAAAAACGGTAAACGGATTTGATATTCCCTAAGATGGCAGGTTTGATCTCTGTAGTTAACTCATAACTCTCAAAAAAATTGTTGACCTGTGTAATGCATGATATCTTCGTGCAACATATGATAAAATTCACCTAAAATTTTGAATATGGGGAGCTTGAGATATTTTAATCTTTTTTTTGTTATATGTCAAGTTAAAATATCATAATTAACTTTATAGGTTCTTGGTGTTTTAGCTGTTGTAATCACTGGAGCTTGGATTAGCAAATTTAAGGGCGGACTTGCATGGCAAAGTGACCCTGGCAAGCAATTTAACTACCATCCCTTGTTCATGATAATTGGCTTTACATTTTTTAATATGGAAGGTAACGAGAAACATGTTACTTTTTAATTTAGTATGTGTTTTGTTAAAACATTTTATAAGCTTTTTATTAAAAATCGATTTAAAAAATATTTTGAGGATGTATTTAAGGCTAAATTTTGTAAATTTGCAATAAAAAAGCTTGAAATTTACCTATTAACAAGTACTTTCAATATATCTTTGTTTATATTTTTTTATGTTTTTAATACACAAATATTGAAATTAAATGTGCTGATGTAAAATCATCACTTTTTGTATGATATTTTGTATATAAAAATAATTATATTACATTGTCCCTCAATAATCTTTGTCAACCTTAAATGGATAAAATATAGCATATCCTTTTATAGGCTAAAAACATTTATGAGTAAAAAATTTAGACTATAATATTTATATACTCCCAATTTTATTAGTTTTTGGTGATTTATTTAGGAATAATGAGGTTATTTTAAACCAAGTAATAATATATTTTATATCAAAAAATAATATAGAATTAAATTTTCGTTGAATTTCTTTATTCCCCAAGTTGCTATTTTTTCTCTATAAAATTAGGCCCCATATTGCAAAAGCTTATTTTTTATTTCCAATACCTACCTGTAATGGCAAAAGGACCTAAAGTTTCATTTTAAGTCATTTTCTTCTCCAGCTTCACGATTCTTATAATAACAGTTGCCTTATAGGTAGTAAATTTATTTTATTTTGGCACAAAGGTGAATTGTCTTAAAAAAAATTTTCTATATAAAAATCTAACCCTATGGAAATACAAAAATCCAATAATTTTATTTAATTACCAATAGCCATATAAGCCTTGTTATCATGGCTTATATTTTCAAATAGAAAAAACTTAGCTGAGGGTTAAGATGTAAATAGGCAAATATACATTATGTGGGCTTACCATTAAAAAATTAGACATAAACAATAAAAATAAGCCCAGAAGATGTTAATAAAATGATACAAAAATTGGGCCACTGTGACAATAATGGAGCCTTACACATTTAATTTCAAAATTTTTGATTGAAATTTTAATTTCTTGTTTTTTTTTTCTAAAAAAGGCAAAGTGTTTAAATATGGATTAGCAATTAGTAAATCCATAGGATGATTAAAATTGGTTTAAATTTTGTAGAAGTTTTATGCTTATGGGCTTCGAACTTAATTATAATGGTTAAGCCCCAGATTATTTGAAAAAATGCAATCTATTTTACTTATTTTAATTTAAAATATACATCAATAATTCAAAGGTGCAATAACTTAAAAATTTACATACCTTTTATAAGAGTTTATAATTTCTTCTAAATTTTTAGAAAGTGTGGAAATTTTATACATTTATGAGATAGTACCTATATTTTATACAAAATTTTTAGCCTGTTAATTACTCAAAAATTATGCCAATTATTCAAACACATTAAGGGTTGGTAAGTTTTAAGTTGCAGTGTAAATTCGGTTTTTTATTTATTTTACTGTATGGAATTTTTGATCTTTTAAACATGGAATGTAGTTTCAAAATTTAAATTTTTCAGTAATATATAAAAATATTTATAACTTCTTAACATATAAATTCTATTTATGCCTACAGTTATTGTATATAAATATGGAATGTTATTATGATTTCGGAAAGCATGTATTACGTAAGGCACGTGCAAAGTGAGTTTTTATTTTCATGAAATTTTGAAAATTCAGCAAATTTTGAAAATTTTATTTTTTTCAAGATTTTGTAAAAAAAAATTTATTACAGAAAAAGCATTTTATGCGCATTTACTAAATTTGGCAACTTTTTACAAATTTGCGTTTTATTTCAAAATAAATTTTTACAAAATTTTGAAAATTTCACGAAAATAAAAACTCACTTTGCACGTGCCCTTATATACGTCTAAGCATAGATTATTCGATTTATATAGATTACAACAATATAAGTTATTTAATTCCATAAGGCACATAATTTTTGGGGTCAATGTTGTGAGAAATTTGAATTGTGTTCTCGTTTCAAATTTGTTTACTGTTAAGAGTCTCCCTCTTTAATTAAATTATCTAACAAATTGGTCAACTAAATTGCTTTGAATTTTGTTTGTCAAGTCATTGTTTAAGATTTTTGTTTTAATTAACCTATGTTTAAAATTTTTTTTTAATCAATTTTGGTAGGCCAAATCAAAATTTTACACTTTTTAATACATTATTTATTGGAGAAATGTAATGTAGGTTAAAATAAGGTCCAAAATTATATTAAAATATTTGGTCCACCTACGGCCCAGTTTTTAAGTTATGGGCAGGGCTGGGAAAAAAACTAAATGGGCTTTTTTTTAACAAGTTTTTGAGATTTTTTTTCCAAATGCCCACAAACTCGTGGGCATGGCAAAAGAAAAGCCCATTTTCTTGCTTAAAGAAAAGGGGCATGTTTAAAAAAAGCCTCTTTACTTAAAAAAAACTCTTAGGAACTTTAAGAAAAAATAACCCACCTATCATTATTATAAAGGAAAAATCAAAATTTATTGAAATTATAAAGAAAACTGGGTTTTTTGGGGCTCTTTTTAAGAGCCATTTTTTGTGGTTTTTTTGCTCCTTTTCTTAGTAAGGGCTTTTTTTGAATTCTTATTTTGGCCCTTTATTTGTAGCCCCCTTTCTTTTTTTATGTTTTAGGGGAAAAAATGAGCCAAAGTTTTTTGGCTCATTGTTTTCCCAGCCCTGGTTATGGGACCCGATCTCTAACGTGTACGTTTGAAGGACCCTCTCTTCGTATTTTATTTATTAGCTTTGCCTGACCTCCTGTTTTTTATTATCCATTTAAGTCTTACACCACAAAAAGTCATCTCTCTTTATGTAATCCCATCTCCGTAGTCTCACATATTTTTTCATAAATATTCATGCCTGATCCTTTATGCCTTGTTAAGAGATTTTCTCTTACGCAGCAACCTAATGCGTCAATGACTTTACTACCTTTCGCAAATTCATAGGTAAGCTTTCAAACCAATCGTTCGTTATATGTAATAATTTACACGACATTAAACCTTCCATAAAATAAATCTTTAAAATGTTATTTTTACGATTTGGTGGTTGGTCCAAGGTGTGTATTATTATTAATGTTACATGGCGATTATTTTATTGCCGATTGCTTAACATGTAAACGTAGAATATATCATAAAAATTCAAAAATGCGTGACCTTAGGAATACTAAGGTAAGGGGAGGCTACAGACGACCATGTAAAAAAAATTATTGAAAAAAGGTCATTTTTTTTGAGCGCGTTTAAAGTTCATTCATTTTTTGGAAAATTTTTAAAAAATTTATAAAAAAATAAACAAACACTGGTTTAATTTTAAAATGTATTTTTTTTAGCGTTCAGTTTTTAAAAGAGCTATGTTAAATATATAATTAGCTGTGTTTATAGATATTTAGATATAAATCTAATAAGGTTTTTTTGAAATTCGTCATAGTTCAAGCCATAAAATTTTCTAAATTTTTTGAATAGGACTAATAATTAGTAGCGGGTTTTATTTATATATAAGTTAACTTAAATTTTCATAATCTCGAGAATTTAGTGTTTTTAATCTAAGCCATTTTCGTTGGAAAAGCTTAATTTGGCCTTAAATTTAATGCCTTTTTAATGCCACAAACATGGACCAGCATGTTTTCTTAAAATTCTATTTCTGGCCGTCTGTCAAGTTAATGTAATTGTGGTTTAAGTTTTTTTTTGGACCAATGTTTCCTGTTTTTCGTGTTTCCCTCTCGATTTACGACTTTTTTCTTCGTCGCACCAAAATTAATTAAAAGGCATATGCGCGGAGAGTGGTAAAAGCACGAATAAAAAAAATGAAATTTTATCGATCCGATTTAGTCCATCTCTTAGTCCTACAGGCATTTTAATAAGGAATTAATAGAATTATAACAATTATTAGCTTACCTTAGGGCACGTTTAGAATAAAATATAAAGGTTGAATTTATTTTAATTAGGGCACGTGCAAAGTGAGTTTTTATTTTCGTAAAATTTTGAAAATTTCAAAATTTTTATTTTTTTTTAAATTTTTTTAAAAAAGTTTTTATTTTAGAAAAAGCATTTTATGTGCATATACAAAATTTAGCAACTTTTTAAAAATTTGCGTTTTATTACAAAATTTTGAAAATTTCACTAAAATAAAAACTCACTTTGCACGTGCCCTTATATTGAATTATAAGAAAACTTGTAAGTCAAACTAGGCACCGCCCAAGAGCAACTTTAGCGGGCAAGCAATTTATAGTAAATAATATGGTTTTTTGACATAAATTATGTAAGGAATATGCCTTTTAGATGCTGGCCATTTCGATAAAGAGGACCAGTATGTTATGGACTGGCTCTGTCAGGAATACATTTTAAATGAAGGAGAAATTCCTAATTATAATCAATTTTTTCTTACTCCTATTCATTTAGTTTTGGTAGTTGTTTTTGCCACCAGTTGATTTTTTGACAAAGACAGATTTTTGTTGTTTTAGTCCTAGTGAAACAAAAACTTAATTGCACCTTGTCGCAAAATCTTTTTAATTATGACCTTTTTTAGATAATTTGATTTTGTTTATAGAAATTGCGTTATTTTTTATTCCTACATTTTTGTTGCATAAAATACTCCATAATTTAGACCTTAAAGGTATAATTTTATAATTTTTATATAACAGCTGCCCTAATTTACCGTGCCTTCCGAGACATGCCAAAATACCGGCTCAAACTCATCCACGGAGCTCTGAACTTGGGTGGTCTTCTTTTTGCCGCCGTCGGCCTTAAAGCCGTCTTCGATAGCCACAACTTGAAGACTCCGCCCATCCCTAATATGTACTCCTTGCACTCGTGGATTGGGCTTTCCACGACTATTATGTTTGGATTGCAGGTTTGTTGACGATTTCTTTAGTCCTATAGATCCGTAAGCAAGGGGCAAGGGCAACATTCCTGAGAAAAATTAAATTATGATGATATTTTTCCATAATAACAATGTTTTTTTTTGATTTGAGGAAACCAATTTTAGTAAACCTGGCTAATTATTTTATGGGCCCACGATAAAAAAGATAAAAGTATGCCGCCGAAAGCGGCGAATCCCCCCTCCTCCTTTAATAAATCCTGGCTGCGGCTCTGTGGTTAGTGAAGAATCTTAAACCATAAATTTTCTGTGTAACGAAATTAACCTTTCTTGTTCGGGCACAAAATAATTCATGTTGTATTGTGTAGATGGCTATCTTTTCTGCTGTAGTTTTTCACTAAATATTAAGCCAAATTATAAAAATTTGCCAAGGCCTTTTAATTCGACCTCTTATAGAATAATAATCATGTTTTGCTAAATATACATTAATTTATTTATTTTTGAACTAATTTTTTTCTTTTTTTTTGTACAAAATTCTTATTAACAATACAAATGCCAAAGATTTGTTGGTATAATTTTATATAATGACAAGTTGTTTTATGACCTATATACAATGAATATTTTGATTGTAAATATGTCGTATGAGTTCGATAAGGTATTCTTAGTGAAATGTTGTAGGTCAAAATTTAGAAAAGAGTTAAGTGATAGTTTAGTTGTACAATTTTTGATGTAATTACTTTTTCCAATGCTTTCATATAATTTTTCGAATTTTAACTCAATTTGTATTATTCTGTTATCATCAACTGGATATTTAGAATAAATAAAGAGTCATACGAAATATATGACAAAAATATTGAGACGGCCATGATATGTTTAATTTATTTTCTAATTTAATTTAACACAGGCCCTGATAGGTAGTTTATCCTTCCTACTCCCAAGCACCCCTCTCAGCATACGCAAGCTCTATTTGCCGTTCCACACCTATTTCGGGGCCGTTATGTATGTCATGGCCATCGCGACTTGCCTCATGGGCATTACCGAAATTGCTATATTTTCAATGTAGTAGTATTTTTTGTACATTAATAATTTACAAATTTGATCTTTGTTATTACTAAAACACTATAAATCAGAAAATTTTTTTTAGATTTTCCTTTATTAATTTTTATATTTCAGTTCCTGTATTTTTGGTGGAAAATGTAATCCTTGGTTTCTTAGCGCAGGAAAAAATGTCGCAAGAACATGGCAACTTGGCTATAGGAATATTAATTTGTCTCACTTATCTAAATCGGCTCAGATAGTTAGGGGCAAACCTTCTGCCTTAAACGCAGGAGGTGCGAGTTCGAATCCGTGCACAGTAGCTTTTTTCTTCGGAAAAATAGCATACATGTGCAACCACTTTAAAAGCTTCTGAGTGGCCTGCTTAGGCAGTAGGTCTTAAACGATATGTCTAAAAGTAAGAGCCTAGGCTAAAAACCTAGGTCGCCGGCGTGCGAGCAAATCTTACTATTTAACCCGTCGGCAATATTAATTGCTTTGCTAGGGTTAAAAGAGTTAAAGCCCTAACGGGTATGGCGCCCCTAAGTGGGGAAAGGTATGGGGGAGACCTCACCAATTGTTTGTTTTTTCACATATCTACAGATGTTTTTTCAGCGATATTTCCAAGTTAATTAATTGGTAATGTGCAAATCTTAAAAAGGCATGAATTTTGGAGTTAATAAAGATACTCTCTTCTAATTTAAATATGGTAAATGAAGTTTTTTTTATTGAATAATTAAAATTAATAACCTCTTTTATGTATGTTTCGTCAACTTGCAATGTAACACAGGTCTACAATTTTTGAGAGTTATGAGTTAACTACAGAGATCAAACGTGCCATCTTAGAGAATATCAAATCCGTTTACCGTTTTTCCTAGTCAAACTTAGTTAGTTAGTTATAAACATTGAAAATTTAGAAAAAACGGTTAAAAAACCAAAAAAGATTCAAAAACAAAAATAAATTGAAATTTTATTTTTGCATATTCACAATAGTTAAACTGTTATTAAATTTCAAATAATATTTCCATTGAAAACCGATAATATATCTTGTCGTGTTTAAGTTTGGACGCGAAATATTTTTTATTATCTAAATGCCGATGTAAGAGCTTAATATATTAATAAATTTTTTTTTCCATTATTTGTGATTTTAAATATAAGTTAAGAGGGATTTTAATATGCAAGAAAGATTTTTACATTTTTTTTAGGCTGTCTATCAGAGATCCGCGGATTAACATCCGGGCGGGCCGGGCCTGACATAATAAAAAATTTTTCTCGCCCGGGCCTAGGCCCGGCCCGGGTTGGTTAAATAAATTAATATATGGTCAATTCCACCTCAAATCGACAAACTTTTTCCCTTCAAGTCTCAGTTTTGGCTGAAAATTGGTACATTGGTAGGGTCCTTGGGTGCTGATAAAAACCTAATTTTTTTTTTACCGGAAGTGATTTTTGACCGAGATATGAGCAAAAATATTTTTAATTTTTTTGCAAAAAAAAAATTTGAGGCAACTTTGCACGCATGTATCATCAAAAGTATTGTAGCTAGAGTCATAAATTTTTTTTTATTTTGAAGATCGTAATAAGGGCTACCTTAGATGCAGATAATATTTAAAAAATTTTTTTTTAAGTTACCAAAAAATTAAAGTCAAGTTTAGACACAAATAGCTCAAAAAACGTATCTTTGAATTTTCTGAAAAATTTATATAATATGGCCCTTTATAATGTTAATAAATATATGATTTAAAAAGTTTGGGACCGGCATGACTTTTTACAAAATTTAAAAAAATCAATTTTTTGCACTAATTTTGGGACACATTTATGCCCTTTGCACTATATTAGAATATGCCAATGTGCCAAATTTGACAGTATTCAAAAAGCAGGACATATGGGCAATTATGTTAGACCATAATAGTTTGATTTATTTGATTACTATTATTAAATTTTAAATGAAAAAGTGAACCTTAAAACCGAAAAAAGTGAAAATTTTGCCTGTTTTCAAAATCGACTTTCTGGTTAACCAGACAACCTTTGTTTAATATTTAACATTTATTTTATAGATAAAATATCGCTTAATAACATATAATAGCCCCAGCTTTTTTCATTCGATTTTGACGCTTCTACAATAAAAATACCTAAATTTGCCAAAAAACAGCAAATTTTCAGGTGTCAAAAACTAACGCAGATTGTATTCGTCTGTGCAAGCTTATTTTTTTATTATTTTTGCATAATTAACTAATAATATCTAGAACCTATATAATCAATCATAATTTGCCTGTTTAAGTGTTAAAAAAATAGTAGATATGTTATGTATAGAAAATCTTAAAAGAACGAGATAGGTAAATTACAAAAAAAGGAGATTATGAAATCATTCCATTATTTTAAATTAAATTTGTAATTTGTTATATTTATTAAAACATATTCTTGTGTTAAAATTTGTTATGGAACGCATTTAGTTATAGCAAACTTTAGTTCAATGCCCAAACCCATATGCCTATAGAATCAAGTAACAGTAATATTTCCTCTTTCTTTAATAGGTCTAGTGCGTCTATATTATAAAACTAAAATGTAATTGGAACTAAAATTGTTGGTTTTTAAACTTTATTAAGGTCGGTTAGATATATGTTGTATGTCTTGTTCTAAATAGCCTTTCAAAAACATATTTGGCATTTGTAAAAATTAGTAAAAAAGACTGAATGTCTCTATTTTATTTATATTAAATTGGGTCTAATATTTAGTCTTAAAATTCATCATTGAAGCTAATTCTGCCCGTTATAATAATCATTTAAAGTTGTTTAACCCTAAAATTGACTTCTTTTATGTAGTTATAATATCAAAAAACCATATCACTATGTTTCATAAAATAATTGACTTTTTACGTTTATTTTAAGTTTGTTGATAATCATAAAAAAAGAAAATCTGTTAAATCATAATATTCTAAATAGGCCAAATATATTCTATTTTACTTATTTTTGTCAGATTTAACGTTGTTGAGGCTGTTTTATTTAAAAAATATTAATTAATAGAAAAATTAATTTTTTACAAATTTTTTAACCTTATTATTTTTTCTAAAATCCTCTTAAATTTTTTTTTATCCAATAAATTTAACAAATTTATTGAATTTTGCCGAGGATAAATATTGAGAATTATGTACATCTTCTAATATTGTTCATCAAACTAAAAATGACTAGTAGAAGTTAACATATATTAGCATAAAAATTTTAAGTTTTTAATTTTTACACCTTAAAACTTCAAAAAACCTGGCAAACTTTGGTTTTTATTTCATAAAAAGCTATGGGTACGTTAAAAAATGTTGGGGGAAATATATGTTATATAGTGATGTTTTATGTATAAAATGCAGTTTTAAATTTTCAAATTGGTTTGGTAGTGACCCAGAAAGTCGGCTTAGAAGATAGGAGTAAAATACTGAAAATTACCAATTTTTTTGTTCTAAAGTTCCCCTTTTCTTTCCGAAATTGACAATAGTTTAAATCAAATTAATAAAACTGTTATAGCCTAACATATTCGCCCCTATGTCTAACTTCTTATATATAAACAAATTTGGCACTTTTAAATATTTTAATATAGTACAGGGAGCAAATTTTTGTCTATAATTCAAAAAAAAAAATTTTTTTTTTGAATTTTTTTAAAAGTCTAGTCGGTCCCATACTTTTGAGTTCACATACTAATAATGAATACTAAGGACTGTATTTCATCAATTTTTTAAGAAATTTAAAAATACGTTTTTTTAGTTATATCAAATTGAATGTTCTTTACAAAATTGTAAAATTTCAAAAAAATAATTTTAAAATTATAAACACATGCAAGATAGCCCTTATTGTCCTCTTCAAAATAAAAAAAAAATTAAGTCTCTAGCTATAATACTTTTTGACTTATAACCTCGCAAAGTTGCTTTAAATGTGAAAATTCACCTTGCAATTTTTTTTTCTTTTGCCCCTATCTCCGTCAAAAATCACTTCCGGTCAAAAAAAATTTCCAGATTATGAGATACCTTTAGATACTACCTCCATGCAAAATTTCAGCCAAATCAAAAGGGGTACCCCTCCCGGACTTGCTGGATTGAGGTGGAATTGACCATATATATAAAATTATTTATTAAATTATTTTTTATTAAACTTCATTACAGCATAACTTCTCTGTAAATAAGTTTTTCTTTTAATATAGATTAAATGGCCTATTTTTTTCTCACTATAATTTTCATTCATTGATAAAATTAATTTTCCCGCAATATGGACCTAAAACAAAAAATTGAAGATAAGATTGTTGATGAAAGATCCAATACGCACGGCAAATCTATTGTATAACAATAAAAATTTTGATGTATATTCATTTTTATTATAGAGTTTGCATCATATATAAGTACCAAAATATAAATTGAACAAAATTTAAGATATATATTGAAAATTATAAAAATAATTAAACCCGGGTTTTAGCCGGGCTTAAAATTTTTCTTCCGGGCCGGGCTCAAAAATTTAAAAAAAACCGGGTTGGGCCGGGCCGGCGTAAAGGCAAAAAAAATTGAACCCGGGCCGGGCCGGCGTAAAGGTAAAAAAATTAAACCCGGGCCGGGCCGGGCTCCCAAATTTTGGTTTTTGCGGATCTCTGCTGTCTATATGGTCAAAAAAGGCCATTTTTCGTTATAGACGAATCTAAGGAGCCAAAGACGGAAGAAACTAAGAAAAACGAAAAACATTTATGAGATTAGGCCATCATGGGGATACATTCTTTTATGTTTTCATAAAATTCACGTTTCTGACATAAATACTTGTTGACCTGTGTATTGCCTTGGGACGCATACCCGACACTAACGTTTTTAACTTGGGTCTTTTTTGCTTGTTTCAATTAATCATTATGATCTGAAAGGAACAAAAAATTACAAAAAATGAAAAAATGTTAATTAATTAAGGTAAATTAGAGAAAAACTCTTAATAATTAATTCATTAAACCACTGAAATATGTAGCGTTTATAAAATTTTTAAGACTTAAAAAATCATTCATATGGCTCCGATGTTTTTTTCGTTTTATTCACCCCCTTGTTTTTGAGATATCATTTTTTAGTCCAAAAAGGACAAAATACAACAAAGGGAACTTTTTTGTTGTAAGATATCAAACCTAAAAATAATGGTTTGTGCATGTTTAGGTTGTAAATATGATTAGCGTTTAAACTTTTTTAAAGAATAAAAACAGTATTACAAGGTCGTTTTAATTAATACAATATTTAACAATTTATTTGGGTTCGAGTTTTTGATTTATAGCATGCTTACAACAAATACAAATTACAAAAACATAGAGAGAAAAAATTAATAGATATGATTGGTTATTTTCATAGAAATTTGTCAAATGTTATACGCTTTGAAATAAAAAATGTAATATTTACTTTTAATTATTAGAAAATACGAAAATAAATCTAAGTTATATACTCGCTTATTTTATTGGTTAATTTTTTCAAACAATAATTTAACTAATCTTTTTTGCTCTAAATTTATATTTTTTATGGCGAAAAACAGCAATATTTTTTTTACAAAAAATTTGAATTTTTTTAGTTTTTTTAATTTTTGGGCGAGTTTGGCAGTTAATAGACTAATAGATGGTTATTACAAGAGATTGAATTTAAATTTAGAAGCTTAAAAAACATTTTCTAATGAACTTAATATTTAGATATATATGTTTTGAACATTTAGATTAAGACAATAGTAAATCTGATTAATATATTTTATTCTTTTTATTTGAGATAGCATTTTATTTAAGTTTATTATTTTTTATTTTTACTTCACAGAAAAAATCCTGGCTATGGTGAAAAACCACCTGAGGGCATACTCTTGAATTGTTTGGGCCTCGTTCTCGCTACTTTAGGAGTATTGGTGCCGTTCTTACTTGTCTGTGAGGCTTATAAAAGGAACCCGTTGCCAGAAGAACAGACTATACAGTTGAGTAATTCGGAACTATTTAATGATTAGCCAAATATAATGATTTACATTCTAGTCTTGTCCATTTCAAAAAACAATTTAGGATTAAAGGATATTATGGCCTTATATTACTTAAATAATTTTTTTTGGCTATATTAAATGGACATCGAATTAAAGCCTGTTTGTTACCAGTGGGTAAAAATATTTATTTTGCGTTATATAGCCAATAGGGTTTATAATATTTATTTGTGAATTTTCTTACATTTTAGGATTTAGAGTTTTAAGTTAAATTAATATTTGTTTTTTCCCTTTTGTTACCTTCCCCTAACTTACTAACGCAAACTATATGGGTCAAGTATTATGGCAAAAAACCTCTGCTCTATTTTCGCTCCGCCAGACAAATTTACCTGTTCACATTTGAACACAAAAAATGGCAAATGACATTTCTGCGGTTTAAAAAAAATAAATAATATAAAGTTTTTGATTTTTAATTAGATTATCGAAGTTTTTTTTATCAAAAATGGAAGCAACCTTTAATTAGATTATTTTGTTACTATTCTAATTTATATAAAAAAAAATAGGAGAAGTTTAAGTTTAATTTTGATAACATGTCAAAATTTTTTTTACAAATATATTTTAGTTTTTAAGTCTTGACCTCGATTATATATTTTGATGAGTTAAATAACTTATCTATAAAAACCTTTATTTTGGTATTTTTTAATTTTTTGAATAAACTCAAAAAGTGTCAATTGACATGAAATTGCACACATAGCAGGACTAATTTAAATAATTATTTTGGATATGTAGACCTTATTTAAATGCCAATTTTGAATGACTTTTGCTTGTTTAATTAAAGTAAGTCATTATTATTTAAATTTGTTATGATGCTTAAAAAAAATAAGGATTAGGCTATACTCAAAATTATTGTTTAATTTTTTAATTTGTTATATTTATTACTAAATAGGTATATGAATTTCAGTATTTTGTAGGTAAAATGTCTTAAATTACTCTTTAGATATTGCATAAAATACTCTATCAATTACGCATATTGTATAATTTTCTAACAGGTTTTGTTAGGAGCAATAATATTTTAAACCATTCAGAAACATCTCTAAAATAAATTATATAATTATGGTATTAGAGAGTAAATTGTGGGAAAATGGCTCTGTGAACCCTTAAAAAAATGAAAGAAAAAATTAAAAAAAATTTATCGGCCATTAAAAAAATAAATATATAATTCGCTCATATACGAGATAGCGTAACATCAAATTCAAATAAAATTATCTAACGTAGATTGTATTCCATTATTTTTTTTACAAAATTGTATCCAAGGCTACGTTAAAGCTAGAATAGTATAGTGACAAAATCAGATTTTAAACTTTTTTTTATATTGTACAATCTTTGAAATTTAATTTTAAATTTTTAACCTTTGCTGCTACGTTTTGCTTTATAATGGTAGCCTTAACTAAGAATACTAGCTGTTTTAATTAATTTGTAATATGATGGCAAATTCCAATATAAAGTTTAAATATTTATATGTATAAATTAAAGTATGGCTTAACCAATATCGGTTTTTTTACATTTTATTAACGTATTATAACGGAAAAAATCAACAGTTCTTATATTTTATAATTAAAAATGGAAAATCCCAATATAGCGGGTTTTATCTAATATTTTTGTTTAATTAGACAATTAAAAAAATAAATATTTCGTGATATTTTCTTTAATATCACTTTCTTATAAATTAATTCTTTCGTTATAGAAAATATCTTTGATTTTTATTTTAGAAAGTATTTTATATTGTTAATCATCTTTATTTAAATATTGATATTCAATTATTTACGTGTTCTGTTATATAATAACTTACATTATGTTAATTTTATGTTTATAATGCTATATTTATTTAATTAAAATATCAATAAATAAAAATTTATGTTTTATCGTTCTAAATGTTCATTTTACTAAAAAAAGGTTAATTTGGTAATCATTGACATGACATTTTTAAAATTTTTAGATTCGGCGTCGAACTTTACATTAATTTTGCAAAGATTATTTATTATATTAGCACCTTCTAAAAATTATTTAACTTGAATATCGAAACTGAGTGTTAGAATGCGTAGGTACAAAAATATTTTATGTTTCATTTAATCTGTATTTCTTGCTAATTTTACGAACTACGCAATCTAGGAAACACTGAAAATGGCGAATTACAATCGCTGCACACCTTTTAACCAAGATCTATTACATCGTCGGACCAAATAATTTTTACCATATCAATTTTTACATTTTTAATTATTGTTGAAATTTATATTATAATTTGCATGTGCACGTATTAACATTGTCAATGTATCATTGTCGCACAACAATAAATTTGTTATTTGTCGTTACTTTCTGTATAACTCAAATTGTTGTATCTATCTTATTTTAATGTGAATTGCTTCTACAGCGTGGCCTGTTTTAGGCATAGCTTATTTTGTTTTTATTTGTTAGAAATATGTGTAAAAAAACACCTGAGTCATGGTTACCTATATGCATTTAACATTATCGTCCTTATGCCATTGAAAAGGTCCTTTCATTTGATGTGAAAACCTATTGTTTTTTATATTTAAGGAAAAACATACAATAAGACACGCCAATTATGGCTTTTTAACAATGTCCTCGTGACTGAGAAGGTTAGTAAGCTTCAAGATTGTACGTTTTGGGGTAAAGCTGCTTATTGCATTATATTTTAATTGGGTATAAATATTTATTTGCTTGAGCTATACGCCCGCCCCGCTCACTCGACCAAATTTGGGCTAGCTCAACCTATTATACAATAATCAGTTTGGAATACTTTTATTTTTAAACATCAAGCAAAGATAAGTGACTTCAATGCTTAATGCACTTAAATGATTTTAAATGTTCTAATATTCACGGAAAATATATTAGCGGTATAATATAATATAATAATTGCGTTTTGCTATTAACAAAATTATAGGTTTGTATGATTAGTAATCAATAGGTAACCCGTATTTGAGTTCCTTACGGACCCCCGTTATAATCTCCTAATAACTTCACTAGTTTCTATGCACTTAAATTGATGATCAAAAATATTATGGCTTTATCATTATTCCTTTTCAGTGGCATATTATTCAAAATAGGAGGCCCGGACTTGGGATGTTCATTCTGGCCTGGTACAAATGACGGCCTTAAAATTTATAATGCAATCTATATACTATAAAATTGTTACAAATTCAATTGTAAAAGTAAGAGTGTGATAATAGATTTGTCATTTTTGTCGATATTAGTTTAAACAAATATGCGAGCGATAAATAAAAAAAGCTCAGCCTAAAATTATTTTTTTATGCCTGGCTCACCCGGTCTTTCGTCCCGACTATAATCTTTTAACTTCTGGTCTTTGAGGCCCTCTACCTTGTTTACTGGTAAACATTTCCGCAATCGTTGGGGATCTGAACCCCAGTATCTTTTTTTTGCCATCGTGTAATTGGGAGATCTTGGTACCCCTTAACTTTTAATTGCAGCTCTTATTTAAACAGGCGAACAAATTTTTAAATTGTGAGTATATAAGTTCAATGTTTTTATATTCAAATTTTAAAAAATTATTTAATCATATTGATTTTTAAATGTGGGGTACCCATACCTTGCTATGTTTTTTTGGAAAATGCTCTTTATATTTGCATGAAACGATATGGATATAAATTGTAAATTTGTTGAACATATATTTTTATTACAATACATTGTTACATAAAAAGGTTAATATAGAACATGCAGATATATTATATATAATTTTAAAATAAAAAGTTTACACAGTAAATTTTATTAGCTTGAAAAAAGACATTTATTCCCTTCTTGGGGTTTTTTTTAGTGTTTTTTGTTTAAAATAAATTTAAATTATAATACAAAATTGACATTAATGTTGTTCTATTTAATAATTGCTTGCAAAGCTACATTCTAAAAATTTATTTTTTTAAGTTTATAAAAATATTTGACCATATTAAGAGACATAATTTACGCGCTTGTTGCGACGTTAATTGTTGATTTAAATATTGATAAAAATCAAAAATCTTAATTTATTTTTAAATTATATATAATTTGCTGAAATAAATTGGAAATAAATCCATTTATGTTATAATTAAAGATCACGTATTTCTTTAAAAATTTATTATTGAAACATATCTTGAAATAAATAATTCCTGAGATATAAAATGTTATAGATGGGGTACGCTCGTTTTTCACCAGCACATGTAGCTTTTCACGTGCCCAACCCCGGCTTTTTTGAGGTTATCTATGAAACAAGCAAAATTTAAAAATTCTAAGACCTTGTTTTCAAATACTAATTTTTATAATTTTGTTAAATTAAAAAAGTATTATTTAGAGAGAATTGCATTTGCATTTAACCCGCCAATGCTAGGGTGAGAAATTTGTACTCCACTTTTTAACCTAAATAACTTCAAAAGTTTTAAAGCTCTCGGCTTTATATTTGCACTTTCATTATAAATTTAATTTATATTTAAAGTATACTGTAAATTTGACACAAAATTTAAAAAAAAACTTAAAAAATGGGAAATTTATTGTTATATACATTACTAAATATTGCCACTAAACTAATCATATTAATATTATTAATTAAATTGTGTTTCTAGTATAAAATTTTAAGAAAGAATAATAAAAAATAAATAATATTAAATAAAAAATTATTTTTGGCTTTTAATCATTAATGGTGAAATTATAAAAAATAAGGATAAAGATAATAAATTTATTCAACTAAGGTTTAAATCAAAATAATAGAACGTATATATATAGAATGTTCTCTATCTTATAGGGTTTTTAAGTTAATGTTTGTTTCATTAACATACTCCCCGGGATTGGAAGAATTAATCTTCCAATAAATCACGTTCAGCTGTAATTGGGATGGGGCATAATTTGATCACGGGCCTCTTGTAGATACCGTTAGTGCAAGTTATTGTGGCAACGCGAATTATCGAATCCTTGCCTAGGTGTAAGTTATTAACTCGACCGGTTTTCCACATCAAAGGGGGTAAGTTGTCTTCGGCAACTAGTACAAGTTGACCTAGTTTTAAATTGGTAGATGCCCCTTTCCATTTGTTTCGACGTTGTAGATGCGTTAAATTTTGGGGCGACCATTGAGACCAAAAGTTGTTATGCATCATTTCGATATGCTACCACTTCAGGTGACAAATTGGGATATCCGTCAGATTTGGCAGTATTTTCTTCGTGTGGCTTTCTTTATTGCAAAAGGACCACAGTGATTAACGCAAAAAGAGGCGAACGGTTGAAAAATACTAATTCGAACAGTAGGCAATTATACGTGAATGAAGCGTAAACAGTAAGCGCCTTATGTAAACGATTAAAAGTTGATTAGAGAACAATGAAATTATCTACAGATAAAAACATGGTTAGCGTTTTATGAGAATTTAATTGAAGCAAAAACGTGTTGAGGCTGCGATCCAGCTAAAACGATTGTGGGATCAGACCAACATATAATACAGTCAAATCTATTGGGAGTGATGTATAGTTGTTAGAGCAATCTTGTCAAAATTAATGCCCTCGCAATTCAAGTGTGGGAATAGGAACGACCTTTAAAAGTTGCCACACGAGATATTAAACAAATTTGAACGATGCGACTAGACCCTTTGATACTGACCATATAAATTCACTCCATATGCCTTCTCACTGTCATCCGAAAATCTGAATGCTCCATACATGGTGGGCTAAGATGATTGGTTGTGAGTCGAAATTGTGATCCATTAAAATCAACAGTTGACTCTTAAGTTAAAACCAATCCTTAGCAGTGATATTGTGTATGGGACACCCCAATCCCATTTTAAGACCCATAATTTCCATCATTTTAGTTTGGACCGTGATGGGTCCTACCAATCCAACGAGTCAAAACTCGGCAATGTCGATGATATTTTAGTTTCTTCTAGAAAGAATGTGTTAGATCTAATATTGATTACCAGGTATCGTTCTGATCTCGCTCATGGAGATAGGGCTTTGTTTCGTCAGATTTACTGCAGTATCGTGAAGTAACCCACGATCGTTCGTCTTCCATTTGTTTTGGGTGAAACCCCATGTTTGGCATAGTTTTAATCCGCGTATGACTTCGAAAGAGTCAGATACGTATCGCTCCTATCAAGAGATCATCAACTGTAAATCTCTCAGAGCGATTTTGAACCGATAAGAAATTCTTTGACTTTTTCATGAGCAAACTGTTTCAAAGTTTTGATCCTAAATCGCGCTGAAGAAGTAGTATTAACTGTCTTCAAATAAACAGAAACTACTTTTTCTGACGGATTCTTTCTCTCAAAAATCCGCTGTAATACGACTTGTGCATAAGAATTTGCCGACACATCTGCTTCAAGTCGGCAACGATTGCTACCTTTGCCTTGGTTCATCAATGCTTGTTCCGATCCTCCGGTGATTTTTGAATTCATCTGTTTATGTTTTCAATGTCCTCATCATGTTGGTTCAGATGTTGAGCTGTGGCTTATTCTTGCGATTTCTATCTCTGCCATATAAGTGGCTTTAAGAATTTGGCAACTTTGAGAAATTCAACAAATTGCGTTTGAGTGGGAATTTCATCTTTTGCTAACGATGTTTCCCGCCTTGATCTACTGAATCTGTTTCTTGAAGTTACATTATCAGAGGTGTCCCAGTATTCTACTGCGCTTCATGCTTCAATCGCCCTTATATGTTTGTTTAGTCCATCTACGATTTGTCGTAATAGCAGATAATTTTCTTTATGCATCACGGGAAGTTCGAGAATTCATCCAGGTGTTTTTTCAATATTAGTCGTTTGTTGTTATCTCTCTTTAAGGGCATCCCCGCTATTTGGTAGTTTGCCTCCGAGATTTCGAGCGATTGAAGAACCTCCGAGCACTTCCCTTGACAGATGCTTTGAGGTAATTGAACTTTTCAATACCTGTAATATTTTGTGAATGAATTAATGAGTTGAACTTATCTAGAAGTTATACCAGTCATCATACGATCCAGAGAATGTTGAAGTTGAATCTTAGGAAGACGTATTCGCTGTTCGAGACCCCCCCCCCCCTTCCTCCCTCCCTCCTTTTTTTTCCGGGCGGGGGGGCAAAGGGAAGAATAAAAAAAAGGGGAAGAAAAAAATTTTTTTATAACAGATATATGAAGTTCTCTATTTATGGGTTTTAAGTTAATGTTTGTTTCATTAACAATTAAAAAAATTAGATATCTTAAAAAAAATCAACTCATAACATTATTATACAATACAAACCTTTTATATACTTATTAGAATTTTTCCAGTGTAAATCTATCTTGCTATCAAAATATTTACAATTGAAATTGACCTTGTGCATACGGACCCCACCCCAATAGAACTTTTATAAACGGTTATTTTTATCAAAATTAGGGCATTTATTGCTAATTTTATTATTTACTCGCAATTAGCACTGTGGGGTCCATACGGACTCCAGCACATCTTAAATTTTGAATATCTTCAAAAATATAATATATTATGGGTCAAAATTTTGTGACTTTTTTCTTAAATATATAACAAACAATACTAGGAATAAAAATTTGGTCTAAGTCTAATATAAAAATTTGTTTAGAATTTAGAAATTGAATTGGGGTCCATATGGAGCCCACCCTATCAATTTTAAGGTTGAAAACCTTGTTATTGTCTCTATTTATATTTAAACTTAAATAATTGCAACCTTATATTCTCGTTATTTTTTTTATATAATTTTAATTATTAAGTATACAAAATAAATTGAGGTACGTATGGACCCCACCATAGCATTTGCGTTACAAATTTCTCACCCTACCATTTGCGGGTTAAGAAAAAAAAATGTGGTATATAAGTTTCCTCCAAATTTTTTCCATTAGGGGACGGCTTTTCCGTTAGAGCTTTGCCACTTTTAATTCTACAGCAGGTCCCGCAGAGTTAAATGAGATAACACGCAACAGTGACTACCTAGTTTAGGCCTAGGTCTCAGAAAATTGGACGACTTTGGAATTTATTGGCGGTCACCCATTCAAGTACTAACCAGGCTCAACGTTGCTTAACTTTAAGTGTATTACACTACAAAGTTTACATACGCTCAAGGTCGTCGGAACCTCGGTTAAGAAAGAAGTCACAAATATTTGATTTAAAAAATTGTAAAATCTGATTGTGTGCAAATGAACCTGCTCACTAACGGGTCAAATTAAAAAAAAAATGTTGCTTTTTAGAGTTTTAATTAAAATCTAAAATAAACCTAATATCTCAGGTTATAAAGGCTGCGGCTAATACAAATTTTAAAATTAAAAAAAATTTTATTTTACAAAAAATTTTAACGGCTAATTTTAAAAAATTAGAATTAATGTTTTTTGGTCGTTTTAAGCTATGTCTAACAAAATGTTTTTGAATTTAAATTTTTTCGAAAAAATTTTTTTTTACTTGCCTCAGCTAAATAAGTGTGAGTTTTAATATGCACATAATTTATCTTGTTTTTAAATTATAATATTGAGTTTAAAATTTATATTGTGTCTATAATGATAATTGGTTAAAAAGCAGGCCCGATTCTAGCTTTTTTAATTTAGGTTGGCAAAAAAAAACTAGTGGGGGGGCAGAAAATTTTTTTTTGCCACCTTCAGCGGCAGAATTTGTCGTGACCTTCGGTCACGGCAAAAAATATACATCTACACCATTTGAACCTTTTTGGGAGGGCACTGCCCCCCCCCCCCCCCCCCCCACCAAAAAGGGGTCTAGAATCGTGCCTGTTAAAAAGGCTTCCTACGGCTCTGTATGTAGTTTTAAGCTGTATGCTAAAGAAATTTTATGCATCTGCTTTTGTTTAATCAGCTGCGGCTAGTACTTATAATTGTAAAAAAAAATATTTTTATCAAAAAAATTTTAACGGCTATTATCAAAAAATAAGAAATAATATTTTTTGATCGTTTAAAATATGCCTACATTTTTAATTTCTTAAATTTTACACTAGTTACCTTAATGTTATAAGTTAATTTTTTCTGTAATACTTTTTTTTTCACTAGGCACAGCCATTAATAAGACACGCTTGAACTGTCTTTTCGTGCATTAAAAAAACATTTTTGGTACCACCATGGATTATCAAAATAGACCAGGAGCAAAAACTGGCTCAGGAGGAGTAGCCTCTTGGTCTGAGACCAATAGGGATAGGCGTGAAAGGTTAAGGCAATTGGCTTTAGAAACCATAGATTTGACTAAGGTATTATCTTTAATTTTATGTACTTTAGGATCCATATTTTATGAAAAATCATTTGGGCAGCTATGAATGCAAACTTTGTCTTACTATACATAATAATGAGGGATCATATCTTGCGCATACTCAAGGTAAAAAGCATCAGGCAAATTTGGCTAGGAGAGCTGCAAAAGAAGCCAAAGATAATTTGGCACAACAACAAATGCAACCAAATCAAGTTTTGGTTGACCCTATGAAATTTAATGCTAATCTGACAGCTAAAAAAAAGTTTGTTAAAATTGGGAGACCTGGTTATAAGGTAGTTATTTTGTAATAAGTTTTACAAAATTAAAATGATAAAAAGGGCTATTGCCAGTTAACCTGAGTTGTCAGAAATTTAGGCACATCTATGTAAAAGTAATATTGCAATATATTAAATTAGAATATTTAAATTTGCAAAGTCAAATAAATTATAACGTCTTTACTTTTTTTACTGTAATGAACTATGCTATTAAATTGCATTTTTACTTTTGGTTTTAAAATATATATAAATATAGTTTTTGTATTTAATTAATTGGTTTTAATTTAATAAATAAAAAAATGTACTTAGTTTAATCAGATTCTTAATTTCTGGATTATTTATTTTTTAAAAATTGATATGATGTGTTAATGCTTGAAAGCATTTAATAATTTTAATTTTGTTATTTATGAAAATATATCATCAAGGAATTATAATATATCAAAATAACATTAAGTTTTTATGTTTTTTTGTGCCCTTCAAGCTTGTTTATTTAAACAAAATCCATATAAATATATCAATTTTCAACAAAATATTTTAGAAAATTTAGGTTAATTGCCTTGTTTATAATATTACTTCTAATATTGTTATACTTATAAGAGTTTTGAATGTCATATATATGGCAAAAATGAGTATTTAAAGCTGTTTTCATTTTATTTTTGAATATTAATTTACAGATTTTTTTTTTAATTTGAGTTTTATTATTCATTTTTGGTCAATTAATCTTAAATTTTTTTTGATGATGTCTACACTTATAATTGGTCTGATGACTATGAGTTCTTGCAAGCTTGTGATGTGTGTTTTAAAAAGAGCATTGAGCTTGGTCAGTAATTGGATAGGTGATTGCTCCAAATCCAAAAGTATTTAATTGAGCCTGAAAACCTAGGTCTTTGGCACATATTAAAACTCATTAAACTCAATGGGTTATCTACTGTTGTTAAAAGAGCCAAAGCCTTTGTGGTTGTATCACCCCCTTAACAGAAATAAAGGTTGGGCTCTAATTTTTTTGTAAGAATACATATTTTATAGGTTTGATTTCAATCCCAAATTTCAATTATATATTTCTATATATAATAATTTTACCTGCACAGGTCACTAAACAAAAGGATGCTGAAACCAGTCAGTGTAGTTTGCTATTCCAAATAGACTACCCTGAGATTGCAGAAAATGTTGCACCTAGGCATCGTTTTATGTCAGCTTATGAGCAAAGGATGGAGCCGCCTGATAAAAAATGGTAAATTTTGTGATTAATCTTGTTTGTATTCCGTCTCTTTTTTGTTATATATAAAGGTTGTTTGAATATATTTTCTTATATGTTGCATTCAAAAATTTTAATATAAAATAGATTGCTAACGTCGTATTAAATTTACAGAAAATGAGGCAAAAAATAGTTGGTGGGGTTGCAAAAAATCAAAAAATATTAGTTTTTGGAGAATCATATTTTATTTAAAGTTGTATTTTTTACATAAATGCCTAATACTATTTGATGCAAATAAGTAAGTTATTGAATTTTGCATTTTTTAAAAAAATGTCTTTTTAAATATAGCTATAACAAAATTCTTGTGTTTTTTTTAAATAAAAATACCTTAATTGATTTAAATATATTAGACTATAATCCTTATAATTAGCCTACAATTCGAATGAAACCACTTTTATCCCATTTGAGTTAAATAACCCACTAAAATCTTATATTTAATACCGCATTTTTGGGGGGAGACATTTAAGTATTTTAAAATCTATGGTTACATAATTGGTTTGTATTTATAGTTTGATCAAACATTATTGTAATATAAGATTTCACTTTAAAACTAAAAAATTTTTTTTATATCATTTAAATTCTTCAATGTATGGCCTTCATATTTATTTGACTTATTATAAGCCTTAATTATTGTTAGCCCAATTCAAATTTCTTGGCATCCGCAATAATATTAAGTGAGATAAGCTTTATATTTTTTGCATCGGTTTTTTTAGAATGCAAAATTTTAAAATTTATTTTTATGATTTTTTATTTCCATTTCAAACCTCATCATAGGCAATACCTCCTATTCGCCGCTGAGCCGTACGAAACTATAGCCTTCAAAGTCCCGAGTCGAGAGATTGACAAACCTGCCGCTGGTGCCAGTGGAGTAAATAATTTTGGAACTTACACTTCGGGATACGGGTTTCTCGATCTCAAAGGAAACAAAGGCCCGGGCGCAAGTTTCGTCAATTACGTTGACAAGAAGTTCTGGTATTTCTGGAATGCGCAAGCTAAACAAGTATCCTTTTTTATATTTTGGGTATAGCAAATTTGCTTTTAATGTTATACTCTTAATTTACATTTGATTTTTTTGGTTAATTTAATTTTTTTATTTTGTGGGTTTTTTGTTTGTTATTATTTTAGTGTACGTGTGATTTTGGCAAAGTAGATTATACGTATGTGATAATTTTGTTTTAATTGGAATTTTAAATTTGTACAGGATGCTATTAATAAATTTGTATATTGACTTTGATGTTTTATTAATTTGATACTATTTTTCTCTTGATCATATATATAATTCAACGGCTACGATAGCGGTGGGCGTTTATTAAGAAATGATTTAATTTATGTTATATAAAACTAATCAGCTGATATCATATCTTCATCATGCATTCATCTTCGTTATTATCCATCTATTACAAAATTAAGAGCTCGGCTTTACCTTTTTACGCTGTAAAAAAACTTATTCAAGTTGGACTTGTGGTTACGTATCGTAATTTTTTTTATTAATATTACTCTGCTGTGCAACACAATAATTTTAAAATCTGGTGTCGACTCTTCCTTCTGCCTGGATTATCGAGGTCTCTCTTCTTAAATTATTAGTAAACTATCATCATAACCAACAAAATAATTTTTTTATACAAAAAATTTTATTAAGTACACCTACAATTACACTTGGCACCATTTAAGAATAGGGTTTTTAAAAATTTGGTGTGTAAAAATAAAACTGAGATTTTTAGTTGTTCTAAGTTCCTTTGAGATCACGTTAGCTGCTATGGGAAACAAAACTTGGTTCTGGGTTTGATGTAGCATTTTTGTCTTATGTATTACGCCTTGTTGCCCTTAATCGCACACTGATGCATATATTCTTTTTTATTTGTATTTTTTGTGAAATTATAATATATAATTTAGCAAGTTTTTTCTATAATAACCCATATTTATTACATTAAAATGATTATTGTTTATTTCATAAAAAAATTAAATTATTATTTAAATAAACATGCCTACTAACTTTGTGACAGATTGTAAAATGAAATCAATAACTTTTTAAAAGGCTTTTATAATCTATGGGCGGGCGTATAGGTAAATCTGGGAATCCAAATTTGTAATAAAATAATTCATATTAACTTGGTACTTTTTTATAGAAAAAAATTTATTGGCCTTTGTACATTTTCCACCTGGAATTAAATACTCTTTTTTATCTGTTTAACTATAACTTAACTTAAAACAAAACTTGTCGTCACCGGAATTTTGCACCAAAACTTAAGGCTACACACGCGTCTAAAAAACTAATTTTTTAAGGTTGTTTAGACAGACTAACCTCTCAAATGGCCACTAGAACCCGCTTAACGCTTTACACATATATACCTCTTTATCTCCCTATTTTAGTTTTACCTCCAATTCGCTTTCAGGCTTGAAAACGCTGGTCGCCAACCGCCCTTAGGATTAGGCGCACCCAATAGTGGCGCTTCTAACAATAAAGCGCCTTTCAACAAGAATGTCATGTCTGATCATCCCTTACTACTAGACGATGGGGCAGCTGATGAACAACTTTTTGAGGGTCCGTTAGATGGGAGTTTGCCTCCACCACCCATTCCACCCAATTTTCTTGTAGGCGATTCCAGTTCTGGCGAGCAATCTGTACTTATCGAGGCTCCCAGTGAACCAGGTTATTATTATTATTATTACCTATTATATTGGTTGGCTAAAAATTGTTTAATTACAGGTCGACAAATAACAACTTTATGTCGGCGACCAATTAAAAACATATATATTTTGATAGTGTTTTTTGAGTACATTCCGAATATCTTTTCCGTTTTTTTTGAATAGGTCTAATTTTTTACCTAGATGGGTTTAAAAGTACCAAAAACCTCAATATGTCCTATATTTATAGGCACTTTTCGTGCCTTTAAAATAAAAAAAAATAATAGAAAACTATATTTTATTATTGAAAAACTCTTATATTGTTATATAACTTTTTTAGAATTTACTTATTTCATTTACTTTTTTAAATATTTGATTTCAAAAAACTCACAATTTCCAAAAAAATACGCGTCTGAAAGTCTGTGCTTCAAAATTTTATATATTAAAAAAGGGGCTACTAAATTCTTAAAGATTGTAGTGCGTGCTGCTACTAATACTGGCATTATCTGCCAACCCTTCACTTACTTACATATCTCGATGTAGTGTAGTAAGATATGTTAAATATAAACAAAAAAGATTGCTTGGGTAGTATTTTCACTTTATGTGCTTATATTTCATTATCTTCTATCATTTATAAAAAATATAATACTTATTTGGCTTAAATCGCATTTATTTATTACATATCTCAAATGTTATTTGTACTCTTCTGAATGATTTTTTAATTTTTTATGATTTTGAAGCACAGACTTTCAGACGCGTATTTTTTGGAAATTTTGAGTTTTTTAAAATCAAATATTTAAAAAAGTATGAGATAAGTAAATTCTAAAAAAGTTATATAACAATATAAGAGTTTTTCAATAGTAAAATATATTTTTCTATTATTTATTTTTATTTTAAAGGCACGAAAAGTGCCTATAAATATAGGACATATTGAGGTTTTTGGTACTTTTAAACCCATCTAGGTAAAAAATTAGACCTATTCAAAAAAAACGGAAAAGATATTTGGAATGTGCTCAAAAAACTCGTTCAAAATATATATGTTTAAAATTGGTCGCCATTTTTTGTCGACCTGGGTTATTATACCTCTTTATTATAAAATTTAACCTATCTAACTCATATGTCCATTAAATTTATTAGCCACGGGAACACATATATAAAATATTATTTTTTGTAGGCCACGTGCAAAGTATCAAAAAAAAAGTATTCCATGCGCTTAAACTAAATTTGGCAAATTTTTGAAAAAATGCGATTATTTAGAAAATAAAAATTTTGAAAATTTTAAAATAAAAACCTTGCACTTGGCCTTTCAGCAATTGGATGTTCTGGAAAATAGCAATTTGTAAACGATCAGCATGTTACTGAGCTAACATTCTATCTCTTAAACATTTGGCAAATTTTTGTATTTAATGGAATTATATAATTAATTTTTCAAAATCAGTTTGAATTAATAATTTTGATCAATAAATTAGGTATTTGCCCTGAACTAATTATAATTGCTTTCGCAAAAAAATAACAAGATCATGGTTTGCTGCACCATTGATAAACAAAATTATATTACAATAACTTTTTTTAACTACAAAGTTTTAATCTAATGCACCAATCTCTAGAATGTATATTTAGCAATATCCTGCCTAATTTATAAAAAATTAAATTTTTTTCTTAATTTAAAAAATAGTTTATTTATATGTTTTTTTGCAAAGTTAAGAAAAATTTATTTTAATTTTATAAATTATTATTTGGATAGGGCAAACAAATTTTTTAATTTGAGCACATATTATTGTTAAATAATATATTAAAGTAATTTCTAAATAATTATTGTGGAATTTTTATTTTCTATTTATGAAACTTATTGCTAATTTTGCAACTTTTTTTTAACTTATAGGTACTTTAATCGATCATAATGCCAATGAAAATCAGGTTAATGAAACTTCTACCCATTAAAGCCGAACCATAGTTTACAATAACTAGTTTTACGACCACTCTATATTCGATTTTCTTTTTTAATTGTTGAATTTATATTTTATGTTTTAAATAAATTTGGTTAGTTATAGCTTATTATCGATATTTACATTGGGCATATTTTATTATTTAATGGGTAATTTAGGCTGCGACGGCTATTGAGCAAATTCTAAAAATATAGTTATACAAATATATTTTTTTGATATCATTTTTATCATATGTAATACTATTAATATAGTTTTTAAAATATTGCCTTCTTAAAAATTATCTCAAAACCCTACCGCTTCACCCATTTTTCATTATTTAATCTACATTTTTAAAATATATATATTTAAAAATTTGAAATATTTTTGATCTGTTGTTTTTTAATATATACGGGCGTCTAACATCAAAAGAATATGATTTAAATAGAACAGATGTGTGCCTTAAAAAACGCTACTTAAAACCACTTAATACATTAAAAATATAAAAAATCTTATACTTTCACGAATTATACTACTATTTATTAATTTACTACGATTTTTTTATTATATGTACCATCAATTATTTATTTTTCGTAGCTTATTTTTATTATAAAATTTGGAATCTAAGTAATGGTAATACAATTTATGATCTAGATTTCACAATTGTAAGTTGAATTTCATTGTCCTACGTTAAATGAATTAGCAAATAGTTTTAAAATTAAAATATTTATATATAACGATGGCACCATTACGATCTATTCTGAGTCAACGGCTTGGTTAAGCCTAAAAGATTTGCAACCTTTATTTAACAAATTTTTTTAAGCTAATTTAAACTAATTCATAAGTCCAAACTTAAGATTTCAAAAAATTAACCTTAGTCTTAAAAAATTAAACCTTTTTTTCCATTGTCAATTAAGAATTGCCAAAATGTTAAAACCCCTATACCTATTACCATCAAATTTTTTTTTGGTTTTGAGGATGACTAAAGGAAAATATAGTGTACTCATTTCAAATCCGTTTACTTCTTTCCTCAATCTCGTCCAAAATATGTATTTTGACCAAAATTAGGAAAATTTGTTAATATTTTTTCTCTCGTAAATTGACATTTATTTAATTTAGTTGTTCAAGCTTAAGTTTTTAATATCTAGTTGGGAAAACCCATTTATGACAAGTTTAAATCATTAATTTTTCAAACAAATTTAAAGTTTACATTAAAATTTTCAGCAAAATTAATGAGCAAATGAAAAAAATCTTTACATTCAGAATATTTAGTGCATTTTTACCAAAAAATAAACAAAAGAGTTACTAACTTAAAAACAGTATGTTATGCCCTTAATTATGCGTGTGACCATGGCGAAACTATAAAAAATGTGAAGATAAGACATAATAGAAACTAAATATTATCCTGTATTTAAATTTTTTTCTCATATGTATTATTGCCATTTTATTTTTTCTTATAAAATTAACAATACGAATGGTCCGTAATGTTATACTTAAATCAGCAAATTCTATAAAGAACATTTTGCCCCCTACATGGAGGATAGAGATTAAAGTCGGGACACCAAAGCCCGGCCCAGGGTTGGGCCTAAATTAGTAAAAAAATTACTGGCCGGGTCGATTTTTGATATCTTGCCTTGCTTAATTTTTTTTAATATTATTGACAATATTATAATAAAGGGTGTTACTTCTACAAAAAAATGAGAACCATCAAATTTTATAAAGTTTTTTCACATTCTTTAAAATACAATGGGGTTTTGGGGTTTCCCCATAACTCTTCCAAAAGGATCTATATCCTTTAGGGCTTTTTTACTCTTTAGGCCCGATAAAAATAATTAATATTGCCGGGTTATATAAGAAAATTTGCTCGCATGCCGGCCACCTAGGTTTTTATCTTAGGCTCTCACTTTAGGCTCGTTTAGGGCAATACCTAAGCAGGCCACTCATCAGCTTTAAAGTGTTTGTCAATGTGTGCTTCCGATATCTATTTGCGGAATCGAACTTAAACTTCTTACGAGTAAGACAGGGAAGTTTACCATTGAGCTTTAGTTTGCTCATTTAAAAGGGGTATGAGGCAGGGTGGGAGCAAATAAAACTTTGTCGTCTTTAGCGCATAATATGCGGGCATTACACAGGTCAACAAATTTTTGAGAGTTATGAGCTAACTACAGAGATCAAACCTGCCGTCTTAGGAATTTTCAAGTTTTTTATAACCAAACTTAGTAGGTCAGCTATAAACATTGAAAATTTTAAAAAAATATTAAAAAAACAAAAAAAAATTCAAATAGCTTGATATTATAAAAAACTTTATTTCTCGTTATTGAGATGATAATAAGTTACAAGGGATTTTTATACAAAAAAATTCTTAAATTTTTTCTTTTTCGTGTACTCTCGAGGTCGCAAAATTTATTTGGTCAAATTAGGCTTTTTTCGATAATCAAGGAGCCGAAGGCGGAAGAAATTACGAAAAACGGAAAATATATATGAGGCTACCATGGGATGTATGCTTTTATTGTTTTTATAAACTTCTTTTTTCTGACATTGATATGACCTGTGTTATATAAATATACGGCATTAGGGCGCGTTCAGAATTCTTTCATTTCTTGGGATAACTTAAAAAAATTTTAATACATTTTGAATTTTTACATTAAAAATTATTGATTATTGTTTTTTACAAAATCATTCACAACCGGGTCAGTTGTCAAAGTATGTTTAGTATTAGATATATTTATTTGTAAAAACTTTCATTTCAACATGACTTCTATAAAAAATCTAACGCTAAAAAAATCGACATTGAACCAATTTTTTTAAATTATAAAATTTTTAACAATTAATGAATGAACTCTAAACGCGCCCTTATAAATTTTGCAAAAAAAATTTAGAGAAGGACAAAATACTAAGTTTCGGAAAACACCGATAAAACAAATTATTTTTATGGAAAACGAGCGCGCGTTATATCTTTCTTTCCTGTGATTACGACTCAGACTCAGGTATTGAACGATCTTAAAATTTGTGCTATATCGAAAGGTCAAACATCTCAGAAAAAAAAAATTAAAATTTCCTTATATCTTGACTTTTCTCACACCAAAACGATATTATGCTCGATCATCAATCATCGTGTTTGTTCATTGCGATAATAAAGGGATTTGGCTATGTCACCTTGCTGCCTCTTTCTCAAATGACAAAAAGGTATTACTCATGGATTCGACTTTTCATGGTAAATTACAACTAGGTAGCAATATGATTGATTATATTTTAATACAGCGTATACCGTATTTTGATTCTGTGAGGTATCTTTGAGAAAATGTATTTGAAATGTGTAAAATAGTTCTTTTGCATATCTCCTTTGTATTTGGTCATTAAATTTTCAGAAGGTCTGTTATTGGTCAAGCAATGTTTCAATTTTTTTACGTTATTTTAGGATAAGACCAGCATATCCCATGTACCTTAATTAATTGATTTAATACAAATATACCATAATCACGTACCGTCTTAATTTTCTTTAGCTATGAGTTCCTTCAAAATTTAGAGCTATTTGTAAACACGCAGGCTTTCAGATTAATAAATTAACCTTATTATAAAACACTAATCTTAAAAATCACAAAAAAAACTCATCGTAACAAATTTAATTATATTAATCAAGACAGGATTTTTTTAGGGCCACTTCTAACATTTTTTATTCTATTTCTAGCTGGATTGAATTAAAAATAAAAATTATTTAAATGTTAGGAGGCTTTTTAATTTCGAAATTGCATATGCAGACATTAAAAATATAAGTAATGTAAATTAAACTAGTTTAATAGATTATAAGTTACGAGGTCGCAAGGAACGTCATTTTCATTTTTCCGGCTCCGATGGTAACCCATTACCAAACGGATTTTAGGAATAGCCTAGAATAATTTCCAAACCTCTCCCAATCAATTTTTATCTGTAAGGAATGTTGTTATTTTTATTAGAGATTGAACATTTTCCTGTTCGGTCTTTAAAAAAAACAATTTTTACCTTTTCACCAAAAAAACGGGTAAACTATTTTAATATTTTAATGATTTGAATAGGCCGTTAATTAGCATTGAAAATTGTTTATAGGATCAATCGCGCATTAAGTTTTTATTTTTGAATTATAAAATGCACGTAACTTTATAAAAAAAAAATGCCAGTTTTTGACGGTTGATAGCGCAGCCCAAATTTGAGGTAGCAAAGCAAAGGTCAGCGGGCCTCAGACACCCGGCTTTTCATGTAAAATAAAATTTTACGATTGTCTGGAAGGGGTAAATTGAATTTTATTAAATTATGGCCTTATAACCAAAGACTGAAGTGCATTGATTCTTCGCTCATACCTCGTCGGGTAGGCGAGAGAATAAATGTGATATTCACTTTCTAGAATCGCTAGGGTGCATAATGAAAATTCATTGCAGGAAAACATTAATATAAATGAAAAAAACCTTTGATTGGGCTCGGACAAACTCTACGTTTTTGTTAATTTAATGAAAACAGTTGGCTTTTGGTTGATAGCTAGCCTAATCCTTAATCCGATGAGTAATAATCCATGGCTAAAATTTAATCTGGTTGATTTATCAGCAATTTTTTAATGTTTAGAATGATTATCACAGGTAGCCGCATGACTGTATAGATTTTTATTTTATAACGTATTAGGCCTATACCTGGATCTTTAAAATTTTGTTTTTAAATGGGACACAAAAACGGTTAAAATACTCACATAAATGAATGTATTGTAAATCGGTAAAATATTAATGAACCTAATGACATGTTGTCTTTGTAATTTAGAAAACTAATCCTAAGGTAGTTAAAAAAATATCAAATAGAAACAATTTAGCTAAATCCCTTTACCAGCAAAATTTTATAAGGCAGTTTTGTTAAATGGATTAAATTATAATTCATCATATTAATAATAACCCCCTCCAGCCCCCTAAATTGCTCAAAGCTTAACCCTAATGGCAAAATTTACAGGATATCATATTTTTATAATTTTAAAAAGTCCTCTAATCCTTTCTCGGTTAAAAAAATATCAAACGGGTGCGGGCCGAAAACCCATTTTATATTTAGATCCACAAGAGGTTTATTGTATATATCTTTATAGTAAACTATAATGACATATCGATGGGATTGTAATTGGGGGGAGGGGGCCAATAGTTGGTGGAGTTTACCACTGCAAATATAAAGGTGATAGGGTCCGTCGGCAATAAAACTTTACCAAAATAAAGATTTAGGAAGCCTAAATCTAGACCTAGGCGGGAGTCACCAGATCAATTGTGTAGGCTTTTTAGTAATATTTTACATTAAGTCTTCCTGAACGGGAAACTAAAAAAGCGCATTTCAAATTTTGCCAACCCCCCACCCCCTCCCCTTCATCATTCCACTTATTAATAAAAGTCTTTAAATTTTAATCATAACTAAATTTTATAATGTTGTAACCATTTTTTAAGCTATCACATAAATTTGAATTATATTTTTAATACATATTTTACATGTATTTTAAATGTTATTTATCCCCTAAATAGTACATTTATACTTGAAATATGCGACATGAATATATAGGCGCTTCATATACGATGATTGTCATATCTTTATAACATTATTATAATTATCACGCGTACAAAATGATAAAATATTTTTGTTTTACGTGTGAGCCCTGTCCTTTCTGCAAAACATCAAATTATTAGTAATTCATGGGAGAGACCTTTTAACTTGGGGACGTTAATAACATTAATTAAGAATATATACTACAACTTGACTTATATGATTGTGAAACATATTTTCAAAAATAATTTTTTAATATATTAGTTGTATATTGAAACACCACGTTAGATTAAAAAATGGGGCCCTAAAAAGAATATAATTATAAAATCTTTCGTATGTAAAATCTTAAATGTTTTAAAATTTTTCCCTATAATTTGATTGTCTTCGCTATTCCTAAATATCATCAAAATTCGTATTAGAAACATTTTTGCGCCCAAAAGGACATAAAAATTCAAAAATGCCTGAATCGAGCAATATAATTATTCTGATATTCTGTGCCAGTTTGATGACACCATATGTCGAACCCTATTGGTGGTAATACTTAATTTTCTTTTAATAACAGTAATTTCACGTTGGACGGTGAGCCAGCCCCCATGGTAAGTGGAAAATTGATTTGGAAATTTTAATATTGTTTAAGGAAATTGCTTTGAGCGCATATTTGTTAGATGAGATCTAAAAATTAAATTTGAGCCATGTGAGATTGCTTGGCGATAAATTTTACAGCTAAAATATTTTAATTTGGTGCCTTTGGACAAAGCCTTGCGCAATATCTTTTTAAATTTTCAATTATATCATGATAACCTAGGGCAACATAATCTAACCAAAAGTATGGAAGTTTTAGCCCAAGGGGAAAGCACAAAACTCTATCTGTGGGCATTGTATATAATTCCTCAATTGACTTTTCATTTTATTGACCTGTGCCACATATTCGTTTTCTAGTCTTTCTTATGACCTTGCACAATTTGTGAAGCAGTTACTTTCGGCTTAGAAGTCAACCGGGATTGTCAAAACACTAAACAGCATACAATGTATTTATACTTTAGTAAGGTGAAAAATAGTTTCTGTACTCTATAAAGTTCGTGAAATAATGTTAAAAGAGTTTAAGTAAAGTGTTATGTAACTTCATGTTTATTGAGACATTTGACTTTTAAGGAGCGAGGGTGTGTATAAATATCTCATATCTTGGGCCTTGGATGAAGTAGCATTGTATTTTGGTAGTTCGGGGGGTCAAGTGTCAAAATATGTCAAGGCACAGGTGTGAAGACCAAGCGAGTCTGTGGACTTAAGGTCATACACCCTTCCTTAATATATAAAGTGTCCTAGAACGGGTCAAAATTTAATGTAAGCCGAATTCGGTCCCTTGATCGATGGGTTAATCAGATGGGAAATTCAATTCCTTAGGGCAAGCAACTAATATACAAATATTGTTACAATAGCCTGTGTCATATCGTTCGCATGAATTTTACATCACTGATGATTGCTTAGTATTTTGAATCTGAGACACTCTGTAACGCTGACCAAAGTTGATAAACTGTCTAACATTTTTGAAAGCACCTATATTTCACCTATCTAACTATTTTTTTCCCTTTACATGTTATATATCTCATATGGCCTCAAACAAAGTTGTTCGTTTTGTTTGTTTGACATCTAAAGAAAGGTGTCCCAACCCCAAAAAATTCTTGGCTCTAAATGACAAAAAATTAAGTAAAATAATTGTAATTGCTCATTATTCTGTATTTAAACATCCTATATCCAGATATTTCTGTGTCTTTCCAGCTCCTCATAAAATGCAAATAGATGTAATTTATTCTTGTTTGGTATCAAACCCTTAGGTATAATTGGGGTTTCCAAGTCACAACGATATACACTAGAAAATCTCCCGGCAAGTCGTATCGTTTTATAATTTTTTAAGAACGGTTTTTAGAAAAAAAATTTTTTGAATGTTATTCCCAATCAAAACAGATGATTGGACGCCTTAGCACGGGACCTGTCAGCGAAAAAACCTATTCTACTATCAAAAGTTATGTGGTGCTTAAGTATCTCTAGGCCCCCCACCAAAAATAAACTTATTTTTTAGGATTTAATGAAATAATAAAATATGGGAGGAGGATCTTTAACACTTAAATTTTTTATAATTATTTTTATTAGTTTGAGTTATGTTGGCTGCAATAAATGCTATAACGCGTGTCTAACCGATTATTCGGGACATTAATATTACCAAAGTTTTCTCGTCTATATTTCAAGTAAAAGTATATTGTAGCAGTGATGAAACGGTGTAAAACCTAAATAATTTTGTATAAGACTCTTGCAATGATATGGGTAAGTTTCTTAAACCTTGTTAAATTACGAATTTTAATCGGCAAAACTTATCGAACTAATTTACAAGGAGGAAAAAAACCTGAGGTATGGAAATTTTTTCCAGACCTTTTTTTACATTAGGGAATGGTCAAAGCTTTGTCTCTTTTAACTTTACAGCAGGCCCCGCAGTTAGATAATATTTAACACGCGCTGGTGACCTTTAGACAGCCTTCAGAAAAATGAACGGCTTTGGGATTTGTTGGCGGTCACCCCTCAAACTACTAACACGGCTCAACGCTGCTTAATATGAGTGTAGAACACAATAAAGTTTAAACGCGCTCAATTGCCCGACCTAACTTCCAAGGAAAGACAAAGCAATTGTGAAGTGCGGGTAAATCTTGTCCCATTGTGAAATCACATAATTAAAAAATACGATTCTCTAAAGGCGCTAGATCTTTATAGACTACCTTATTCGATTCCTCAAATATCAATCAAAATCTGATATCATCCTGCTCAAGCATTCTTTATTTAACCACATAAATGCGAGTTCATAGGACTATTTAGGACAGTTTGAGTTTTTCAATAATTAAAAAACTATTTTAATATTATTTTCTTAAATAGGACATAATTCCGAAATTTTCGACTTCCCCAAAAGAAATTAAAATGTTAATAATTAATAATTTTTTTAAAAATATTGTTTTGCACGGTTGGCTGACTCCACTTCCCTTCGTTGAATAGGATCCCATATTGAAGTCATGTAAAGTAATCAGTGATCCTATTCATTTTTTTTTTTGTAATTTTATCAATAAAAAAATATCAAATTAATGTCTTATCGACCAGTTTTGGTGTTTTTATTTTATATTCTAACATATCTATTTAGTTATAATTATATTATTTAAGTCGACGATTATAACGTTATCATCAAATGTGTATATTGTTATATACTAAATGATGAAGAATGACTTATAAAAGATGTATGCGGTTTTGTGATATCTCAATTAGCCTATTTTATTTTATCTTTCTATATAACATGAATTCATAATTTATTTTTTTTTAATATAATTTTTTTTTTAATTTTCCCTCACTAACGTTTTTCACATGCAAAGATGCCATGCTTATTTTAATCCTCGAAGGCATGTTTTCTTTTTTGTTTTATTCCTTTTTTTTCCATTTATTTTCCAGTTAGTTTTGTATGAAAAAGGTTGCCTTGTGCCGGATGATGATATGGTAATATTAACAACCTAATTATCATTAAATGTCCAAATGTTCATTGTCTCGCGTTCAAATGCAAAATTTTAAAGAATCATCTATTTGACGGGCAGCTAACTGGTTCAGATTAACATGGCGCCACGTCATTAGTGAATAATATCCTAATAAACCGTTTACATCTTATCTGTAACTCTAGACAAATTGACAAGAGCTCTAGCCCTTTAATATTAATCTTTATTTAATTAATAAAAGCATCGCATTGTTTTAAAATATCTATGAATTCTGTAGTTGAAATGTAAGGTCCTGAGGAAAATTAATTGTAGACAGGGTCTTTCCATAGCATAGGAATGCAAGCGCTGAACAATAATAGTTTCAAGTGAAAAATCGTTTAGGCACCTAAAAAAATCTGCATAAAAGTCGTGATGCCTTGGACCGGGCCTTAGGTGACTTGGATGTTTGCTATTTATAACATATAGCTATGCGTCTGTAAACACCAGGTTTAACGTAGCTACCAGAGTTTATAACTGGGCCGTGATATTTCGGCCCGGCCTAAAATTTGCTTTTTTGTTTTAGGCCCGCGAATTCGCAAATACTGCCGGGAAATTTTATACTGCAAGTTATACATTTTTTACTTCATAATTACCATACAGAGTATAGAATTAATACCCGTTTATCGGGCATATTTAGACCTCGACTTATTTTATAATAAAATGATTATTAAATCTTGTTAACAATAGTTAACAATATGATATAAAAAATCGGCCAGCCCCGTAATTCTTTTTTTCCAATATAGGCCTTGAGCGGACTTTCGGGTCGCGACTTTCATCTCTAGTAGCTTATAGATAGGAAGGTTATTAATATTTTACATGCTAAACTAATATTAAACGTAAACTTTAAATGCCTAAAATTTGGCAGCGACAAAATTTTGGTTGCAAACAAATACCAAAGATTATAACTGTGTTACAGTATAGCTTAATGAAAATACATTTCTTTATGCAAATTTGCCATTAGGCTCATGGGAATGCTCGGTGCTCGCCGATTGGCAAATAACTACACCGGAAACGTTGCCCATAATCCAATTCCCCTAAATTCCCCAGATAAAACTTTTGGGACAGGAATAACTTCTTCACTAAGGAGTCAAAAGTATCGGTCATATGGTTCGTTAACCTCGTCGTCAAACTCCCAATCAGCTCAGCGGAGACATTTGAGTGACCCCTTGAGATTTACCACGGCACCGCCCGTTGTCTGGTCAACAAACTTACATTCACTCGACAAATCGGAAGGCGGCAGCCCCGAGGCGGTCTCTACAAATCGTTACCAAACTGACGCTGAAGCCATTTCGGCTTGGTGCAAATTGCCGGGCCTCAGCAAAGGCCAACAAAAGCTATGCGTCTTATATTACGATCACATGTACGGTGTGGGTAAGGGAGCTCAATACGGCATCCACGAGTGTCAATACCAATTTCGCACTGAAAAGTGGAATTGCAGCGTGAGAACCAACGATGAAACTGTGTTTGGACCTATACTTAATATACGTAAGCGCCCAAAGCATTTATGTTTTCTAATTCGATTTTAAATTAGGGAGGCAATTATCTGATTGTTTTATTTAAAATACATTAGGGCGTAGAGTTCAAACCAGGCCGTGATATGGCCCGCCCCGCCCGACTTATTTTTTAAATTAGGCTAGGCCCGAAACATTGTTTTTTCATTTTCGGTTGGGCCACACATAGCCCTAAATTACAAATGCGGCCCGGATATTGCTCTCTAACAATTATATTAATCAATCAAATAAATAGTATCGATATACCTTTATCGTTTGACAATAATTTTAAAAATTTTGTTCCAAATTAATAATAACTAAAAATAAGAAGGCAATAACAATATAGTAAAATTCGGCCGGGTACGACCAATAATTAATTTCGTTGGCCCACACGGCCCCTATCGGGGTCCGAGAAGACATTCGGGTTCCAACTTTAATTTCTAATCGGGTGGGTCTCAAGTTAAATTTTATCAATGGAAAATGTTAAAAATGTAACAAAAAATACTCATGATCTTAGTTATAAACGCTACTAAATATAAGCATTACTTATGATCCAAAAACCAAACAAAACTCTAAACGCTTTCTTACCTAAATTATCATCTATGTGTTTTCATATATTTGTATCCATTTTACTGTTTAGCTAGTCGCGAAACAGCTTTCACCCACGCCATCAACTCAGCTGGCGTGGTATACGCCATAAGCCGCTTCTGCCGTCAGGGTGTTCTTTCGTCTTGCGGGTGCGCCAAGACCAAACGGCCCGGAAATTTACAGTCGGACTGGACTTGGGCCGGGTGTGGGGACAACCTCAAATACGGATACTACTTTGCTAAGGAGTTTATCGATATCCGTGAACGCGAGGAATACCATAAACATTTACTGAAAAACCCGAACAAACATAACCACAACCACAACGATATCAAAGGCGGCAAAAATGTATTCCCGGACTTGAATAACAACAATGGACAGTCGGCATACCCACAAAGGGGATCTAGATCACTTAATAATTCCGATATAATGGGACGGGAATCAAGTCTTAAGTGGTTACTGCGTAATAACCAATTATTGGCAGCGTCAAAGAGGAGAGATTTTACGAGTCAAAGACAGCTAAATAAGTATGCCAAGTCGCTCATGAATCTACATAACAACGAAGCCGGGAGAAGGGTAAATAAACATTTATATTTTCCAATCATTAATCAAGAATTTTGAAATATGATTGAAAAAAAAAAGTATCATCGTAACCCAAAATATAATTAGGCAGTTGCTATGTAAATTACATGCAATAAACGACCTCATGTGTATGATCCGGCTTATTTAAAAAAAAATATTACAGGTGAAATTTTTGACATTTAGTTACTATTAGATTTCAAACGTGACATTCCGGCGGCCCAACATATTTTTTAATTTAGGCGGCCCGATTTGGTTTTTTTGGCTCGACCTGAAATTGAAATCACGGCCTGAAAAAATTATATTACAAGCTAATAAACACTTTTTGTTTTTATACAAAGTGTAGAGATAATACCATTCAACATTTTATCATTTTTAGTTCTTGTTAATAACACAGACAAATTTTTGAGAATTATAAGCGAACTTCAGAGACCAGACCTGCCATCTTAGGGGTTTTCAAATCCGTTACGTTTTAAACTTTTTAAGCCATAAACATTTAAATTAAAAATATGTTGAAAAAAAAACAAAAAATATTATAAACAAAATGAAAAAACTTTTTATATTTAACAGCTAAACTGTATTTAAACTTTATATTTAAAAACGATAATATGTCGTGTTCTATTTAAGTTAAATTGCCAAATGTTCTGTATAAAAGTTAATAAAAAAGCTTGATATACTTATAAATTCTATTTCCCATTAATTGGGTTAAAAATTTAAGTTACATATAATTTTAATATGAAAAATTCTTAAAACTATGAAATAGAAAAAAAAAATTACGGGCTGAACCGGACTGATTAAGAAAAACTCATACATATTTTATTTCAACTATTAATAACAAATACAATGATAAATTTATTAACACCCAATAAAAGGTACTATTTCCACACCATGTATTTTATTGATAATTTAAATAAAAAATTTAACTTGTAGTATAATTTTTGGACATTTGTAAATTAAGGCCGGGCTGGTACGGGTCAAAATTTAAAAATTACGGGCCGGGCTTAAAATGAAAAAGATGTCGGGCGGGCCGGGCCTGATCACGGCTTGGTTTTAAATTTAAATGTATTTGAGCCATGTATCTAAAAAATTATTTGAACGTTTAACATGCTTTCTGATTATACGTTAATTTTTAAACTGAATATAACTTTTTTTTTTGCTGGGAAAGTCAAGTTTCAAACTATTTTTTTCAAAAATTAGCTCAAATTAATTACAATTAATTTTCCTGTCCTTTCATAAACTTCTCTCGCCAAACTGGTCAAGAAATAATCTATTTAAAAATATAACAATAGGGACTTTGGTACCACTTAAGCTATATATAATATTATTTATAATGTCTCAAAAGATTTATACATCCTTTTGTTTTTGATCACTGACATTTAAAGGATGCTAATAAGTTCTTTAAGAATCAAATTTTTTCTATTAAAAAGTATATAATAAATATTAAATATAAAAGAACAGTTTACAAGAGATGATTTGACAATATAAAAATAAAATTGATTAAATTAAATCGAAAAATAAATGTGTTGCCTCGGTCAGATAAGTATAAAAAATAAGACGATGTGCGCTTTTAAACGCAAAAGTAATTAATATAATAATTATAATAAATTTTAAAATTTATTGGAATTCGAGCCTAAAATATGAATTTAAACATTTCTTTTTATTTATATATGTTTAATCTAACGGCTATATACTTAAACCGCCGGTGGAAAGGGTTATTGTATACTACTTACTTAATTAGATATTCAATGATTAGATGCATGGTTCATTAAGCAACTATCTACGCATTGGTCGGTTTTTTATATTAGAAAAAATAATAACCGTTTTATTCAACTAGATATAATATATCTTGGTAATATTTTTAACATTTTGATATACATTTTTTTTCTTTTGGCGGCAAATTAGAGGCACATTACAGATACAACTGTAAAAGAGACCCTAGGAGAGATCAGTTTTATATAAATTTATGCATACATAGTACATTTATTCTTTTGTCTTCTACATCTCTCTCCCGTTTCCTCAATTAAGGGTGGTTTTACGGTATATATATATACATTTTTTGATAAAACACACTAGAGATAAAATTCAAAAAGCGACTCTTGAATATATTATTATTCTTATAGTATTTCTATTATTTTAGTAGTATCAATGTACCTTTAAAAAAGTCCAGTCTTCATACTAAAATATAAAGTCAAGTACGGGACGACCTATCATATATTTACAGTTGATGTCGTGGTATCCTGTACTACGAAGTCAATCACGTTATTTATATTCGGATTATCAAAAAAAAATATTAAAAATTTAGATTTTGCATGCATAAAGCATGAATAAGTTTTTGATAGTGACGGCGGCTTTCAAAATATTGTGTATAATTAGATCATATAAACTAAACTAAATGATCCTATCCTAACCGTTAACTATGGCCTTAAAATATTAAATTTTTTTTTAAATCCGTTTTTAGGCTGTTTATCACACCAGTCAAGTCAGGTGCAAATGTCACGGCCTGTCCGATTCGTGCAACGTTAAAACTTGTTGGCTCCAGCTCGGGCCCTTCCGGCACATAGGTCAACTCCTAAAGGACAAATACCAAGGAGCTACCAAGGTAAAACTTAATGGAGCCAGTCATCTCGAAGTCGTGGCCAAAACGAGTCAAACTTTAAATATAAATAACAATAATAATAATAATGGCGACAATAATCGCCCTATTTCGCGACGTAATTCAGCAGCTTACGAACAATTTAAGGATTACCCGAAAAGCTGGAAAGTTTTAGCCCCGACTGCCTTAGATCTCGTTTTCCTTAAACAATCGCCCGATTTTTGCCGGAAAAACACGCGGTTAGGGTTTACCACGGGCACGAGAGATAGACTTTGCGGCATCAGCCACGTTAGCCAAGAAACATATCCAAATACCATCCTCACCGACACCGTTTTCGACGGTTCCAACTACCGTTCCAATAACATGGATGATAGGAGGATATCCAAAAAATCTATATCGATCAATGAACCGATCCACATTACAAATGATATATCATCTCCCTACGACAATAATTTTAATAGTATCGATAACCATTTAGGTACTAATGACATCCACGAAAATAACCAAGAATTTTTATTCCCAGGTGAATTATCACAGCAGCTCGATAGCATAAATTTCGTAGGTGAAGGGTCAAATAATAATATTTATAATGATAAGGATAATAATGCCAACTCAAACCTTCTCATCTCGTATTTGGCGGCCCACCATAGTCATTTAAATGAAACTACGTCGAGGTGTCGGGAGCTTTGTTGCTCAAAACAGTATTACACGAGACAAGTCACGGTGAGGCAAAGGTGCCATTGCAAATTTAAATGGTGTTGCGAGGTTAAGTGTCAAACATGTATCAAAAATATCACATTGATGTATTGCAAATAAATTAAATAATATATCATATGACCCCCTCTATGATTCGTAGTTTTTCGAGAAATTCAGAAAAGTCAATTTTTTCATTTTGTGTGTCAGCAAAAACATGTTCAATATTTTTAAACAACACTCATCTCGTACATAATAGGCAAAAAAAAAATTTTAGAATATTTTTTATTATGGTCAAATAAGTTAATGTAGATCAAAAAATACCCAAACATATTTTAATACTACCCTAAAAATATTTTTGTCAAAGCCGTTAACGGAAATTATTGGGCGTGCTTAAGTTAAAATACCACAACTTAAGAAATTTTTTTATATTCACCTTTATATTTCAAGTGTTTTTTCTAATGAGTTCGTTTGAATTTAATAATTTAATATTGAACAAACTATAAATATTTTTACCCCAAACCATCCAAATTAGTCCTACCTGTATGTTCTGATTTTCAATCTGTTTCTTTCCTTTAATAAAACCATTTCTTAACCTATTATAATATAAACATTCTAAAGTAAAAAAAACGCCAAAGAGACTCTTTGAAAGACAAAAAAATATCGAAATACATTTTTACAAAAAAAACTAAACTTAAAAAAAAATTTTTTTGCCTAATTACACTAGAATTTCTAATTATTGATAAATTAAAAATGTTAAAATAAACAAAATTTAGGGAAGGCAGATTGCCGCCACTTCTTTAATTTCCTCATAATGTCGTGCGCAGCACCATTGTTGGTGTTATTTTAAAATTAAAAAACTTTGTAAGTTGATTTAAATTTATCAATCATTACTAAAAATTTGTGACACTTAGTTTTAAAAACTATATATTAAACATGAAATTTAAGGTGTCTAAAGATTTCAAAATTTTTTAAAATATTAATAAATTTTAATTGTCCATATTTATTTAATTATAACATTGAATATTGTCAGAGGAAAATACAAAAAAATAGGAAAAAATTATTTGCACACAATCTGCATATCAGATTACAGAATCAATTTTAATAATGCTGACATCCCCAAAATTATGGGCTCTAATACTTGTGTTTCATGTCTGAATTATAAAATATAGCCACGTCTTTTTTTAATACCGCCATCAGGTGGCCTGCAAAATCACTGCTAATTGAGGAGGTTATAGATTAAAGCATCCTAATGCCTTGTTTATCGCAGTAGTCCAACTAATCCCAAGTATTCTTCCCATGTCAATTATTCATACTAAGCCAGCACGATCTAAAAGCCATTTCCATGTAAGGGCAAAAAAATTTTTTTTAGCATAGATTTAGTTTAAAAAACAGGTTATAAATCTAACCTAATAGGCGTCCACGATCTCGGTTCTGGGAGGTATAAAAATCAAGGCATTAACCTGATAGGAATATACCTATAACTTGTGGCCGATTTTTATCAAAACTCACAATTTTGACTTTAAAAGTTATATAAGTGAGTTCAGAGAGTGACCTTGTAAAAAAATTAATAGAAAATTGAAAAAGAATAAAAACAAATTATTGATTTTACCATTGTTACCATTTTGTTATTATTGAATATCGCCCGTTAATTTTAATTATAATAGTGAATATTATTAGTATTAACATTGTTATCAACATTTTAATATTTTTACTTTAACGTTCAAATGCCCATAATAATAGCATTGTAAAGAATACTATTATTTCATCATTAAATTATTATTTTCCTTAGGGCACATGCAAAGTGAGTTTTTATTTTTGTGAAAATTTCAAAATTTTGACAAATTTTATTTTAAAATAAAACGCAAATTTTTTAAAAGTTGCCAAATTTGGTTTATGCACATAAAATGCTTTTTCTGAAATAAAAATTTTTTTTTAAAATTTTGAAAAAAATAAAATTTTTAAAAATTTCAGAATTTTCAAAATTTTACGAAAACGAAAACTCACTTTGCACGTGCCCTTATGTATATTAATTTCTACTAATACAACCTTGAAAGTTATAGTGTTAAATATTGCCCGTTATATTAACATTGTTGTGAAATACTATAAAAATCAACTATGTTCCCCCATCTTAACATTACATTATTATTATTTTGACGTTGAAGATTGTATAAATAACATCATAAAACAAATGTCCTATTGTTAATTGCATAATGTAAATTCTATGGTAACATGTTATTAATTGCAACATATACATAAATAAAACAATATAATATTTTTTCTGAAATAATTGTCAAATCATTTTCTTGAAATAGTTAACAAATTACTACTTATCTACCTTAATTGCAACATAAATAATAAATATGAAATTATTTTTCTGAAATAAATTGCAACATATGAACTAAATATTTTCAATATTTTAACAAAAAGTATGACTTTTTGACATTTTATGACTTATTTATACTGGAATAAAAAAAATGTGAAACAATGAAAAAAAATTACTGTTATTTTAAGTTTAGTATTTTGGTTTAGTTTTAAGTTACCCTTAACAATTTTTATCTGGATACTTCCAAACAAAATTAATAAACACTTTCTTTGTCAAAAACATTATTTAAAAACCACAATCGTATTTATTTTCACAAAAAGAAGATCAGATTTAGCGTACTTATGCTATTAAAATGAGAGAATTATGGCAGTTATTTTATATTTTCATTATTAATAAACTTTCTTATAAGTCTATAAAATTTAAATATATTTTTAATTTTTATCAAACTTAATTACTTTTTATGTATTTCGACAAAAAGGGAATTTGGTTTTTTAAATATGATTTTTAACGTGCTCCAATACAAAATCTTGAAACGTAAGAATATCACGTGATAAATTTTATTGAGGTTTAAGATGTATTGGAAATTTAAAATCATATTAATTTATAATTGAAGTAAGCAGAATCGAAATAGTTGATTTTGATAATAGCTTCTTCGCCACCTGTGGTGAAACTGTAAAAAAATTCAAAAAATATTACAATATAATAATAAATCCTTGATTAAAATATAAAAAAATTGAAATAAGGATTAATATATTCAAGAAATTTTTGCAAATAAAAGTGAAAAAAATGCAAATAAACATACATATTTTTTAAAAGTTTTATCATAATAGTTCACCAAAGTTAGTTTGAAACATTAAGATAATGATATTGGCCAAATTTATATAATTTTTAGCCGTTAGTTATTAATTAGGCAAAAGAAATTTTGCAATTATAAATTCACAAAAATTTATTTTAAAATATGGTATGTTAAATTCATATATTAGCAGCAAAATGAGCATCAATATTATTTTGTAAAAATTCATATTGTTTAACAATAGATCTAGACGTTAAAATGATTTTATATTAAGTTCCATCAATTTATATATTTGGTGACAATTAAAAAAGTCGGGGTTAGCTTAGAAATTATAGTCATTTGCCAATTAAGAAAATTAGAATATTCATTGACGGACACATAAAACGACAATGGTATAAAATATCATGATCAGGGGGCAGGAGTTTGAATATTAGTAAACATTTTTAACATGTATGTTTTATAAATTCAGTTGAAGCTAATAGGGTAATGTTTAAAAAATTAGAAATGCCCAATTGAAAATAAACATCATATATTTATAAAATTGAATTTTTATAAAAAAGATGTTAATAAAATAAATAGTATATTGATACCCTGTGGCATTATCATACTTATAATAAAATTGTAAAGGTCTTACCTTTTCCCATCCGGATGAAAAACTAACGAGTTAATAGGTCCAAAATGTCCCGGAACTTTAGCAAATTCCTCCTCGTAAATCAGATGGAAAAAACGAGACTCGAAACCACCTTTGTCGCCACTACGCGTGACTTGACGGACGTCTTCACCACCACCCAACGCAACCTTAAAAAAAGGGATTTAAAAAAAACAAATATTACAAAAAAAAACAAAATTCATTCATTAGGGAAAAAAAGTAATAATAAAGAAGGAAGCTACACTAAAAATGAAATGTAATATTGTTAAATAACATAGTTCAACGAATTTTTCAAAGCTATAAGCTATTTTATAAGATCCAAAAATCTTAAAATTCATGTACCGTTTTTTATGGTCCAACTTTGAAAGCCAGCCATAAAAAATGAAAATTTATGAAGTAAAAAAACGAATGATTTTAAAAACAAAAAAATATTGTAGAAAAAAATTTGTTTATAAACAGCTAAATTATATAAAAATTCGAAATAATATTTTCATTTCTCAGTAAAAATCGTTGCTGGGTGCAAAATAGTACAACCTAAACGTATGTTGAAGCTTGATTACTTAAAAATTTAATATTTTTGATAAAAAATTGGTACAGTTAATTATTATAATTTTTTTTTATATTTTCTTTAGAATTTTCAAGGTCGCAATATTAGATTCTGCTAATTTTTCCAAATTAAGTAGGCCCAACTGAATTGAGAAGGTGAAGCCATAATGTAGATTATTTTCTTAAGTTAATATCCAAACATTTATTAATATTTGGACCTTTGTAATTATTAAATTATTATTAGTGTTCAAAAATTATTCAGATCTTTGGAAATTACATATAAATTTTTGGGGAGTTTTTTCCCTCGGGGAATACTCGAGACCTTTTCTCCATTTTTATGGCCAAAGAAAAAAAGTTTTTTTCCCGATTGGCCCACACTCTTCCCTGCTTCGGTATAAACTTAAATATGGATAACTTTATTGACTGAAAATTCACAATAGATATTTAAGTTTAATTCTTATAATTTTTGGAATCTCAGGGTCGAAACGTGAAAAAAGCCAAACCCTCTAAATTGAAAAACCCAAAATAAGAAATAAGTGCTTATTAAAAATTATTGTTGCAGCGTTAAAAATTTGCAAAATGAATCTTAATTTGTGTTATTCATTATTCAAGCTCAATTTTTTTTGTCTACATTCAAGTTTAAATTTTTTTGTGCTCAATTCAAAAAAAATTTCTATATTTAATTAAAAAAAATATAATAAAAAACCAGAAAGGTGATCTAATTACTTTACTTTATTTATAATTATATTAATTAAAACAATTAACTTTAATGTATTTATTTTTAATAATGGTAAAAAACAGGTAACTTACATGTTCATATAAGGGTGATATAGCGGCAGAATTGACCTGACGGCTGGCTTTGTATGTTTTTAGGCATTTAAGAGTGTCCATGTCGAATAGCTATATATAATAAATAGTAAAAACCCAAATTTAATTTAGTTATATATATTTTACAAAAAAAATGTTAATTTAACATCGGAAATGTCGGCAATTAGACATCAAAAACAAAATAAACAAAACTTATAAAAATTACATACGTAGTTAATTTTTCTTCAATGCAAAATTAATTTAAAAATGCCCACAAATATAAAAAATTAAACAAGTTCCAAGTTATAATACTTACTTTAGATGTTAAGTCAGAAGAGGCTGTTATAAAATATGTCATATCGCTTGAAGCTTGAATATCATTGATTTCGGCTTTATGATCATTCACAGTTTTCAGACATTGTCCCGTCTGTAGTAAATGATTAATTTTAATATGAACTAAGATTCCAATAATAAGAAAAAATTATTTGGCCAAGTCGACCCGTTATATATACAAATTTTGATGCGCAACTTATTTATTAAAATATGGAAACCTAGCTGGCTGTTCGTTATAAAAATTAAACAAATATATTGACTTGCTAACAATTTATATCTTAAGATACACTGTTCTCAATTGCCATATATAAACAAAAAATTATTTTATTAGCCCTTCCAAACCTTTTTTAAGCCAAAAAAATTCAATTGGTGCTAATTGTCAGGTGTGGTGAAAAACATAAATAAAGTTTCATTCAATTAAAAATAGTTTTTAAAGTGGTCAATTAATGCGCTTCTTTAATTATGGGTGTTTTTTTAAATTCCCCTAAATATACAAAATTTTATCAATTTAGAACAAAAAAATTAAACTCAAAAGTTTTGCTGTTTATAAATGATTTCCTACAACATTTTACGCCAGGGTCGATTCACTTTTTTTAAAAAAATTAAATAAAATATTTAAAATTAGATTTTTACATCAAAAATAATTTGCCTTTTTTACAATATCTTTTTATATCCTGAGCAATTAAATATTTAAAAACTTTGAATTTATATATAAATCCATTTAAACATTTTCATTAAAATCAATGCTTAAAAAATTTTCCAACATTGAACCAATTATTTTTTCTACATTTTAAATTTGAAAAATTTGCCAAAAAACGATTGAACTTTAAAGGCGCCCTTATTTAACAGGTTTTTAAATTTGTTAAAGTTTATAACTGGATTAAATAAGGGTAAACGAATTTTAAATTTATAAAAATGGTAGGTCTGGTATCTAAATTTAGCTCATATTCAAAAAGTTGTTGAGTTGTATAATATTGATTTTATCAATTACAATGCTTTAAGAAAGTATAAAAAATAAATTGCTCACTTTTTTTTTCAAGATAAATATGAGCTTCAAACAATAAGCAAAATAATTGACAAATTTATATAAAATGATTAAGTTTAGTAGCCCAATTGCATTTCAACTTTTTAATAACAATCTTGTTTTTTTAAACGGGTTTTGCTTTTATATGCTAGTCAATTTCATCTAAATTAAAATTTAAATATATTAATAAAGATATTGAGATCTTTAAGTTACAAGAATTTGTATAGACCTATACAATTGGCTTAGAATGTGTATAAACAACTGCTTTCTAGTACATGTTTTCAAAATACCCATAAAAAAACTGTAACAAAAAAAAAATACCAAAACTAATTTATTACTAAAGGTAAAATATTAATACTTTTGGATCCCATTGAGCAATACTTCCATCAGTATGTGTTGTTACTATATATTCATCCAAAGGTCCCCAAAGTGCACCAAGAATACTTGCTTTGTTTCCTATATCAATAGCTCTAGCAGTCTCATCTGCCACATTATCCCCACTAGTTGTTTTACCAAATTCATTTACATTCACTACAAAAATACGAGATTTTTCATCTCTTTGCTGCTGGGTGGTAAGCAATATCTGACTCCCATCCATATTGAAAGCTACACACCGGACAGTGCTATTAAAATTCATAATACCTTGGCAAGTTCCTATTTACAAAAACATTTTAAAAAAATATGGGCTAAATCAGCAATGATATCAGCTCACAAAGTTTATTTAATTCAACAATTGTTATGATAATTTTTATTAGAATGTAAATCTCTAAACATGCAAAATAATGAATATTTTAATAGAGATAAAGGACAAGTTGCTTCATAATAATTAATTATCTGCATGGTTCAAGAAATTCCTTGATTTGTTAATGTAGATAAAGGTATCAGTACCCCAGCCCTTAAACACATTGCAAGGTCCTATAATTTCATATTCATATCAAGAAAATCTGGTTTTATATATAATTTTATTTAATTCTAAAAATTATTAAAAACTATACTTAAACAAATTATTTTTAGGCATCTTATGTATTGTTTTATTTTTATAAATTCTTTTTGTTTAAGAAAGTTTATCTCAACAAAAGTAGTTTCAAAACTCATAATTAAAACTTCTCTAGAAATTAATTTATCTTTTGTTGTACTCTTGTAGATCTACAAACTGTAACGTATTAAAATGTTCTTGATATACAACCATGCTAAAAATCAATGTTCTAAGCTATTTAAACATAAATCCCAGCATTCTTTATAATAAGTAACTCTAACACCATGCTATAAAAAATGAAATATCCCAAATATTCATTTATATAATTTTAATACCCTTAATAATACAGATAGTTTACAAGGAGTTATTTAATTAACATAAATTATAACAAGTTTAGGTGATTGCATTTGTCAAGTAATAAAAATCCACTTTTAAAATAAATCTATTAAAACATGTTAATGTCAAGAAAAACAAAAGATTAATAGTTACATTAATTGGGTTGCAACAATATACACTACAAATATTCTATTTCATAAAATTAAATACCTGTTTCAGTATCCCATAGTCTAGCTGTGGTATCGGCAGCACCAGTAATAAGTTTAGTTGTATCCCACTTAACATCAACACCATAAATGGCCCCATTATGTCCATTATATGTGCCTAATCTTTCTCCATTTATAGAATACCACACACAAGGTGTAGAGTCTTTAGCTATTGAAAAAAGCAGGTCTCCTTCTAAGTTATATTTTAATTTTGTAATTGGTTTTTCATGGCCTTGACAATTAATAGTTTTCTAAAAATTATCAAAAAAGTTATATATTACCATCCTGAATAAATAATATTATCGAAAGTTATCTATTAATTTTCCCAAACCAAAAAAATAAATATATTGTTTTTTCGACTATATGAATTTATGACAATTTACAATGCTGGATTATCAGGTGTTGGAAAAGGTAAAAAATTTAAAGATGCCACAATAAAATATATAAAACCTTGCGGTGAATATTTGTATGGCATAAATCCTGTGTCAGCTGCAATATCTAACAAAAGAAGAATTTTTAAAATAGCTTATATTAAAGAAAATGCTGAAGCCAATGAAAAATTATCAGATATAGCAAAGCGATTTATTTCAAAAAATATTCCTTTGCAGTATGCTACTAGAGATACCTTAAATAAGCTATCCGAAAACAGACCTCACCAAGTAGGCTATTTTTTGATTTAGTTTAGGGCATAGTGGTTGATGCCTCACCATTGGCATATGAAAAATTTGTATCACAAAATATAATATTGCCTCCAAAATGTGCTATTTGGCTTTTTCTACATGATATTAAGGTCTCATAGAAACAATTTTATATGTTATAGGATCCCATGAATTTGGGAGCAATTCTTAGATCTGCTATATATTTTGGGGTTAAAAAAATAACAGTTAGCATGGGAACCTGCCCTTTATCCAATGTAGTAAGTAAAGCTAGCTCTGGTGCAGTAGAATACCTGAATATTTCTCAAACATGGGAACCTATTAAAACAATAAAGGTAAGGTAAATATTTTTATATTTTGAATTTTATATGCTAAAGATTTTTATTTTTTTTTAGACTTTTCACAATATAGGGTGGCAAATTATAGCAACAGCCTTAGAATCTTCAAATCCTAAAGCCATTTTATCAAATCAAATTCAAAATTTAACAAAAAAACCAACTTTATTAATTATAGGTTAAAAAATATTAGTCTGTATTCAATTTGATATAAATAATTATATTTTGTCAGCCCTGACTCTTGCCACCTTAAAACATTTGATATTTTAACACTTCAGGTAATGAAGGGCAAGGCTTACCAGAAATATTGTTGGAAGAATGTCATGCTTGTTTGGTAGTACCTTCAAAACAAAAACTAAATACATCAATAGATAGCCTCAATGTTTCTGTTGCCACAGGTGTTTTTTTTTATTTAAAATACATTCACACTAGTATTGGTCCAAATTTTTTATGTTATCTGCAAAATTTAGGCTTCTTATTTTATATTTAATTGTATTTTTTAAGCCTAACAGAATTTATATATATGAAAATTAAAAATTTTTTATAGCAAAGGCTTTTTATGCTCTAAACTTTGAATATTTTCTCCTTTTTAAGGGTCAAAAATCTGAGAAAAATAATTAAAAGGCAAAAACTATACACCTTTTCAATCATGTTTTTTTTGCTTCCTATAATTATCAAGTAAAAAACACATTTTTTTTAACCTTCAAAAAAGTCACTTTATATATGTTAACAAATGAAAATAGTTTTACCTTTTTAGAGTAAATTCAATTTTTTTTATACCTACCAGGCACGATTCTAGACCCCTTTTGGGGGGGCAGTGCCCCCCCAAAAGTTTTTGATTGCCCCCCCAAAAATAATTGAATTTGCCCCCCCAAAAATACATAGTAATTTTTTGTTTGCCCCCCCAAAAAAATTGAATTTGCCCCCCCAAAAATACATAGTAATTTTATTTCTTTCACATAATATAATTAAATTTGCTCCGTCAAAAATATATAAAAAATATTTACTTTTTTTAATTGTTTTTATTCATTAATACTTCTCATCCGCAAGAGAGATCAAACTAACAGAAATATATAGAAATTTGATTTTACAGAAAGCTTATTTGTGAAACCAATTCTTAAATCTGATGCCTAAGAAATTTTCTTAGTTAACAACAATCTTTTGTTAGAATATAATCTAAAACCAAAGAACCTGATCGCACAATGCTACGATGGGGCGAACGTAATGCCCGGGAAAAAAATGGTGTTCAAGTATTTCTAAGCAAAATAGCTGGACACCATGTCCCGTATATTCACTGCTTTAACCACCGATTGCATCTTGTTGTAAAAGATTGTCTTATTTTAAGTGAAGGGAAAGATTTTTTTGATAATTTTTCTTCCCTTCATAAATTTTTTCAACATGATGCAATCAAGGTAGTTAGTGAATGCGGGACCATACCGGCTGTTGCCTTATTGGTGGTGTGGTCACTACCTGCCCCTTGTTTTTTTTTTTAAATTGCACAAAAATATTTAATACTCTTTTAAAAATTAAAAATAAAAAACTTTTATATCTTCAGGTTACAGGGCCGAATCGGGGTTATTTGACCATATTTAAAATCATCTATTTATTTTTTTGTATTTAATTGAAAGATTATTTTATTGATTAAAAATAATTATATCAATTTCAATGCAGAACGATTTATGTTTTTAAAACTTCTGATTTAATACACCATTGTTTGTTAGAAATTAAACAATTAAGAAATAAAAGTACATTTGAAGATTTATTCAAAAATTGTTTTGATATTAATATTTTTTTAAATGACAATAATTTAGCTATGGATAAAAGAAAAACTAAACCAAAAGATTTTTCTGATTTTTATTTATATTTTAAATATTAATGATGAAGTAAAAAGTATTTCTTTTAATATTATTAATTCATTTATATTTTGATAATAGATTTTTTACCGATAATAGTTGTTTAAAATCTTTAGATTCCCTTTATAAATTTGATTAACCTTTATTTTAGATATAAATAAATTAGAGCCTCTTTTAAAAATAAGTAATATTGATAAAAATTCATTATCTAAAAAAATTGACGTAGCCAAAAATTTTTTTAATAAGAAACTTAATAATTACAAAGAATGTGTTACTATTGATTTTGTTAAATTTTTACATGATTACAATGATGCGTTTTCTAATCTATTTAACATTTTTCCTATAAGTTTGTTAATTGGCTCTTCAACGTCGAGTTATAAGGCCACATTTTCTTCTTTAAAAAGGATAATAACGGCTGACAAGTAGTGATCTGCTTAAAGGTGATTTGGTTCTTCTAGAACACGAAAAACCATTAACTAGGGGCGTTTAATTTTTATGAATATTGTAATTTAATTAAAATCCTCTAAGAAAAAATAGTTTGATCAATACAATACACTGCTCATAATCAGGTAATTATTGCTTACTATTTTAACATGGTTGCAAACTTTTTTTATGCGCATTTAACGTTTATGTCCATGTTTTCTTACCCTAATATTAATAGCTAGTTATGTATAACCAGTGTTTTTTCATATATATTCTTCCAAATTAGCATACTATACATTTTGTTTTCATGATAATCAATCTTATTTCACTTTTCATTTTCTAAAATCCAAAGTTTAATATAATTCATTTTTATTATTCATATATATCATATTTTTAATTTTCATGCGCAATGATGCCAAATGATAAAATTATACTTACAATTAATTCAAATCTCATATTTTTAAGCAATTGATTTTAGTGAAAACAATTAATTTAATTCACATATTCAATTTATAAACTCATTTTTTTAATTAAGAATATAATAAATTACTATTAATTTGTTAAAAAAATTTTGAACATGGATTCTATTGTTGTACATGTTTAATTTTTGCCGTGACCGAAGGTCACGGCCAATTTTGGCGCCGAAGGCGGCAAAAAATTTTTTTCTGCCCCCCCACGAGTTTTTTTTGCCCCCCTAAAATGGAAAAGCTAGAATCGGGCCTGATACCTACACTGCTGCTCAAAAGTCTTTTCCTAACCCTAAATATTTAAATATTTGCATAACTTTTTTTGAGCAATTATCTACAAACTTTTGTGTATAAAATGGGTCTGTATACGAAATTTAACAAATTTAAATAATTTTATAAGAAGTTATAAGCTGTTAAAAATGCTATGCTCATTTTTTAGTTTTTGCTCTTTAAAATTTTATTGATGTATTTATTAAATAAATTTAAAATATTTTTTTTTAGCTACAATTATTAATTACACAGGTCTTCATTTTTTTGAGAGTTATGAGTTAACTACAGAGATCAAACCTGCCCTCTTAGGGAATATCAAATCCGTTTACGGTTTTTCCTAATCAAACTTAGTTAGTCAGTTATAAACATTGAAAATTATAGAAAAAAAGGTAAAAAAACAAAAATAAATTGATATTTTAATTTGCATATTCACAATAGTTAAACTATTAAATTTAAACTTCAAATAATATTTTCATTAAAAACCGATAATATATCGTGTTATTTAAGTTTGGACGCGAAAAATTTTGTATTATATAAATTCCGACATAAGATATATTAATATAATTTATTTTCCATTATTTGTGATTAAAAATATAAGTTACAAGGAGTTTTTGTATGCAATGTAGATTTTTATATTCTACTTAGGGTATATTTAGATCTGTCAATTTGGTCAAAAAAGGCCATTTTTCGTTATAGACGGATCTGAGGAGCCAGAGCCGGAAGAAACTAAGAAAAACGAAAAGTATATATGAGATTAGTCCATAATGGGGTTGCATTCTTTTATGTTCTCATAACAATCTCGTTTCTGACATTGATTGTTGACCTGTGTTATATGTTGTATAAAATAAAATAGATTTATTTTTCCCCCTTAATCTAGGGCTTAACCATTACAACGAAGTCTTCCAAACTTATAAGGATTAAACTACCCCAAAATATCACAACTTACTCTATTTCACATTTCAGGCGTCTAAATATATTTTTTAAAATTACACTTTGTCGAAACGGCATAACATGCTATAAAATTAGGGTTTTCTGTTACCCTTAATGAATATTTCCTTGAACTCGACAGTGCCTCTTATTTACGATACCGGTCGGACGACCTTGAGCGCATGTAAACTATGTAGTGTTATACACTTCAAGTTAAGCAACGCTGCGCCTGGTTAGTAGTTGGATGGGTGCCCGCCAACGAAGCCCAAAAGTTAATTTTTCGGAAAGCCTAGGCCTAGGTCTTTGGCGCGTGTTATATCTCATTTAACTCTGTGCGGCCTGCTGTAAAACTAAAAGGGGCAAAGTCCTAACGAGTAAGCCGTCTCCTAATGGGAAAGAAGGTCTGGAGGAAACTATATTAGTTTTTTTTTAATTACGATGCCCGATTTAAAAAAGTTTTATAACAGACCGTCCTATAAATTCGATCATTGAATCTGATCAACATTTGAACGCCGTTCTTTGAAAAAAGAAAGAATATTTTTTATATATTTTTTTAGAAGCAAAAATTTTGAGATTAAGTTTATTACTCTATAAAGCTCTCTTGTCATAGCGGTCTAATTTTGGTGTCTTTGGACCATTCCACCTCTTATTAATGTTTATGTCTAATTTTTTCGACAGCAAACCTGCTCAATTTACAATTCAAAGGCCTATGGGTTTTTTCTACCCAAATTTAAAAAAACCAAAATTTTTGAAGAAACAAGGCTCTAACAATGTTCGCCTATCCTTATTTAAACGAATTAAGGTCAACAAATATCAATGTCAGAAACGTGAATTTTATGAAAACATAAAAGAATGCATCCCCATGATGGCCTAATCTCATATATATTTTTCGTTTTGCTTAGTCTCTTCCGTCTTTGGCTCCTTAGATCCGTCTATAACGAAAAATGACCTCTTTTGACCTTGACAGATCTAAATATACCCTAAAAAGAAAAAATTTAAAAATCTTTTTTGCATATAAAAATCTCTTGTAACTTATATTTTTAATCACAAATAATGAAAAATTTAATATATCCAGGCTCTTACATTGGCATTTAGATAATACAAAATATTTCGCGTCCAACCTTAAATACGACACGATATATTATCGGTTTTTAAGTTTAACTATTGTGATGTGCAAAAATAAAATTTCAATTTATTTTTGTTTTTGAATCTTTTTTGGTTTTTTGACCTTTTTTTTGAAAAGTTTTCAATGTTTTTAATAACTAAGTTTTATTAGGGAAAACGGTAAACGGATATATAACCTAAGATGGCAGGTTTGATCTTTGTAGTTAGCTCATACCTCTCAAAAATTTGTTGACCTGTGTTATATATGCCTTTTTTTCATGAGGTCATTTTTATATAGAAAAAATTGTTAAAGACGGAAAATTTTATGTTAATATATATTATTTACCTTTTGGGCAACTATTACTTTTGGCAATTTTACGACCTTTTGCCGTTACGGGGTATGGGAAAAAATAAAATAAGCAGTTTCTTGCAATTAAATATGGAGGACAATAGATAATACAAAATATTTCGTGTCCAAACTTAAATACGACACGATATAATATCGGTTTTTAATAAAAATATTTGTTGGAGTTTGAATTTAACAGTTTTACTATTGTGAATATGCAAAAATAAAATTTTAATTTATTTTTAAATCTTTTTTGGTTTTTTCCTAAAATTTTCAATGTTTATAATTGACAAAGTTTGATTAGGAAAAACGGTAAACTGATTTGATATTCCCTAAGATGGCAGGTTTGATCTCTGTAGTTAACTCATAACTCTCAAAAAATTGTTGACCTGTGCTATATGTAAAGTCGCCAGTTTTTTTAAAAAAACTAAAGGGTTGGCCACTTTTGAACGGCAATGTATATAAAAATATTAAAACTGTTTTCTCTTACTTAATTATTTTTAATTTTTTAGGGATATTATTACATCAACTTGCAACGCAATTGGAACAAAGCTGACCTTTATTTTCAATTTAGTTTGTAATATTTTTTCCATTTCAATTTATTAAAAATAACTGTAAATATCTATAACAAATAAAGTAATAAAATTGATGATTGGTATAAATGCGTGTCCAATAATTTTATAATGTTAAAGGTGTTTTATATAAAAATAGATTGGCTAAAAAATTTAAATCAAAATATAAGAGCGCAATAAATGCCCAAAGGTTTAAAAATATATGAAGTTTTATTATTAAAAAAAAAGTGGGGAAAGGGAGTTTTTATCAAAATAAAACATAAAATAAAAACAAAAAAGTTTAAGGCGGCACGCTAAACAAGTAATAGAAGCGTCAAATAAAAATTAATGTTAAAAAACGATTTGTATATTAAAAAAACCAATAACGTTGATTTGAGCATTCATAACTTTAAGTTGGTATTTTTTTTAAGTCAAACACTCTACAGTTAATTAATCACTTTTCTGGCATGACCGGTATTTAGACGAGCATCTAGATTTGTCTTTATTTCGTCTAAGAAGTCATTAGTGTTTAGGTAATCTCCAGGCTTTACCCTATGATAAAAATAAAACGTATAATTGTAGATGTATAATATTATGTTGAAAATACTTTAAAGGTTTTTTAGGAGGCTGGATTTTATATTTTACTCAAAATAAAATTTAAATTCTCGAGTCCGTCAATATAATTAATTTTGTGAAATCATTTAATTCAACGATTACGTTTCATTACTTTTTATGCCAATTTATATTGTTTTTTAGTATACATTTATGTAGGTGTTTTTACTTTTTAATATCACCTTTGACGCATAGCGCCAAATCTTTCGTATATTTGTTATCATCTATCGTATCCACGCAAACTTGTTCTAACGTATCACAAAATCTAACAATAGAATAAATACATATGCATTATAAAATAAATATTAATATTATAGCACAGATTTATATTTAAACAATAAATAGTCCTTAAAATTTAAAACTTTTAGGTATTGGAATTCATTTATTCATATAAAAAGCATATTTATTATATTCGAGACACAATAGTAATAAAATATAAAACTTATTTCATTGTCCTAATTTTTTTTAATAAATAGTTTGCCCAAGTAAAACATAAATTTTTACATAATTGGAATATAATAAATCCTAATATTTTATTTAAGGTAAAATCTTTATTATGAGTTTATAGTCTAATTTATGTTTTCCATTAACTATGTTTTTCTAATTTTTAAATGATGACAAATATCAAAGTGAAAAAGTAAGAAAGGCATTGAAAAAAATAGTCTAGATTTGATCGGGTACTTGCTTTGTTTTAACAAATTGTCTTAGGTAGAATAAACAGAGAGAATTACACAAGTAGACAAATTTTTAAGAATACAGAACTAACCAAAAACCTTTAACTTTATTTTTAATGAGTTTCCAATTTTGCAATTTTTTTGCCTGCTATATCTTAAAATTAAAGAAAAACACAACTAAAAACCAAAAAAATTTATATATAAAATAATAAAACTTTTTTTAAATAAAAATATTTTATTTTACCCCGGTTAAATATTTATTTAAATATTTAAAAGCGAATTTTTTAAAATGTAAGTAAGGATATTGGAGCTCAAAAAAAATTCAATATTAATTTTTTTATAAATTTCAATGTTAAAAATTGAGGTTTCATTTAATATTAATATTTAAAAAATTTAATTTTTTTTTTATTTTTTTGAATCTCGCCGGCTATATTTTGACTTTCAATAATGCAGAGCAAAAAAGTAAATTGAGTACCAAAACAGAAAAACATTGCGAATGAGGCCTATTGTAGTATGATTTTTAAAGCCTATTTAAAGTTTCTTATAATCAGTAGACACGTGTTATACAAAAAAATAAAAATTATTAATAATTATACTTTTTTAATTCATCATTTTGATCCAACTTAGCCCTATGTGCAAGTCCTTTGGTCCATGCAAATATACTCGCTATAGGGTTCGTACTCGTAGGGTTACCCTATATTATTACAAACATACAATTTCTAATAATAAAATAAAAATTTTCAATTATTTTAATTAAAATAAAGATAGATTAAGAATGTTGTTTCTGGTAAAAAGACGTAGTTATCAATTACAAAGTCACTTTTGTCATTTTTATTACTTTTGAATGCTTAGGTAAAATTGGAAACCAAAATATAGGTAAGACCAATTAAAACGGTAACCTTTTTAGTTAAAATGTATGAAATACCTAAAAATATATTAATTGATTCAATAAAAAAACTAATTAATTTCGGCTATGTGAAAATTAGCCAACATCCGATAAGTAAATAAAAATCAAAAAATTCATACAATTTTTCATGACCGTATATTTTCCGTCAAAAACCCTTTTCACCCCTTTAAAATTCATCAAACAATAATCAAAGTTGAAACCTTTTGATGTTCTCGATAATGCCGCGTGACGGTTCCATGGGCCGCTTCAGCTTCAATGGTCCGTCCATCAGGGCAAATGAGGACCGAAGTCATGAGCCCGAGGGAGCCAAATCCTTGGGCAACGATGTCACTTTGGACATCGCCATCGTAATTTTTACAGGCCCACACAAAGCCGCCTTCGGATTTAAGAGCTTGAGCAACCATATCGTCAATCAAGCGATGTTCGTACCATATTTTTGCGGCTTCGAATTGGGAACGATAATCTCTGAAACAAATTTAGCTATGTGTAGTAAAATTATACTTAAATAATATATGACAAAGAAGCCAGAAAATTTGAAGAAGAAAATGTGATATATTTTTTAATACAAAATTATTAATATAAATAAATTTGCCTTAAATATTAGATTGTTTCCGAAAAAATGTTTTTATAACGTATTTATTAAACAACCTCATATTCATGAATAATTGGGTTCACTTGAAAATTTGGGCAATATATAACACAGTTAGTAAAAAACACAGTAATTAAAAGGAAATACTTTTCATAAATCTCTTGAAATATATCTTTAAATCGGCCGTCATAACGTTTCAATATAGTATTTTTCGTGCTTAAGTAGAGTGGCCAATTTTTGGATAGTGCGTATTGAAAACTAGAGTGAGCAAAGCTTATTATGCTCTGTAATAAAATGAACAAATTTTAAATGTCTGCGTAAATATTAAAAAATAATAGTTGAGAATAATTACAGAGCTAACAAGACAATTTTGTTCTCGACACCTTTTTGTCATTTGTCGATTAATTAATATTAATAGTTGAGCATGGGTTTATAAAATATACGTAATCTATTTTAGAGAAATAAATATTTAATAAAATGACAATAAAAATATTTATTTTTTTAAAGAAAAATAAATCGCAAAAATTTCAAAAAAGAAAATTTAAAGAAGTCATTTTACTTTTTAATGTTTTTTCATTATAAATTTTATGATTTTTCCATTGTAAAAGTTGGTTTGTATTTATTAAGCTTAGTATTATTCCACTTTAATAAAAGTTATTGTTAGTTTATATTAAAACAAATTGGTTGACAAATATTGGAGTCAGAGCTGAGAAAAAGTCCATTTAGGACAAAACTCATTTCTCGTTTTAAAAAAAGAAGAGATTTTAGTTTTAGAGATAATAATTTAAAAGATCACAGATTTTTTGCTTAAATTTTGTTTCCCCTCGTAATTCTCCTAATTAAAATTTGGGTTTCGCCCAAATATAAGACTTTTTCATCTGAGATAAGAGATGCAAGATTAAAAGTATAATCTCATTCAAAATAGTAAATTTTAAAAAAGATTATAATATACAGGTCTTTATTTTTTTTACACACGGTTACCATCCCTCTCAAGAGTGATCAATAGTGAAATTCATTTACAATTAAAATATAGTTTGCAATTACGTTTTATTTTATAAGACCTAAATTTTATTCCTTTAATACAAGACAATTTCAATTTGGCAAATTACACAATTAGTTTTGATGCTTTAGGTTGATGATTCTCATACATATTAAATAAAGAATTAAAACCCATTATTAAAAAAAAATAGTAAATATAAAAAAAGTAACCTCGTCAGTATTATACATGGCAAGTGCGACGCCATTCCCTTTGAAGTTAAACACCCGATAAGTTTCTGGTTTCTTGGTCGTGTCAGGGGTAAAAACTAATTCGAGTGTGCCAGGTTCTTTCACCACGATGTCTGTTGCCTTATACTATAGTTTTGATAATATACAATATAATAAAATTTAGTAATTATAATTTTTTATTGTGATTTCAACTAATCTTAGAATAAAAAGCCCAATTTCGAGAACAACTAAATTTATTCTGTAAGTTAAGACCATATTAAATACATTGATCAATAATATTAATTACAAATATAACACAGGTAACAAATTTATTATAAGCTAATTTCAGAGACCAAACCTGCCATCTTATAGATTTTCAAATCCGTTTACCATTTTATTTAATCAAGCTTTGTAAGCCAGCTATAAACATTGAATATTTTCAAAAAGTGTCAAAAAGCAAAAAATATAAATTATTTTTATAAAACAGTTAAATTGTTATATTCAAACTTCTAATGATATTTTTATTTCAAAACCGATAATAAATCATGTCCTATTTCGATTGGGGTGCCATCTGTGTAATCTAAATGTTTATGTAAAAGCTTGATATGCTTAAAAATTTTATTTCTCAATATTTGAAATGTAAAATATAATTTACAAGTGATTTTAATATGCACAGAATTTTTTTAGGTAATATCTATGTCGCAAAATTAGTCAATTTTGTTAAATTTAACCATTTTTTAACATAAGATAGCCGAAGATTCACAAATAGAATTTTGTCGACCTGTGTAATAAATATGCATAAACAATTCTATACGTTATGGCGTATAGAGACACGCATCAAATATTTATAATGCTATATAAAAAAAAATTTTAATATATGGGCCGTTAAACAAATATATTATTTTTGGGATTTAACAAACACATATTGGGAATAAGATTAATTATAAACTCTGTAAAGCCAGCCTCAATTTTGATTATTTGTTTAGTTTGTCGGACGACCATGAGCACTCTAAATGTTCTACACTCAAATTAAGCAGCGTTTTGCCTGATTAATAGTTAAATGGATGAATCATCAACGAAGCCTGTAGGCATTCATTTTTCTGAGAGCCTTGGCCTAAAAACCTCGGTCACAGGCGTGAGTTAAATCTCATTTATTAAACACTATAGGACCATCCGCTGGGAGTTTAAAATAAGCCAAGCGGGTAAGCCATTCCCTAACGGAGGTTTGGGGGAAAACTACCACATGTTTTTTTTTAAATTTTTAAGTTTAAAAATAAAGATATTTTTTATTAAATATATTCCACATCAAAAATAAAACCAGAAATTTTAGCTTTACCTGATCGCCGAACGCATGCCTACCTATAACAATAGGCTTAGTCCAGCCTGGGACAAGACGCGGGATCCTTTTGCAAATTATTGGTTCACGAAACACTGTACCTCCTAAAATATTTCGAATGGTTCCATTCGGGCTTGGGTACATCTTTTTCAGGCTAAATTCTATATTTTATAATATAAAAATAACTTCTTAAAATGTGTGGTAGAAACTATAAATCTCACGAACAACAACAATTTATACATCAAATATGGATTTAATAATTGGCATATGGTTTTTAAGAATGTGAATTTTTAGATTTAAAATTTCGTTATTAAGTGGGCTGATATCTATGTGTCAATTTTTATTAAATTGGTTAAAATTTTACAATTTAAACTAAAATGTTCTATTAAAACTCAGTCTTGTACTAGTGCCTGGTCAATAAAGGGGGGGAAAGTCAACAAATTGAAAATAATCAAGCCCAAATAAATGTATGGTTATATATTCTTTATTTTTATTTTTTTTTGTAATTTATAGACATCCTAAATAAGTATACATTTAAAGACTTAACACCTTAAATTTATAACCTAATATTTAATTAAAATTCGTTGTCTTCATCCTTTCTATAATTCACCATGATGGGCAGGGCTAAAATATAGAGGTAGCTATCTGAAAAAATTAACAAACATACCTATATGACTACATGTGTATTGAAAAATTTTGAAAAATTTAAACATAATTTCAACAATTTCAAAAGGTTATAAAATATAAAAAATTTGTGATAAATAAACTTGATAAAAAAAAAACATTGCAATTAACAATTTTCAAAAAAGATTTTACTGATCATATAGTGTCTAATTAAAGGCATGTTTAAACTTTTCATAATAAAATCATTATAGTGACTTATAATTTGATTTCATATTACAGGGTAATTTGATTTATTAAGATCACAAGATTAATGCTATATGTTAAAAAGTAACAAACTTATTTCTATGTGACATTTATATGAGTTAGCACAACAATATAATTAAAAAAATGATTGGAAATTTATAGATAAAATGAATTAAAAAACATGTTTTTTAAAGGTAACCTTTAACTCTAGCCTCATCGGGTGTTATGGTGGCACATTTAATACCCACATTACATTTCTTGATGGCATTTGCTGCATCAATTGTCACTTGGTCATTTGTTTTATCCCTATTTTCTAGACCCAAATCATAATATTCACATTTCACATCAATATTTGGGAATATAAGCTAGAAAGATGAAAAGGAGATATATAAACATCATTCTAGGAACTGTATTTATCTCCAGTTTAAATATATTAAAATACTTTCTCCACTAAATAAGCCTTAAACTCTAAAACCAACATCTTTTGCTTTTGGCCGTTAATAAGGACTTAAGTAGGCGAATTATTATCACATTTTAATATTATGAACTGTATTTCATTGTAAAACTAATAGCTGGAAATGTTTTATTCTCCGGTTCTGCTTGTAATTTTTAAACCGAATCAGGCCGAAAATAAAAAGTAAAACAAAAGGCCCGAACAGCAAGTTTGAGTGGGCCAAACCTAAGAAAAATGTGTCGGGTGGGTCATTGACGGTGTTTATATTTGAGGTTTAACTCGCGAGTGATAGGGTGAGAATATTGTAATACAAATGTTAAGGCGGGGTCCGTACCAAACCCAATTTTAAACCTCTATAACTTCGAAAGCTTCTAAGTTAAAGACTTTGTTTTATTATTATAAAAAAATACGTATATTATCATTCTAAATAAATATAAGTTATCATTAATAAATCACTGTATTAGCACAAAGAAGAAAAAAACTCAAAAAAGAATTTTTCATTTTTAAATCTTCTTAATATATTTAATATATCCATATTATTAAAAAAATTGTGTTTTTAGGTCTACAAGAACTTTGAGATTTATAAAAAACATTATGATATAAAAAATTATTTTTGGCTATTATTTACCTTAAAAACTAGCTATATTAAGAATAATAATTCATAACATTATATACGATACAAGCCTCATATATACTTATTAAATAAAACTATCATGAGTCTAAAAAAAATAATGTTAAATTTTTTCTAATTTTATGTCGTTTTTAATATTAAAACTGATCACGTGGGGTCCACACTAACCCCAATGGAACTTAATATTCAAAAGTTGTTATTAAACTAACACTAAATTTTTATATGGCCTTTTCTCAAATATGTTATCCGTTTTTTTAAGTTTCTTTCGCTTTCAACTCGTTAGATCCGTCTATATCGAAAAATGGCCATTTTCCTGCCAGATTTTGCGACCTATACTCTAAAAAGAAAGAATTCAAAAATCATTGATAAAATCCCTTTCTCTCAACAAATGAGAAAAATTTATTAGTATATCAAGCTCTTACATCAGCATTTAGATATTACAGAATAATTTGCGCCCAAACTTAAATACGACAAGATATATTATCGTTTAGATATTATTTTAAAATTTAACAGTTCAGCTGTTGTAAATATGCAAAAAAATTTTTAATGTTTACAGCTGACTTAATACATTTAATTAAAAAAAATGGTAAACGGATTCGTAAATCCCTAAGTTGGCAGGTTCGATCTCTGTAGTTAGCTCATAACTCTTAAAAATTTGTTGAACAGTATCAAAAAAATAAGTAAAACTCATTTTTTGGCGCCGAAGGCAACAAAATATTGCCCGCTGCGGAAGGCGGCAAATTCTTTTTGGAGTGCCCCCCTTAAAATCCTGGCTATGGCTCTGATGATTATCTATCTTTAACCTAACAAATCACACTTATTGGTTCAATATTTATTTAATATATCTATTATTTTCTATTTATAACTTAAAAATTAAATGATTACAATTCATCATCAACTGTTATTCATATGAGAAGTTAAAAGCAAATGCCATTAAAAAGCCGTATAAGAGATGATTTTCTTTACCTTGCACATTTTAAAAGAAAATGAGCAAAGTAGCCATCATAATCTTTCTACTTCCAGCTATAAGCGTTAATGGAGTTCTTGGTGTGAAGTCAAGAACTTTCTAATGAATTTTTATGAGCCCCTGTAACAAGGTTTTTAAATTTTTGGAATGGTTAACGGTTAGGATGAAGTGATCCTCTAAATTTGCATAAGACCTTCAGCAATCACTGGTTTTTGTGGTCCCTAAAATACAAAATAATAAACCTGTATGGATCCACATTTTTTATAATAGTTAATAAGGTAGCCTCTGATTTGTCTTCTACACATATAATAACTAATTCCATAAAGGAAACATCAAATGCAACACCAAGATGAAGTTAGACAGCTGTCTCTACTGGCAGGTATAAAAACTCCATAAATAAGGTCAGGTGTATGAAAAATCAGTAATAGGAAAGCAGCCTAGTTTAGCGGCGGTAGGTCATCTAATGGCAATATCTTAATTTTACCCTATGTCCAGGTTAACAAAGTTTTCTGAACAATTCAAATAGCAGCAAACAAAATAGATGTTGAACGTTACTCAAACATCATGTTTTAGATAAATTCAACATCTACATAGATTATGATCAAAAAGTTGGACCATTTGGAACCATTGGATTTTTCAGAAAAAACAGTGGACATAAATAAATCAAAGTTTGGGAAATGAAAATATGTGGCCACCGCATTGAAAGCAAGTGGGTCTTCAGTGGTTTTGAAAGTAGAAGTGGAAAAATTTTCATAATATGTGTGGAAAATAGATAAGAGGCTACCTTATTGACTATAAAGTGTATCCATCCAGTATATGTCTTTTATTATTTTAGGGCCCACAATAATCAGTGATTGCTGGAAATCCTATGCCATACACCTAACTCTTAACCATTAAGAGAATTAAAACCTCAATGGGGCTCATACAAATTCTATAGAAATCTTTAATTCCAAGAACTCCTTCAACACTTATAGTAGGAAGAAGAAAGATTATAATGGATATCTTTCTCTCTTCTTTAGCATGTGCAAGGAAAAAAAATTAATTCATATAAGACCTTTTTAAAAACAGTGGCAGATAATAAAGATGAAGAAACAGTTAGTGACAATGAATAGTGAGTATTTTTGAAATAATAAATTTTAGGTTATATATAAATCAATAGACTTATAAAAATAAACAAAATGTTATAATAAATAAATATGTTTTGTTTTACTAGGTTAATTTGATTGTTAGGTTTAAAATTTGTGCCAGTTAGGTTGGTTAGAGTTAAATTAGTTTTAAGTTTAGAGTTATGTTTAGGGTGAAATTAGTGTTAGTGCAAATCAACCTAACCATAACCCTAATTTCAGAGTTACCCTAAACCTCAACTTTGCCTACATTTAGGTTGGTTGGATTAGCTGACCACTTTAAATTGAAATATTTCTAAAACTAAAAGAGCCGGGAAATTGGTAAACAAATTTGTAATCAGCGTGTTAAATGTGACCTTACAACGACCTATTTGGAGCTGCGCCCCTAAAAATTAAATGTGCCCATTGGGCGCCAAGTAAACCTTATAATCAGCTTAATTACCCACAATTATTATCAAGTCGTTTTTAATACTTTTTCTTTAATAGAATTCCAAATGATACGAGTCATTTCATCTCCATCAAGCTCAACAATAGGATTTTTTACATGTATTTTTGATCCTAGAAATAATATTAGAATTATTTTTACCTCTAGATGACATTGCAAGGACAGATGTATTTTTAAGAAGACCTTTGATAAGTTCCATAAGTATAATTTAAAAAATTAACACGCGAGATCAGGCGGGAAAACAGGTGAAATTATATCAATTTATTTACATGTGATTTCAATTTTTTATTTGTTTAATTTTTTTGAATTATTAAAAAAAATAATTTTAAAGCTTCTTTATTTTTCATCTAGCCCTAATGTCTGCAGAAGATGATTTTATGTGTGAAGACGATGAGGAGTACGATTTGCAATATTCTGAAGATTCTAATGATGAACCAGACGTTGATTTAGAAAATCAATATTATAATTCCAAAGCACTTAAAGAAACTGATACCAAAAAAGCTCTTGAAAGTTTTCAAAAGGTATTGTTCTTTTGACAAATTGCATTTTTTGTTAAATTCCATTCAATTTTATTATTATATAAATAATAAGGTTTTAGATCTAGAAGGCACTGAAAAGGGTGAATGGGGCTTTAAAGCACTTAAACAAATGATAAAAATATATTTTAAAATTGGTGATTATGAGCATATGATGCAGGGATACAAACAATTGTTGACTTATATCAAAACAGCAGTTACAAGAAATTATTCTGAAAAATCGATCAATTCCATTCTTGATTATATATCCACCTACTCTGTGCCAGCACTTAGTAAAGATTCAACACCTGGTATTAATTTTTATCAAACTTTGCATATTTTTTTCTTATTTATTTTATGAGTAATGATACTATACAGATTATAAACAAATTGGTGTAATTTTATTTTATAAATTTTATAATAATATTTAATTTATGCATAAAACAGTATTACAGGTTTATGGCAATGATGTTATAGAATATTACTATTTATTAAGCTTTGAATTAGACCTAACATATATTTAAATAATATTTGTACCTATTACAATACAGTGCAACAGAAGAATCTTGACTTACTCCAAGAATTTTTTGAAGCAACCCTTCAAGCTCTTAAAGAAGCCAAAAATGAGCGTCTCTGGTTTAAAACAAATACAAAATTGGGTAAATTATATTTTGACCGTGGAGAGTATAATAAAATATTCAAAATCATACGCCAATTGCATCAAAGTTGTCAGACTGATGATGGAGAAGATGATCTTAAGAAAGGTATAATGTTAAGTTTTCTCACAAACCTTTTTTTTAAGGATTTATTATGACTCTTTTAACATATTAGGATTTTTAGTCAGCACAGTTATATAAAATTTGAATTTATTAAACTCGGAAGGTTCTTAAAAACTAAAAATTTTGGGTTTCTTTGGCAGTTTCTAAGCCAGGTTTTGTCTTATTAAAGATGAGTACAAAACATATCCTAAACTTCCACCACCATTAAATAACTTTTTTTCTATTTTGAATATTTTTAAAAGGAATTTGATTTTCTTAAAAGGGTACTTTGCACTCTCTTATAATATTGACGTCATTTTGTACAATTTTTGTATGTACATTTTCTGTATTTTTTGGTTTAAGAACTATCACCCTTTAAAATTATTTTAAAATCATATACCATCATCCTATATTTGAAATATGTAAACTGGGTGATTTGGTTAATAATATAATTGCTGTATTTTGAAAATTTATTTCATGCACCATTTTGCTTTTTAGAGCAGAGACACTCCAATCTCTTAAAAGATACAACAGTTTATTAATGTGAATCAAATATTTTATCTATATTTAACTGATCAAAATTTAACGTATTTTTATAAATTAATTTGGTCTTTTTTTTATACCTTATTGCAGCCAAAATGTTCAATTTAATTTTAATCTAATGTTGAGAGTACATAATTAAACATTTATAATGTGTTAATTTTATCATCTTTCTTCCATGCCAAATATTAAATTAAAGCAACCAATCAAGTGAAAAAAGGGGAAGTTAATTTAGGTATTTAATTTGTGTAATTTTTTCTGTAATTTCACTAAATTTTTTGCAATAAAACCTAAATAATTACTAAAATTGCAAGGATTTACTAATCACCTCTTTTGGTTATGTTAAACAAATTAGGTGCATTAATAAGCTCAATCTATTTTAAATTAGTTTTAATTTCATTATCGTTGTTCTAATTAATATTATTATTATTAATTATTATTATTATTATAAATAATTTATTATTTTGATGCTCTTTTAGATTTTTTTTAGGTTAAAATATATGTTGTCTATCTATAATTAGGCACTCAGCTCCTTGAAATCTACGCTTTGGAGATACAGGTTTATACAGCTCAAAGAAACAATAAGAAACTAAAGCAACTCTATGAAAATTGTTTACACATAAAATCGGCCATCCCTCATCCCCTCATCATGGGTGATTTTTTTTTTCATTTTGTTTAAATATTTTTTTCAACATGACTATATAAGGGCGCGTTCAAACTCTATTCATTTTTTTGAAAAATTTAAAAAACTATAAAAATTTTACTTTTTGACATTGTACGCATTTTAGCAAAATGTCGCCAATCTTTGTTATTAGCATAGTATTTCTGAAAGATGAGTTTTTAAAAAATTTTGAAAAAAAAAAAATAAGTCTGAACGCGCCCTAAGACTGATTGTTCCAAATTTCCATAAATGACCGGTCTTGTGAAATTGTGAGGTATTAAAAATAAAGATTGGATTTTTTTTTGATTTAGTTGGTTAGACATGGCCGTGGCCATTATTAAAAATTTTTTTATTTTTTGGCCTTATATCTCAATCATCATTCAAAAAACGCGTTTTTCCATGGCGCCAACCGTTGGATGCTTTATAATAACTATATATAACACTGGTCAACAATTTTTTGAATGTTATGAGTTGACTACAGAGATTAAACCTGCCATCTTAGGGAATATCAAATCCGTTTACCGTTTTTCCTAATCAAACTTAGTTAGTCAGGTATAAACATTGAAAATTTTAGAAAAAAGGTTAAAAAAACAAAAAAGATTCAAAAACAAAAATAAATTGAAATTTTTTTTTGCATATTTACCACAGCTAAATTGTTAAATTTAAACCTCAAATAAAGCTTATATTAAAAACCGATATTATATCGTGTCGTATTTAAGCTTATGCGCGAAATATTTTATATTATCTAAATGCTGATGTAAGAGCTTGATATACTAAAAATTTTTATTTCTCATTATTTGATATGACAAATAAAGGGATTTTTATATGAAAAAAAATTTTTAAATTTTTTCTTTTTAGGGTATACTCGATCTGTCAATGGTAAAAAAAGGCCATTCTTTCGATATAGATCGATCTAAGGAGCCAAAGACGGCAGAAACTAAGAAAAACGTATATGATTAGGCTATCATGGGGATGCATTCTTTTATGTTTTCATAAAATTCACGTTTCTACCATTGATATTTGTTGACCTGTGTAATGTGCATAAAAGTAACATAGAACGAGTAAAAGCCTAAAAAGGGCTGCGGCTAACACTTCTTTCAAAATTGTAAAAAAATTATTTCTAAAATAAAAAAAATTTTGCTTCTATTATCAAAAAATGAGAATTTAGGTTTGGTCATTTTAGGATAAAAATTTCAAATTTTTTAAATTTTTTTCACACTAGCCTCCTCAATGTTATTCAAATACGTGCAATTTTTCGTCAAAACTTTTTTTTCCACTAGCCGCAGCCAAGCAAAAACAATTTAAAATAGAGTGGGTAATTACAGATTAAGTATTTGTATAAAATCTTTTCATAAACATTTTTTTGTAAACTTTATTATTATTTTTCAATCTTGTTGTTCCTGACATGATTTAGAAGACGAATTGAAAAAATGAATATTTTTGACGTCGAAACTAAAAATGTTAAAAAAATTTTGTAATTGCAATAGATTTCGAAAATAAATAATTAAGATAATTTTTTATTTTAGACTAATCAGATTGGTAAAAAATTTTTTAATGTATGCTAACTTTTTTACAACCCATATGTGGATAATTAAATAATTAAGCCTAAATAGTTAAAAAATTTGATTAAAGTTAATAATTCAATTATATTAGTTTTTGAGTATTAAAATCTTTGTCATTATTTCGACTTTTGATTAGAGCAGGCTTACTTGCAAATATAGATCGTTTAAGAAGATCCATGTTTTTTATATCCCTGTCTGTATTCGAATTTTATAATATATAAATATGCATTTTTCGTTGCTTGCTTCTTTATGCTCACCTTCCAAGCTAGCACAATTACAAAACGAATTTTTTAATACAGCTACAATGAAAGTTATTTGATAATTAAAAAACAAAACCCCTAGTAAATTGGATGGGTATCATAAAATTTCTTAATTGTTTATATTTAAGCTATGGGGTATCGAAAAAAATTTATTTTGAAATTTTTTTTTCATTTCCTAGATGCTGAATACTACATTTGCTCTTGGCTAAAGTTATTTTAATATAAAAAACGAAATGTAAAAAAAATAACGAAAAAAAAAACATATTCTGTTTTTTTTGTAAAATTCGATTTTACCGTTGGTTATTTATCGAGACAGAATTTACCCTTCAATATGGAGAATTTTTTTCAGCTTATATTAGCTCGGGTGGAGGTGGGAGGCGATTTTTATATATTGTGTGCTAATCAGATGCTACATTAGTTCAAAAATTAAACGCAAACAAATTAGGGTAATTTCATAAATTTGCATTTTTTTTTTAAATTAAAAATTTTAGCTCACCACTTTGTGTTATATGTTTAGACCTGTTTTCTGTGATAATAATCATGAAAGTTGTTTTTCCAAAAACTAGTTTTAAGTTTTTGTCGATTTCTGTCCACTATTTTTTGTTTCACTTCTCGCTGTGTTAATTAATATACGGCGTTAAAATTCTTAAAATCTATGATTTTAAAATTAGAAAATGGAAAAAATCAGCGACATAATTATGACATGACCCCTCAATTTAAGATACAATTTAATCATATACATATATATTTCCTAATTTAATCTAAATAAATTCCAGGGGTAATACGTGAATGCGGTGGGAAAATGCACCTGCGCCAACACGAATACGAAAAGGCTCACACTGACTTTTTTGAGGCTTTCAAAAATTATGACGAATCGGGTAGCTTAAGGCGAACGGCTTGTCTTAAATACCTTGTCCTCGCAAACATGCTCATGCAAAGTGATATTAACCCCTTCGATTCACAAGTGATTTTTTTTTGAATTTACATTTTTTTAATTATCAACAAATTATGAGAAGATAAATGAATGCATCCCCATGATGGCCTAATCTCATAAATATTTTTCGTTTTTCTTAGTTTCTTCCGTCTTTGGCTCCTTAGACCCATATAACGAAAAATGGCTTTTTTTGACCAAATTGACAGATCTAAATATACCCTAAAAAGAAAAAATTTAAAAATTTTTTTTGCATATAAAAATTCCTTGTAACTTATATTTTTAATCACAAATAATAAAAAATAAATTTTGTTAATATATCGAGCTCTTACATCGGCATTTAGATAATACAAAATATTTCGCATCTAAATACGACACGATATATTATCGGTTTTTAATAAAAATATTATTTGAAGTTTAAGTTTAACAGTTTAACTATTGTGAATATGCAAAAATAAGATTTCAATTAATTTTTGTTTTTAAATCTTTTTTTGGTTTTACCTTTTTTTCTAAAATTTTCAATGTTTATAACTGACTAACTAAGTTTGATTGGGAAAAACGGTAAACTGAATTGATATCCCCTAAGATGGCAGGTTTGATCTCTGTAGTTAACTCATAACTCTCAAAAAATTGTTGTCCTGTGTTATGAGACCTTGGAAATTTTTTTTTTAAAAAAGAGGTTGTATTGTGTTTTTGTTAATTTAATTTTTGATGTATTTAATTACATTAGTCTCGAAAATTGTAAAATGCTACCATTTTTTAATTATTAATTTATTAAGCTGCGTTAAACCCCAAATGTTTAACAGGGACATAAATATTATTTTTCCATCATTTTTTAAATTTTTGGTTTGAATTATTTAGAAAATAATTTATTTAGCTAAGGATAATGTGAAATTAAAAATTTAGTTGGCATTAAAAAACGTTAAGGCTAAAAAAATTTCCTTAGTCCTCACACACAAAAAGTTATGTGTGAAGTTAAAATGTGTTTGGACAGATTTCTGGCTTAGTTTGATATAAGTCTTTTTACTATATTTTTCCCAAAATATTTATACAACTTCAAATTTTCCCTTTATAAAAATATTCAATTATTAAAAATTAATCAGGAAGCCAAACCATACAAAAATGACCCGGAAATAATTGCAATGACCGACCTAGTTACCGCCTACCAAAATGGCGATATAGTTAAATTCGAATCAGTCCTCGAACGTGATTCAACCTCAGTTCATGGCAGCAATTCACATTCACCCATGAATTTTACTGGAGAAAGTTTACACAAAATTTGTTTTATTTTGATGAATTTTATTGATTTTTCTTATTTTAACGGAATTTATTTTTTTAATTTTGCTTTATATAGTTATATAATTTTTGCATTTTTCATCATTAAAGGAAAGCAATTTTAAGCTTTACCTAAGGTAGCAAATATTTTATAGCTCAATTATCCAAAATGTTATAGATCAATTAATTATTAATTTTTTTTTATTATTTCACTTAAATAAAATTTGAAACGTTTATTACTTTTAATGTTGTTATTACACAATTAGACAAATTTTTGAGATATATAAAATAGTTTATGAGATTAAACCTATTGTTTGCGATTTTAAAATCCGGTTTAATTAAACATTGAAAAGTAATAGAACAGTGTAAAAACAAATTAGTTTTAAAAGCTAAGAAATATTGATTAAATTATTAATATCTAAACAGCTAATTTATAATAATCACATTATTATTTCAAACAGGTAAATATTGTAATTTATATTGGTTTGGGTTTAATATAATCTGTACATACTAAATGTGGAGGTCAAAACTTGTGTATTAGAACTAATATCTCATTATTTAAGATGTAAGGTTTAAGAGTTGATTTCAATATATTAAAAACAAAAAATTAATAATTTTTCTTAAAGATTTTCGATGTTGCAAAATTAGTAAATTTGGCTATTCATTTGATGGTCCTAAAGCTGTAGCTTGTTCCAAGGGTGAAACAAAATATTAGAGATAAGTCCACATTGTAGATTATTTCACTGCAGTGTCATAAATCTCTTCAAACACTCATTAATTTTTGTAGACCTGTGTTATTATTACTATCATTTATTGACAACATTGAAAATATTTTATATGTTTTTATTGTTAGTTATTTTTAAATGTTCCGTAATGTTTTGTTTAAGGTAAAGACATTGCTTCACAAAGTCCAACTGTCAAAACCTCGATTATGGACGATCCCTTTATCAGGGAGCACGTCGAACAACTGATCAAAAACATCCGTACCCAAGTTCTCATGACCACGCTGATCAAACCCTACACGCGTGTCAGGATCCAATACCTGGCCGACAAACTTAACGTGCGCGGCGCGCAGCGCGAAAAGGAAGTCGAGAATTTGCTCGTAACTCTCATTCTCGACGGTGTGCTTCCCAAAGGCTGTAAAATTGATCAAATCGGGAAAGTTCTAATATTGGTAAAAACATGTTTGCCCTAGTCATCCCGTTTATATATTTTTACCTAACAATTATTGCATGAGCCCATTCTTTAGGTATATATTTATGAATGTCATAGCTTCTCTCTTTAATAATCGATAAAAAGGTTTTTAGTATGATCATTTATAATATATTTTTTTTTATGATTTGGAATGTATTTTGGATTTTTTAATATGTTTAAACGTTATGTCTTTAGTAGCTTAGATTCAAATTTTGGGTTGTTTGATTAATCAAGCTAACTAATAATTACATATATGAGAGTTTCATTTTTCGAATTACAAGGTTTGGTTTAGTTTACTTTTGGGAAATGTTGACTTGTATTTATTTATGAATTATACCTATAGGGGTTTTTGTTTAGCATTTTTATTTACTGTCATATAAATATAATTTGAATGGATAATTTTTTTGTTATATTTTTTGTTTTTAATTTTAATTGTCTCATTCATTTTTATAATGTTCATACCTAGAATTACAATGTTTTACCTTTTATCACTTTGTAACTTTTGTAGGAATTATCACCCAATGAAAATATGTTTTACGAAGACACATCAATTCCAAATCTTCTGCCCCAACCTGATAATTTATCGCAGCAAAATGTCTCAAAAAATTCATTTGATTCCTTAAACTCTTATGGAGATACTAATTATGACCCCTGGTGTAATGAGAAGCAAAAAGAAGATAGTGATCATTATAAAACCTTACAGAAACTTAGTGACCGCATCCTAGAATTGCAGAAATCACTTATAAATAAAATATCATAATCAGTTTCAATGTCAACCTAAATTACCTTATATACATATTTTGTTTAAATTTTTGTTTTGTTTTATTTTGTATTCTGTTGCATTTGTATATAAAATATAGCCTCTGAGATATTTCGTGTTATTATCTTTCATGCCTTTTGCTTATTTACTCCATGAGTAACAATATGGGTGTGTCCTATTGAACTTTTAAAAATAATACTGGACAAAAAGAGCATCGTAAACGATTTTGATGTTTATATCGAATTTTCTTGCAAAGCGAACGCACGTTTATTTTTTTCTCAAAATTTATTAATTGGAATAACTAAATAAAAATAAAGTCTGTAATGCAATATTTCGTTAGTCTAAATATTTTATTACTATCCCAAATATAAAAGGCAATAATACCCAAAAAATAGTTAAACTTCATTTATGACACTTAATAACTAATATAGGCTAAATATTTTAATTGTATATTTGTAATCAGCGCCAAAATTAGCCAATATAAATGATGCTTAAGGTTGACCTAATTTTGTTTTACCGATTTGATTAGTAATAATGGAACAGAAAAATATAAATATTATTAGGCTAAACATACTTTATCATGTTGTTGTTGTTTTTAACCACTGCGAATTTCCAGTATGGATGAATTAGAGGTGTAGAGGACACACTCTGGTTTAAATTCTATTAAGCTACAATTAATTTAATAAAGTGCCTTAGCTGTAGTCCTAATTTACCCACGTAGAATAAAAAAAATTTAGACAAATGCTAAGCTGGGCCAGATACGACTCAAATTTTTAAAGATTTTTGTAGGTCCTTTATACGGCAAAAAAATTTTAATGAAGAGGCGAAAATACAGAAAACAAATATATGCATGGTCTCGAAAATTCTATAAACTGTTCAAAATTAACTGGGCCAAAATGGGTCTTTGTGTATTCTTTTATTAATTTTGAGACATGAAACAAAAGGTAAATCGGCCAAAAAAATAGTTTGAAATATAAATTTGTACAGCAAAAAAATGATATCAAAATTTTTTTTTAAGTTATGCAAAATTTCTATATTTTGGACCAATTTATATAATAGAAATTGTGAAAAATTGTAAACGGGTTTAAACAGAATGCAAAAATTTGACCCTTCCTACCACAAAATAAATAATAAACCTATACCGATAAAGTATTATTATCATCGGAACTCTTTTCAAAAATTTTTGTGCCCCCAATAAAATCTGATGACATGCATGTTTTTATGAATAAAATCAAACGGGTTACGATAATTAACAAATTTATTTCGTCAAAATTTAATTAAGGTTGACGTTTATTATCACCCTAATCAAAATTTTTATTTCGTATAAATTTGATTAGTTTGACATTTTTATTTGCACCCAAATATAATTTTTTATTAATGTTAAATAATATTTCTAAACCCATTATCAAAGTGGTGTTTATATTTTTCGCGATTGATTTATCTTTCATTTCTTCACCCTCTTATATATACGACACAAGAAAGCTTGCATTAATTGTCCTCTGCATTGAGATTAAAGTTGTTGTTATTTTCACTTAAATTATATGATTAAAAGGACTGTAAATTGTGTTTGTATAATGCTAGCGTCTAATTTTATTCTAAATTTCTACAATAATGTGAAAATCTAAATATATAATTATTCATATTTTTATGCACCTCCATGGGCCAATTTAAATGTTCTTGTTTTGTTTTTTAAATATTCATTATCATCATTGCCCGATCGTATCGGGTCAACATGAACGTCTCGTTGTTTTTCGTCCTTTATTGATAGAAGTTCCTCAGGACGCATGCGTTTAATATGACGTGGAACTATCGGGTCAATTTTGGGTTTTTGGTCCATCTTTGCTGTCACGTTAGAAATCTCCTCTTTTTCGTTTCTCCTTCCTGTCAAAGCTTTTTCGTGTTGGTCCTTAGTTATCCTGTTTTCGACCAAACGTTTGATTTTGTCCATCATTCCTTCCAGCCTATGTTCCCGTCTCCGGTGATCATTTCGTGACAATCGAGTCGTCGTAGCTTGTTCCTCCCTTTCTTCGCGTTTAGAAAGAGGTATGGCAGGAAGATCCCCGTCACTGGTAAGTTTAATAAGCTGTCTTTCACCTTCTTCCCCTACCGCTTGCTTGCGCGTCAACCCGAAATTCGTGGAACCCCCGACGAAGCTCGGATTGACGTTGAGCGAACCGCTCCCCAAAAAGCCGTATTTGGGGGGCGGCAGTGGTTTTTTGACCATTGGGGGTAACGGAGGTGGGAAAGGTCTTTTGTGATGGTGATGTGGATGATGGTGGTGGTGGTGATGATGGTGATGTGGCCTCTTCTTCTTGCCCTTTTTAGTCTTCGTTACTTTTTTGTGTTTCTTCACAATTTCGGTATACGTGTTAATTTCGTTCACTATAGTGGTCGTATCGTAACTGTCTCCACCCTGTCCCAGACCACCTGCGCCGCTAAGTAAGCCTCCCAGGATACGCCCTCCACCACCCAAGTTTATGAAGGAACCTGGTCCACCACCCAACCCCAGTCCCCCTAAACCTCCCCCATAGGGTCCGAGTCCACCGCCTAAACCTCCGCCTATTGCTGCCCCTAAGGGTAGGCCACCCGCGGCTCCTAAAGAAGACCCGATAAATCCGCCTCCCCCCATTCCTCCCCCAATATTTTTCCCGTACCCAAAGCCTCCTCCTCCACCCATTTGTCCTAACTTGCCCATACCCCCATATCCATAACCACCTCCCGAATACGGGCCTTGTTTTAGTCCTCCCATTCCTAGCCCATAACTCCCACCTCCTATGCCTCCGAGACCTGCTTTCCCAGATGATCCGAGCGGTGATGCTACGTGTAACAATCGGATCCACGCTAATTTTGGATGCTTTCGCTTCTTCTTCTTCTTTTTGTGCTTCTTTTTTTTAGGCTTAGGTGTCGTGGTCTTAGTAGTGCTCTTGGCCGTCGTAGAATCGGTAGTGCTACTCGTGTATTGGTCAAACATATCGTAAGAACCTCCGTGGTGATGATGATGACCGTGATGTTGCCTCCTTCCAAACCGTCCTCCCCAGGCACCCTGACCACCTAAACGGGAACCCCAAGGCATCGGTCCGCCAATCACGGATCCAGGAGAGCCTCCGAAAAATCCAGCCCCGCCAATCCCAGGCCTTCCGATTCCACTTCCTATTCCTATGCCACCCGCTCCGCCGTATCCACCCATACCAGAGTAGAGGCATTGTGCACTCGTCCACTGATTCTTCTTGCAGCTATATTAGTACGCGTAAAATATTTATTAGGACTGCGTATAGACATCATTCAGTTTTTCAAAAAAAAAAATCAGAGATTTAAAATTTTTTCTCATTGACATAAAACGCAATTTAATAAAATGTCGCCAATTTTTATTTTTAGCATTAAAAATACTTTTTTCATAAAAATGAAGGAAGTCTGAACGTGCTCTTTAATTAAATTTTAAATGTACTATTATAAATTTTATTTTGAGATGTTATGGTTTATAAATTATTTTGAATGAAAACTTTAACAAATAAAGTGGACTAATATCATTAAATATAATTTGAAAAAAAAAACATGAATTTTGGGGCTGATAAACTATAACCTGTATAAAATACAGAAATAAATTTATTTAACAAAATTAATATTAGAAATTTGTGGAATGTATGACTAAATAGGTTGAACTTACAGTGGAGGAAAAGGTATTTTAGGATTGGGCATTTGCGGTGGATAGTAATTGTTTGGAATAAGATTGGGATTTATTCCGCCACCCCCGTAATAACTTTGGGAGTCGCCTTGCCCTCTCCCGTCGACTGCTCCAATGAGACCGACTGTTTTGCCGACTATCGTAGGTGGTCTTTGCTTGGGAAGGATGATACCCCCTAGTCCGGTGGCCATACTTGGCTTTCTAGATACCTTGAAGTGTTTTTGTAGAAAAAAATAATTATTTAATTGTTATATGAATTGGTAAATTGTTTATACATTTATTTAATCATATTGCCCCCAAATTTAACAGGTGGTGCTAACAACTTAAACTATCATTATTTGAATATAGATAAGTCAAAAACACTTACATAAGTTAAAATCCAGATGAAAATCGCCAAATTTAGCATCTTTGGGCTTCGTTACTAATATCTCCTTATCATGTGTCAATGTTATGTTTAACAAAACTAGTTTTCCTATATTCCTTTTCTAAGAGCTGATTGTACGGTTTTATTTTAGAAAAATCAAAAATTTCACGGAAATTAAAATAATGTTAGAATATTTGGGGTGTGTGACTGTTAGTTAAAAAGTGAAAGTTTATAAGGGAAGTTAATGTGGCAAACCTAGTTGACCGAATTTTTATTTTCTTCATATACAGAAATGGAAAAATATTGTATTGCACTTTTTATCCGTCGAGTTATTCCAAGCGAGAAAACAGAAGAATGGGTTTAACATATTTTTGATTTAAAGTGCTCTTCACATAAAAACAAAGTCTTAAAATATCGGTTAAAAGCATTCAGTCTTTTATTCTGCGTTATTGTTATGTAAATTGATTCAAACTCATCATTTAATAATGATTACATAGGTATTGAAACAGGTAAAAATCATTCAGAATGTGTGTTTTTATTGAATTTACAAATGGTCTTTTTAAGTAAATATGGGTCATACTGAATTAAATGTGGAATGGGTAATTGGCTAATGTTTAAGAGACAGGTACCGCGCTGACCTTTTTGACTTCCCAACAATATTTGGGATAATTATGTCCTAAAGTTTTATAGCCTTAGGTAAGTTTGTGTAGTTTTGCAATAAAAACAACTTTTAATAGGGTGTTTTACTTAACTATATTTATATTACACAGGTCATTTTTTGAGAGTTATGAGTTAACTACAGAGATCAAACCTGCCATCTTAGGGAATATCAAATTAGTTTACCGTTTTTCCTAATCAAACTTAGTTAGTCAATTATAGACATTGAATATTTTCGAAAAAAAGGTTAAAAAACCAAAAAGATTCAAAAACAAAAATAAATTGAAATTTTATTTTTGCATATTTACAATATTTAAACTGTTAAATTCCAACTTCGAATATTTTTATTAAAGACTGATAATATATCGTGTCGTATTTAAGTTTGGACGAGAAATGTTTTGTATTATCTAAATGCCGATGTAAGAGCTTGATATATTATTAAAATTTATTTTTCAATATTTGTGATAAATATAAGTTACTAGGAATTTTTATATGCAAAAAAAAATTTAAAATTTATCCTTTTTAGGGTATATTTAGATCTGTCAATTTGGTCAGAAAAGGCCATTTTTCGTTATAGGCGGTAAGGAGCCAAAGACGGAAAAATCTAAGGAAAACGAAAAATATATATGGTGACATTGATATTTGTTGACCTGTGTTATAAAGCAAAGCAAGGGGCTTTGAAAGAAATTCTATTATTTTAAGCCCCAAAATAGAGATTTGGCATTTATTTCCTAATATTTGCCAAGTAATAAAGAAGGACGGAAATAAAAATTAAATTTTACAATTTTAACTATAAATTGTTATGTCGAATTGATCTCAAATTTTAAATTTATTTAATTATTGTCGTATTGCTGTTTGAAAATTCTTTAGTTCCAAGTCTAGGTTAGGTAGCTGACTAATACTTGACAGAGCTAAAAGGGGCCTCCCTGGCTAATGCCAGGGAAGTTTAGCAGGTAAATGGCCCAGGCCTTCTGGTTTTGTGAGGGTTGTAAAGCCTCTATCTTAGTTTTCCAGAGGAGACGGCGTCAATTCAATTAGTGTTATGGTATTGGCAGGGGGCTTTAATCTATTGACCCAGGGGTAAGTATTTTCAACGCACTCATTATCATCCCCCTAAAAAATTGGTAAAAATAATTACTTTGGCAAGAAAATGTATCAAATTATCCAATAAGGACTAAAATAAATAGTATGTTGGCAAAATTTTTTTTAATCAATTCTATAATCACATGATGAATTAATGCTAAAATAAAAAATGTTGTCCAATTTTATCCGCTTAATCTAAATAACATGAAAAAACATCTATTTCAAAATATTTAATGATGAACTGGCCCAAACTTTTTATAGTAATATTTCAAAATACATGGTGCATAAAAAATTTATATAAATAAATTTTGAGCAAAGGCTGAAGAGGGGGGTTGGCAGGGCCTAGCAAGAAACTTCTGGGGGGGGATACAAATAATGGCCCGAAAATTTTATATTGTAAGTTAAAAAATTTTGCTTTAATATTATCATTAAAAATCAGATTGTAGACGTAGTACCCTTTATTGTATGGTGATAAATTTATCATTTTTAGTTGTTTATAATTAATTAAAAAGAGAGCAAAATGAGTTTTAAAATAGTGGTCTGGCCGTAATTCTCTTTAATTTAGGCCCGGCCCGCCCGGTCCGTTTTTGACCCGTCGGCTCAGCCCGTTTGCGGACTGGCACTGGGCAGGCTCACGGGTCAAGATGATCTCTAATGCGAATACCGATTGCGCACGAATGGAGAAGAACCCGCTTCGCATTTTGTCTTTAGGGCACGTGCAAAGTGTGTTTTTATTTTCGTAAAATTTTGAAAATTCTGAAATTTTCAAAATTTTATTTTTTTCAAAATTTTTCCAAAAATTTTTTATTATAGAAAAAGCATTTTATGTGCATAAACTAAATTTTGCAACTTTTAATTTGCTTTTATTTCAAAATAAAATTTTTCAAAATTTTGAAATTTTCACAAAAATAAAAACTCACTTTGCACGTGCCCTTATTCACCCCCCCCCCCCACATCCTAGCACCTGCCTAATCTTATGCTGAAATCAAATAAAGTCCAATTCTATCATGCATGTAATTTTAAGGGCAAATGGAATTAAGGACAGAAATCCAGGAAAAAAAAAGATTGGGAACCAATGGCTCCCTAGAGAAATATTTTGGCAAATTCTATAGCCTTATCATAACATATTAATCTATAAATTTATGTCGATACCAATGTTTTAGATATATGGGAAGATGCCATGATAGTTTGTGACAATTGAACCAAAACTTTTCACAATACTGGGGATTCGAACCGGAAAATAAATCTATAATAATTTATATGAATTCAAAATTTTTTGAAGCTTTGTAGGCAGCACAGGAATTTAGGGGTTTGCAGTTTCGAGATATGAAATCAAGGAAATAAGATCGGAAATCTGAGACCTTTGGCGATATAAATTAGGACAAGCTATGAACGAGTTAATTTAGTTTAATATTTTAAAATTGATAAATTGAAAACGCAAGCGGTACCTTTCAAAATTTACCTCCCTTTAAGAGATTAAATCGGGCCATCATATTAGAGCCCGGCCTGCCCAACATATGCTCAACTTAGGGCTGATCATGTAAAACGGCCCAAACTGTTTATATTTTTAGCCGGCCGGATATACAAATACGTTAATTGCTAGCAAATTGGATATATTGTCTCAGAGTAGTACCCTTAATCGTGCAACAATAAATTTTTCAGTCGTTTCTAACGGTAGCTAATTAAAATTAAGGCACGGATAGAAAATTAGTCCCCTTGAGCCCGACTTTTTTAATTTAAGGCCGCACGGTCTACACCTTGGCCCGGCCCAAAAAATTTAAGGGTCGGCATTGGGGGGCGGGCTTTCGGGTCTCGATATTGATCCCCTAACATATTTGATGGGTCCGGTGTGTTCCTACCAAAATATAAAATTTAAATAAATTTGAAAATACATTTTGACATGTCCATTCGCCCCACGTATCTGATACTGAGTAGGCCATACACTTGTATTTTTCTGCATTAGCCCTAATTACCCAAGGGACTTAAAAGAAATTTACTTTCGTTCCCATCTATATATGATACTGCCTACATTCATCGCTGGAAAAAAACACTATGTAATCTTTGAAGGGAGTACTTATTTTTTTTTCTCCAGAAAAGCCAAAGTTTTGAGATGTAGCGAGTTTGATAAGCGCTCACGACAATTTTTTTACGACATCATTCCTCGAACCCCGTTCAGAAATTTTGTTTGGACTTACATCTATATAGATGTATTGCCAATTTGAAACTTTTTTCCCTTAAATTTTAAAAAATAGCAACAAAAAAAGAAACTTTACCATGTCAACAAAGATAAATTAATCAAATTAATAAAAGTAAATTTTGGTGAAATTTATAACTGGTTTGTGACATAAAATTAATTGAAATAAAACTTCATGAGGTCTCAATCAAAAATTATTGCTTTTCAATTTGTAAAAATAAAAACTAGTTTTCAAATTTTATTCTTTTGTAATATTATAAATATGGAAAAAAAACATTTTGGGCTAATTTAAAAAAGCATTTTAAAATAAGAAGAGTGGATTATTAAGTTTTTAGGTTGTTAAAATAAGAACTTTTGTTTGTATTACATTAATTGGCCTTCGAATCAGATTTTCCGAATTGGCAGTCATTTTTATCAAAACGGAATTAAAAACTACAGTATTGCATTTTGATTACAAGTGTAATAAACGCTAGTATTTAAACGAGCGAGCCAGAATATTTGAGCCGGCCCGGATGGCTTGTATAATATTTCCGATTTTCAATCAGTGAAAAATTTAAATTCCGGACCGTTCTAAAATTTTTATCCTCGGCCCGTCCTACACTTAATTCCATTTAGCGGACCGGGCCAACGGCGCTTGGTGAAAAGCATTTTTTTTTGCTAGGTAATTTTTAAGAAATTTGCATGACGGTGATTATTTATATGAATCTACACCACACCCATATTTTGTAAGTAGGTCGCAAACTGTTTTTTGCATGTTTCATGCCCCTAAAAAAACCTAACTGGGGCGCCTCTTGGGGCATTCTCGTTCAGCCTACTCCATGAAGATCAATATCGCGTTATGGACGTTTGAAAGCAAGCTTTAGGGGCCTTGTGAATCTTTTTTTTTATAAGGTTAAAAAAAACTTTTTTTTAATCAGTATTAATAAAAACAATAATAATAATTAACCGTGTTAAATACAATTAATAAATAATGTGATATTCAAAAAAAATTTAAATCATTTCATCATAAAGTCTTTTTAGCATTATCTTTTTAGCAAGTAAAACTCCTTCGCTGCATTATTATTAAACTTTTTACTAGGTCAATTATCGCGACTTGTTATTGTATATTAAATCAAATAAGCATTATTTATGAAATTTGTGTCCAATAAGCCCTTCATTTGACCACTTACCTAATAACGCGTTCAGAGTCCATTCGTTTTTAGAAAGAAAGAAAAATTTAAAAATTCTGAATAATTAAAATAATTTGAGTTTTTACATCGTAAATTATCATTGTTTTTACAATATAACACTCGGAGCAATTGCTCTAAGTATATTTAAAAATCTTGATAAATTTATATTGTAAATTTATATAAATATAGCTGATAAATCATATCAACAAGACTTTAAAAAATTCTAACCCTTATAAAAAAATTTCACCATTGGACCAATATTTTTTTTTAGATAATTTCAAAATAAATTAGAAGGCAATAATGTGAAAACAAAAACTCTCCTATCAAGCCATTTCCAATGCCACTAAGTTTAAGGCCATCAGAATTTCGGTTTATTTGAGTTAAAGGTACAATGGCCTCGGCTTGGATTAAATTTTTACCTGTATTTATAAAACCACCCAAATTTTTATATCTAGTAAAGTGTGATCTCTGACAAGGAACTAATTAACATAAATTTGCATTTACCTGTCAAAATAACCGCTTATGTATCGATAACTATAAGTACCAGGCTACCAGAGCTTATTTTTTATGTGGAAATAAACAATGTGCAAAGTTAAACCAATTTTAGTAGGGTTCTAAACACTTAAAAATTTTCAAAAATTTACAAATTGCTTTAGCAATTTACAGCAAAGATGTGCTTGCATAATTTAGAGGGATAAAAGCTCGAATTCCCTTCAAAGAAGAGGCCTTTATTCCTTTTTTTTTTTACAAATTTGCTACTCTTTCTCGCAAAGATACCAGGCATGATATATTATGTTGAATACATTGCTTCTAAAATGCAAAAATTAATTTATTTTCTAAAACCGCATAAAACTTTAAACCAAAACTTTATAATTTTTCGTCCTATCTAAAAATAGAAATTAATCGTCACAATCTCCTCAAAATACAGCAAAAAGAATAAACTGCAATTAGAAATCGTCGATTCCTAAAATGGACAGAATGCTTTGTATATTTCTTGTATTCATAAAAATTCTCAATTTCCAATTGATAAAAGTAGGAATTATTTTTGTTTAATTAAAAATTGCTTATCAGCTATTGGATGCCTTAGAATGTAATTTCTAATTAGTTATATTCAGCTTATTGTCGAGTGCTTTCATCTACAGGTTAGGCCACGCGCAAAGTGAGTTTTTATTTTCGTAAAATTTCAAAAATTCTGAAAATTTTATTTTTTTTTATAATTTTTTATTTTAGAAAAAGCATTTTATGTGTATAAACTAAATTTGGCAACTTTTTAAAAATTTGCTTAAAAATTTTGAAAAACTAACCTTGTACGTGTGGCCTTATATAAGAAAAATTAGAATAAAATATTTAATAATTTTTTTTTCTTTCTTTCCTAATTTTTGCAAATTAAACGCAGCAATTATGACCTTTCATTTTAAAAATTGTACGTTATTTAATTTACCATTAATAACAGTTTTAATTCAAAGGGCGAGCCCAAGAATATAAATTTTTTTAAGTCGGTTTGGCAGGGCTAACCGGAAAATTTTGACCCGTGTATATCGTTAGTAGACTACACATTTATTGAAGCTGCTTTTTAACTTACTAAGATTGTGGACCCTGATTGATGAGTCGAAAGTGATAAATCATATCGAGTTGCTAGCAGGCTACGTTTTTTGCCTATTGACTTTAAGAAAATGTTTAAAAAGCCTTATACAATTTTTCAATATTTGGATGAAAGAACCTATAATTTACTAAAAATTGTCATATGTCCCTACGCGGCTTGTATTTCTCTTTTGGACTGACAGGCTCACTAGTATATCTAATCTAACCCGACGGTGATTGGATTTTTTTGGTTAAAAATTATGATGGGCATTACCTAACTCCACAGGTGGGAACTCGTACAAATAAAGTTTTAATTCTAGTTTGAATTTATATGACCCTTAACATTGGCATCACTTGCTCAAAAATAATAATGAACGGGGACTTAAAGTTTACCATTATTTATGTCCTTATGGGTATGTTCATAGAAAATTTGTTTGTAAATACCAAATAATAGTTTTTTTTTTCATTTTGTCAAACTCTAGCCAAAATTTAATCTGAAATTTTGCAGCTAACAGGTCAACAATTTTTTGAGAGTTATGAGTTAATTATAGAGATCAAACCCGCTATATTAGGAAATATCAAATCCGTTTGCCGTTTTACCTAATTAAATTTAGTCAGTTATAAACATTGAAAATTTTAGAAAAAAGGTTAAAAAACCAAAAAAGATTCAAAACAAAAATAAATTGAAATTTCATTTTTGCATATACATATTTAAACTGTTAAATTTCAACTTCAATTAATATTTCATTAAAACCCGATAATATATCGTGTCGTATTTAAGTTTGGACGCAAAATATTTTGTATTATCTAAATGCCGATGTTAGAGCTTGATATATTAATAAGAAAATTTTTTCATTATTTGTGATTAAAAATATAAGTTACAAGGAATTTGAATATGCAAAAAAGATTTTTAAATTCTTTTTTGTTAGGGTATATTTAGATCTGTCAATTGGTCAAAAAAAGCCATTTTTTGTTATAGACTGATCTAAGGAGCCAAAGACGGAAGAAACTAAGACAAACGAAAAACATATATGAGATTAGGCCATTGTGGGGATGCATTCTTTTATGTTTTTATAAAATTTTTTTAATCTCTTGTTGGACATTCATGATATTAAATATCAAAATTGTTTTGTCGAAAAAAAATAACCTTAATCCAAAAAGAAATGTGAAATTTTGCATCTAAAAATCAAAACGAATTATATATTAGTATTAAAATCGTTCTATGCCCTTCATTTTAATAAAAACGGCATTTTGTCGAAAATAACAACTTAGAATAAATTTTTCTTATCAAATGGGATAACATAGGACAACAAAGTGTCAACTTTTGCAAAATAAAACCAGAGTTTATTTTAAAAGTGCCCTAGCTCGTAACAAATTTTTGTATTATATCTAGCTTCATTTCATAGAACGTTCCCAGAACTAACCCTCAGCCCAAAACCTCTATATATTCCTAATCCTTCGAGATTAATGGGCATTGCCTTTACCCCCAAATTAAAAACAAATGATAAAATAAAACAGAAAAAATTTTTTTTGGAAACTAAAAATAAAAATGGCACGCGACAAGCCAACGAGGTGCACGCAAAGTCTTGTATTTGCAATGCTACGTTTTCCTATCTAATGTACTTGATTTTACGAAAACTGGTTTGGAAAAATTGAGTAGTCCATCTTTTTGAGCCATTTCAGTAGCACGAGAGGATAAAAAAAAGATTGATTAAATTTCAAAAAAAAAATTTTTTTAGAGAAATTTATTTGACAACTAAAAAGGCGTAAGTCACTGTTTTTTTATGAAATATTGGGCGAAAAACTCTTGATGAGAGAGAGGGATTTTGGTGCTAACATTCAGCGAAATCCTTTTTATTTCATCGATATTGTGTCGTCTTGTTTTCATTTAAATTTTTCAAGACAAAATTATTTAGTTTGAATTTTAACATCTAGCCTTTTCCTATACTAGAAAAGGGATTGATGTCTCACTAATATACTATTCTGCATGCGTACCCAAATACCTTACTGGATTTAGTCGTGAGACAATTTACGTAACATCAAAAACTTCATATTTAAATTTATTGAATGTATTAAAAAAAAATTATTTAGCCAAATTTATATTCTCTTTTTTCCTTAATGCTTTCTCCTGCATTTTATTTACCCTTGAACGCCGTCTAAAGCGAAATTTCAAAATTGAATAATGAATTTTAGTGTTTTATTAAATTGCGCCAGAATATATATACCTAGGCAATGAACCTCGTTGAAATTTAAAAATTTTGAAGACTATCACGTAGTAAAATATTATCATAAATTTCTTAAAAAAAATTTTTTTTTATGAAGGGCACGTGCAAAGTGAGTTTCTCATAATATGGAAATTTTCAAAATTTGAACGGAAGTGATTTTTGACGAATAAAGCGCAAATTTTTATAAAATTGCCAAGTTGAATATATCACATTTAATGCTATTTTCCAAGATAAAAAATTTTTAAAAAAGTATTATAGAAAGAGAATTAATTTTTTAAATTTTCAGAGTTTTCAAAAGTTGAAAATAAAGGCTCACTCTTGCACGTGCCCGAATAAACGATTTCGCTCCAATTGATTAACATAAGAAAATAAATCTCATATGAAATATACTCATTCACTTGAGATTGATAAAAACATATTTTTTAACTACTTTTTAAAATCCTTTTGAGAATGCCATGTCCAATTTTTATTCATTCATTAGCATTTTAACTTTAAAAGCTTTTATGGGACCGAATAGTACTTTTAAATGAACACAAGTGAAAAAAAAAATTTGTTTTTTTTGAATTTTACACCAAAAATTTGCTCCTTAGATAAGCTATATATTAAACATATCAACAAATGTTAATTTTTGTTTTATGTAATGATGACCTGTGCATAGGCGAATAAAATTTTGTGCCCTCATCAAACTCGCATAGGTCTCGTCACCATATATTTTGGCTTTATTCGCAAAAGTGTTTTAAATTTGCTTAACCCGCGATTAGCACTGTGGGGTCCATATGGACCCCAGCACATATATTAGGCTAAATATTTGTGTTTTCTTAAATGTTTAATAAACAAAACTAGTAATTAAAATTTGGTCTAAGTCTAATGACAAATTTTTTTTAGAATTTAGAAACTGAATTGGGGTCCATATGGACCCCACCCTCTCAATTTTAATGTTGAAACCAATGTTATTTCCTCTATTTAAATTTAAACTTGAATAATTGCAACCGTATATTCTAGTTATTTTTTAAATAATTTTAATTATTAAGTATACAAAATGTTTGTATTGTTAATTGGTATGAATCATTTTTTTTCTTTAAAATATCTAGTTTTTATGGTAAATAATAGCCAAAAATAATTTTTGTAACAAAATATTTTTTTTCATGAAACTCTCTAAATATGTTCTACTAAACGTAAAAACACGATTTGATCAATAATATTGATACATATATTGACATGATTTATTTAATGTAATATGGAAAAATAAAAATTTCAATTTTTCAGATTTTTTTCTACTTTGTGTCAAATAAAATTTGCAATATTCATTAATGATAACTTATTTAGTCTAGAATTAAAGAGCACGTATTTCTCTTCAAAATAATAAAGATCACAGTTTAAAGTTATAGAGGTTTAAAATTGGGGTCCGTATGGGCCCCACCATAGCATTCGCGTTACAAATTTCTCACCCTACCATTCGCGGGTTTAAAGAATTTCTGCTGTATTTTACATTTTCAAAATGTGCAAAACCCTACCTTTAACAATTTTTTTGGCCAAACTCATTTATAAAGATCTTTAATAAAAAAAAAATGACAGTTTAACGGTCTTTTTTAATTTCAAAATTTATTGAGCAAAAACATATCTAAAATGTTTCCGTGATTGCTATTTGAATGAAGAAAAACGAATAAAAGAGTTATGGATCCTAAAAAGTACATATTTTTTGTCTTTTAAGAAATGTGATAATGGTGGTCTAATATATGACGAAAAACGACAAATAAATTTGATAATAGAACATAAAATACTACTAGAATCAGTTACTTTACCTAATTTTGTATTCTTGTCAACATGTATTATAGATACAATAAATATTTGACACAAATAAAGCGAATGATTAATAAGACTATGAAGAAATACTATAGTTATTTAAACAAAATAAAAAACCCTTCGGGTAGGGGGTTTCCATAAAAAAAAACTAACCCATATTGGGAAAGGGGGGGGGTGTTTTGGGGTTTTCTCTTATTTTTTAAGGATTTCCCCCCGAAAAAACCCCGAGAGTTATTTTTTCAACCTATAATATTAGGAAATTAAAAAATAGCTATTTACAAGGTTTCGTTCCTTATTTTGTCATTAGAGGTTATAATAGACCCAAATGTCCGCCCACCCTGGTGCCAGACCGAGTGAAAAACAAGCCGGGCTAGGAAAACAACATTTTGTACAACATAAAAAACGTCTTTCAACAATTGTTTCTCCTCGCATTGGAAAAAACATCGAAAAAAAATTAATTTCATTTTTCTTTTCAAAAAAAAAAAAACAAAATTTTATTTTGAACGTGCCCTCACGTAAAAATGGGTATTTCCTCCCACTGGGTGTGGGGCCGCTTAAAATTTATAACACAAAATAAGGAATAGGATTAATGAAAAATATGACATTCTATTCTGTAGGAAATTTTGTGGAACAAACTCTAATTCAGGTAATTTATGATTATGCATAAAGAAGTGATGGGGTTAAAGGTTTCTGTCTCTTTGTGGAGCCAATGAAATAACGAAAATAAGCCACATATCTCTATAATATTATATTTTTTATTTTATTGAATATGGTGTGACTTCTTTGAATCCACTCTCTCTCTCCCGCTTTGATCACCGAATTATAATCGGCGCCCCGGCAATTCACACGATGATTACAGTTATTTAGTTTTATAAACATTGTCAATAAATAACTGGCTCTAATAGCAAAGCGCGCGCGCCAACTTTTTTGGTTATCCAAAAAAAAAGACTGGCCCCAGTCCTTTGATAGTTGTTACACTTAATGTATACATCGTGTATATACAATAAATGTCACACGGATTCACGCCACTATATTATGTAAATGAAGTTGAGACTCTGTCCTTCGACCGTTTTAGCCTTCCAAATATGAACAATTGGAAAGTGGGATAGGGAAACATAGGGGCAGGGCGTTTCATAGGTATCATACTGGAAGGAGGTCACCTGAAAAATAATATCTAAATTTGCACCAAATTTTGATGAGATTTAAAGTAAAGCGGAACTGAACTGGTTCAAGGTCTAGCAATAGCCCCGGACAATTAACTAGTTGTTGCTTATTTTGTCGTATATATGTTGAACGTCTTGATATTGCTTAGCGTTCGGTGTCGTTAGATAATGCCTGGACATTAAAAACGTTTATGCCCTAAGCAGGCACGTAGGCAGAACTTTTTCTAAAGGGGGGCAAGAAATTTTAGGAGAAAAATTAATGAATTAGATTGTTGCTTAATGAATGATCATATTAAGACTAGCATAAAACATTTATTTATATTGCATCATAATTAAATTAATGTATGACATAAATTCAAGAAAAATTTTATAAAGAAAATAAAAATATTTAAGAAATTGATATTCTTCTAGGATCTATTGAAAACCACTCTAAGGTTTGATCTATTAATTCAGTGTTATCTATTATGTCCTTATGTATGGCAAGCAAGCACAAGGATGATAATCGATCATCGCTCATTTGAGATCTTAAATATGTTTTTATGCGCTTCATGGTGCTAAAGCTTCGTTTAATTGCAAAATCAATATTTAATTTATATCAACCAAAAGATACATAAATATCAATTATAAAATAAATTATAACATTAAAATATACTTTTTTCTTAGAAAGCTCATTTTCTATGGTTTTTTTGAGGAAATAGTCAAAAATTTTGTTCTGTTTACCGGTATTCATAGATTTAAAAAATCAGATGAAAAAACATCAGTTTTAATATATTAAATTTGAAAATTATTTTATTAATATGGGGTAACCTATTAACAAATAATTATCAAAGTTTTCATATTAGATTATGCTTAAGATATTTTTAAACACTTGGCGCATAAATTCAATAGTAAAATAAAAAATTTAATTATTATAACAAAAAGTACATTACTATTTTATATTTTATATAGATAAAACATTTACAATTATGAAACATAATTATTAAGTTGTATATTACATGTTTATTTTATTATGACAAAAACACGTAATAGTACTTAATGATAATTCAGAAAACTTAAGCTAAATTTTTATATTATAATTGTACAATATATTTTTTTAAGCAGCAAAATTGCCAAAAAATAATAAATATACCAGCATATATTCCGATATCTGTTTAATAAATAAAAATTAGCGTTAAATTGCACAAAAAAAATTAAAAAGCTATTTCTAAAGGGGGGCAACGGCCCCCCCCCCTGCCCCCCCCCTCAATACGTCCCTGGCCCTAAGCTCAAAAAGGTTATCTCACTCATTTCTCTCAATTTGCTGGCTGCGGACAAACGAAGTCAATGGATCTTCCTTTCCAGCACCTAGATAAAACCGTTGTAAAAATATTAAGTGCGTTAAGCTGTTTAAATAACCAAAAAAATTAACGGCATAAATATATATTAATATAATTTTCTAATATACAATATACGTTTAGCATTAAATCAAAAATTGGCAAGCTGGCCACTAAAATTATATCCATTGTGTTCAATTTATAAAAATTTGTTGAAACCAGATTACAGCCTTATATAAGCACGCTTCAACCGCCTTCAGTTAGGTGCTTGTATGATTATTTTGGCTCACAGTCAAAGTTTAGTATTTTTTTTGATCTTATATTAACCTTAAATCTAATCCGAACTTTCTATAAATATCCTTAGCCTTTCACTTACCAAACTCTAACTTAACCACTAGGACATATCCAACCCCAATCTAATAGATAGATGCGGTATTAGTAGAAACGCATTTTTGTGCATTTATGCTGTGGGCACTTTGTAATTATTAATGAACAAAGTTAAAGGACTTTCTTAACCTAAGTTTTTTTGATATGAATGAGTGAGTTTTTTAAATTATTAGTTCTTAGAGTGCCACCCTTGAGTAAAAAATAACCAGCTCGCTCTCATAATTTTTCAGCAAAATGAGTCGAACTCACTCGCCTGTCATACGCGTTTAACAATGTGAAAAGAACACTTTTTGCACATATGAGACTACTACGATTCTTACTAATGTTTTATTAGCTCCTCGAGTATTGATTGTTTATAACAGAATTTCAGTACAAAAAAAAAGAGTCGAATGAAAAGTTATGCATTTTGGTCACCAAAGCTAAGAAATCATAATATGGCAGTATAAAATAAAATTAGGTGTACAACCTCATTAAAATTGGCAATACTCCAAAAAAATCTTGATTTAGATTTAAGGTTTCCCAAATCTAATAATATTCATGTGTTATGTCAATGTCACTCAACTGAGGAATATATATTTCAAACATATAAGTAAGTTCATTAATATATTCCACTTTCAAGCTAACTTGATGCTCCTGTCCTAAATTTCCATTCATTTTCTTTTACCCTGATAGGATTATTCCACATAGGAAGAACTTATTTGTGTTGTTAAAAATATTTGTGGTCGTGATTCGGATGGATATAAATATGTCTGCCTAACAAATTTGATCGACTCAACAAATTATATGAATTTTAGCAGTTCAGTTTGGGGGTGATCCAAGTTTTTTTGATAATCATCAGTTTGTTGGTATATTCAATGTTTTATAAAAACCAATTGACGTTTAAATCTGTAACAACACCACCAACCGACTAATATATCTCTTTGATTAGAAAGATCGCTTTAATGTCCTCTCGTTTTCCATTTTGTTATCGTAGAAGCGCGATCATCGTAAATCAACATTGTTGGTTAGACACCCCATAAAACAAAATAATTCAGGCACCATTATTTTATTTAGAGTGTCCTGTACAGTACGTACCCCATACTAATCAATAATTTTGGCCGAAATGTGAGTTTCCCCCTTCATTTTGGCGACAAAATGACATATGGGTAATTATATTTTTCGGTTCTCGCTCCTTTTTTCGTTATACAACTATATAAACTTGCTGTCCATCTGTTGAAGGGCCATTATATCATTTCATCGTTTTCTCATAGTTAGCACAAACTATTTGCACGCACGTTCTCTGTTGTACACCACTCTCAAGATTTAAGGCCTTGAAAGACCCAGTCTTAATTTGTCCCCTACGGTAGTTTTATCAACCTTTTCTGTGGGCCCGCACAAGGCTTCGCCCAAAATATACGACATTTTTTTAAATTATTATTTTAAGACAAACGTTTAATTTCAGGCTTACATTTATAAAAATTTTAATTTTTTAAATTTTTTTTTGTAATATTTATTTTTATGCGCGTTCAAACTTCAATAATTTTTTTTATTGTATAAATTTGGAAAATCCAATAATATTAAAATATTTAATTTCTTTTTTTTTTTGAAAATTTTTCAATTTTTTTCGGTAAAATTAATTTAGATGCTAATAATCATGATTGGCTACTTTTTGTTAGTATGCCCTTATTGTCAAAAAGTAAATAATTTTAAATTTGAATTAAGTGTGAACGCGACTTTAGCAAAAAGTTTATTTTAAACGCGTATCCTTATCAAAATTATTATATTTTTAATTCGAATCGAACACCATTACTCCTCCCAATATTGCGTCCAAAGCATGTGCCCAAAAAATGTGGCATCTAGGGCGAAGGGACAAAATTGTTTTGGAAATTCTTCAAGACGACGCGTAAAAAAAATTATGAAGCGATTAGTGTAAGTACTTTTGTTTGGGAAAAAAATGGTGTCTCCTACGTCCCCGTTTATTTCAGCTTGCGTGTTGTGGTAAATGAACGCGAGGTACAAATCTCATTTCCTAAAAAAAAAATAATTTTCGCCGACAATTTTTTAGGCGTCAGGATTTGACCTCTGATTTTATTTATTTGTTTTTTCACGCTGAGTTATTTGGAAAAAATATTTTATAATCATATTTTTGCAGTCTTGTTACAAAAATTAGAGGGATTTGAACATGCTCGAGAATTAAAATGACACGACTATTATTAAATATATTTGCATTTTATTCTTTTATACCTATTTTAGCTCAAAACAGATTCTAATCAATAACTATATGTAACAATTGCCAAAAATCGTTTACGGGTCAATTAGTAAGCAATATTGAGTGTAAAATCAAAAAAATTTACATGGTAAATGTCGGGTTATTACCATTTTTCACGGTCATGATTACCTTGACAGAAATAAGATGGAGTAGCCTGTCTGATGCAAATACCGGTCCTAAACGATTTGAAACCCATTCCATATGTTACATACCTCTACTAACCGCTGATAAATCCACTCTACCAGCTTTACATGCCATTTGTCAAACAAAATCTCTCCATGCTCCCGTCTTAATTCCACGACAAGTCCTATATGATGGCTTACACCGCGTGAAGAGTCTAACTTTTATCGTTGATGACACAGTCAATATTACAATGGAATCAGCTACAAATGCCAAAACTATTCATAACACTTCATCATATAACTTTAATATTTCTCATGTTGGCTCTCAGACCCCTCTAGCCAACTCAATTTATAAAAATAACGATTCCTTTATTATCTATCCCGATATATACAAGCTCATTGAAGCACTGCCGCAGCTCGAATCTCTCGATATATCTAAATTCTTGACAAAATTAACAGTTAATTCCGGAAATTCTCATAACTTACAACGCATAATACAAAGCGTACATGGGGAAGTTTTGCGGTTAAACATGTCATATAACGGGATATCGTATATTTTGGCAGGTACTTTTACCAATAATCTCAGGTTGAGAGAGTTGGATGCATCTCACAATAAACTTCACAGCATAGACCCCGACACATTTATGCTCCCTTCCTTGTACGTGCTCAATTTAAGCTCAAACGGGCTCACGGTTTTATACGCAAACACCTTTGCGAACATGCCTAGCCTCAAAACCCTTATACTAAGTCATAATCGATTGGTTCAGCTAAAAGCACCTATCTTCGGAGGTCTTCCTGGGAAGACTCTGGAATTTGGACTATCCCAAACTGCAAATCATTCTCCTAAACATGTAGAAGTGCTAGATTTTAGGGGTAATCAAATTACGAGAATATCACCCCTCGTATTTGACGATTTAAATATTACCCAAGTTTTGGACTTATCTGATAACCTTTTAGCGAAAATCGAGGATATCAATCCCTTCCTTACCCGAATACCTCACATTACGTTGCTCAAGTTAAACGGAAACGCTTTTGAGGTCCTAACTCCGTTCAGCTTTGACGGAGACCTTTCGATAACCGTCTTACAGTTGACGCATCTCAAGAAGTTAAGATACGTTGAAGATAACGCATTCTATGGTTTAAGGCGCCTAAGGAAACTCAAATTATCACATAATCGACACTTTAAACACATCGCCTCGGGTGCTTTTCACGGTCTCGCAAACCTAGAAGAACTTGACTTAAGCAGGAATGGGCTAGAGGAATTGGATCATTCAATCGTGCAGCACCATTTACCATCGTTGGGATTTTTAGATATACAAAATAATCAGTTGCTCTGCGGTTGCCAAGTTGCCTGGATCTATAAGGTAATTTATGCATATATTATTATAGCCGATTTGAACGCTTTTTAAAATGTAAAAAATATTTTTAAAAAGACCACATAATTTTGAAAGTAAATAGTTTTAAAGAGTTCGATAACCATTGCCTGTGTATCCATTGTCAAACTAATTGATTACAAATTGATTGAAAAGCACTCAATTAATTGTATAATGTTTAGAAAACATCCTTTTTATTAAAAATGGATTTGTTTCGTTACCAACGGGAGAAAAGTAATAAACTAAATGCCAAATTAGCCATAATTGAAGGGCAAAATACATTAATACGATTCCAGTATAGATATTTTTTTATTTTAGGCACTAATGCATCGCGACTTGGTCATATCAGTGGCTCCAACGGATTTACTACTAACTTGTTTTCCAAATGACACGATCAGTAACAACGGCCCCAAATTAATCAGTCGCTTAAGTCCTTATATTGCATATAGCCCAACCATCCCAGAACATAATAGTAACAGAAGTTTGGTGAATCTAAATCTAAATCAAACTTATAGAAATTCTAGCTTACCTCTCTTTAAACAAATTGATACGAATACCACCTCAATTTGGTATTACAACAAACATGGCACTTCAAATGAGACAACCTTGTACGATGATGCACTGAATGAGAGTGTGTCAGAGCCCTGGGTACCTTACCACCCGGTAATGTCAAAAGACGTTCTCCGACACATGCGGGGTGCTCACATGCCCTCGAAGTGTGAACCGGCTGTGAGGCATGACCTATTACAACCTAGGTTGACGGTGCCGATAGGCCATCCAATCGCGCTACCTTGTAAGACCGCGGGTAGTCCAATACCACGAATCAATTGGTACAAGGCGCAAGCAAATGGGTTTATGGAAGAAATTCCATCTTTTAATTTAATCCTAGATAGCAATAATTATTATTATCATTTTGATGATACTAACCACGTTGCCAGTAACCGTCACCATAGCGATAAACGGCGACGTATAGATGGTATAAATAAATTTGACATCGTCCTTGACAAATTCCTGAACGGCTCAAACTCGCTGCAAGCCATAAACGTTGCAGGAACCTTATTTTACCGTGTTTCCGTCGTAGATTTAGCACAACCGGTTATAAAATTTAAATGCGAAGCTATAAATGCGTTTGGTAAGGCCTCCTACACCGTTTCCATGGCAATAAACGTGGATAACCTACGAATTAGGGTAGTTAAAGCAACGGCTTCCAAAATATTTATACGTGTAATGATTATTGATGAGAATGAACTTATCGGGTCAAGGTCAATCGGCCTGGGGTCAAACTCAAAAGATCATCGTACAACTCAAAATGAGAGTGAAAGGATCAATAAAAGTTTGGCAAGAGAAGATTCGCATTTTTATCATAATTATTTCGCCACCTATTTCCAAACCGTAAAGGCTCATTTTGATGCGCCGACGAAATTGGGAATTCTGCAATCGCCAGATATTTCACCGTTTCAGACTACTTTGAACCGACAAAATCTTGTAGCCGGAAAAATATTTTTTATAAATTTGGCGGTCGTGATTTACAAAACTTTCGACAAGAATCCTCATGACCTAAATGGGTTAACGCCGCTCAAAACATATGCGATCCATGAAACAACAGATGAAAATTTACCCATAATTATTGATAATCTTGCGGTTGCTACTACCTACCAGGTGTGCTTAGCGATAGTAAATATAAGTCCCGGTGGAGTCCAGCAACATAACCTAGATCGAAGAAGGTAAATTCATATGGGGGCACGTTCAAAGTCAAATATTAAAATAACAAAAAATTTATTCGTTTTTTCTAATGTCGAATAACATTAAAAATATGACGTTTTTAAATATATCTGTGATATAACCTTTATGAACCTCGTTCTGTACTATTAGTTTAAAATAAACATTTTGAACGGCCTTGAGCAGTTTTTTATGTTAGGGCACGTGCAAAGTGAGTTTTTATTTTCCTGAAATTTTCAAAATTTTGGAAAAAAAAATTTTTGTAATAAAACGCAAATTTTTAAAAAGTTGCCAAATTTTGTTTATGCACATAACTATATTTCTTAAATAAAAAGTTTTCAAAAAAAAATTTGAAAAAAATAAAATTTTCAGAATTTTCAAAATTTTGCGAAAATACTCACTTTGCACGTGACCTTACATGAGGAGAACAATTTTATTTTTAACGTTTGGACATATAAATTTGGGCTGTCAAATCTTTTATCATTAAATGGAAAAAGTTTTTGGCTGAGATCAAAGAGTCTAATAATATAACTAAAAAAGTTAGACTTTAATTTATCAAAATATAGAGAATTTTAGGTTATCAAAATTATTCTTTTTGTTATTGCTGTAATATTCTGTTTATTTTGTCATATACGGATATTATAAATAGATCTTTATTCAGTTACACAAATTATAATTAAAATGCTATATTACATTTTTTTAACCAATATTAATATAATAATTTCTAAAACCATTGGAAGATTTATATAGAGAAAAAGTAAATTATCCTAACTTTCCTCAAAAATACTTAAAAATAAAAGGTTCAATTAACGTAATGTATTTCTTATAAATTAAAAATCACCTTCACTAACTTAAATTAGAAACACACCTCTATTAAAAATTCTGGGAGTAGTAATTAATTGGGGTGTTCCATATTTTATATTATTAAGAACTTCTCTCAATGGTCCTCATTTTACCGCGCTAAAAACATTCCCAAAGGATCGTGAATCCGTAATACAAAAGCTATGCGATATATCGGAATCCAGGAACTGTAGTAACTACTCGAACTCTAAAACGATTAAGGGAATGCACCTCTTGGATTGCTCAAGTGTTCGAACACAAGTCCCCTCTGATGGTAGTACAAACAGCCGTTGGATGCACCCGGCTCAAGCTAATAAAATGCTGCGTTATATCCCACCACGACCGACGGGCATCAATAAACGGTACGACTTTACTATGGCTTAGGCCACGTGCAAAGTGAAGTTTTGAAAAAAAAAACATTTTTTTTTATATTTTTTTTTATTTGTCGAATTATATAAAATATAATGTTGCGTTAGATAAAAATTAATATATTATTTTACTTCAATAAATTTATAGAAATTATTTATTAAAATTTATTTTATTGTATATCCATCCTTTAGTTTTAAAACGGCGTTTTGTCGAAAAATTAAAATTACTTTAAACGATATTCTTCCTCTCAATGGAAATACATAAAGTTTTTAAATTTCGCGTTTTTTGCAAAGAAACAAAAACTGATTTTGCACTTGGCCTTATGTTTGTTTAAACGTTTATAATAGGGCAAATCTTTATTTTTTTAAAAATTGATGATCGATAAAAATTTGCAAATGCTTTACTACGTAAAATAAATATCTTGTAAAGTTCCTAAGAAAAACCCTGGCTTATTTCCATCTTCCGAAAAATAAATATGAAAACACATGTTATAGGGTTGTCTAAATGCATTTTGCATTATCGTCAAGGGCACCATAATTAAACTTGTTAAAACCCCGTTTTTAACTAATTTAAAATCAAGGATAAAAGTTTTTAATTTTATATATTATTGCGGGTAAGTTTATTGTTCAGATTTATAAGAAAATTTGGAGCCCAAGCTCTTTTAATATATTTTCAAAAATTTCTTGAAAAAATATTAGATGTGGTTTAATTATGTATAAATGTTCAAGTGATATTTAAAAAAAGATTGCATCCAAATATTTGGATGGTAGAACATATTCCCAATCTAGTCAGAATATAGCAATTTTATTATCTTTTTTATTCTCAAAAGTATAAATCAATTTAATTTTTTTTTAAATTATTTATTGAAACTCGGTAAAACAAAAAAAGTCACTTTTGGCACTTTTATGTCCTATCATGCATACGGGGAAAAAGAATTTACTGTAAAATGGAAACAGATTGCCTACCCAGAATGTAGCATAAATTATGTCATTTTGTTAAGGCGATCTAAGTTAAATTTTGAAGACTTGTCACGCATATAATTCGGGTAGAGAAACAATTAATTTAGGTAATTCTGTAATTGTTTTACAAAATTCCTTTAATACTTTCTAATTACAAAAATTATTAAACTGTTGATCGGGCATCGGCTCTGTTGATTATGATTTAATCAGTCTTTTCAAACAAATTTTATTTACATAATTTTTTCTTTTTTTTTCAAATTGAGCCTTAATTTGCATATAAATTAAACAGCGTTTTTATATCAAGCAATTTGTGATCCATTAATTTTATAAATGATTGTTAACTTCGGCTGAAATTATGGAGATACTTGCAAAAAATCAAAAATACTAAATCTTTAAAATTAATGTGCTATATTATGATTGTATAAAATCATTCTTTAAAACAAAAGCGTAATCAGAATTAACTTAGGCTATGTCTTAATTTATTTTTTTTCTCTTTTTTTTTGAAAATTCGTAACTTTCTAAAATTTGTTTATTTGCTGAACTAATTAGATTCGTTTGTTATTTATAGATTTTATTGCTAAGCTTGATTTATAAGTGCAAATTACTAGATAATTTTTACAAATTGTATATTTTTGGTTAGAATTTTTGTTGAAACACAGGTCAACAAATATCAATGTTAGAAACGTGAATTTTGTGAAAATATAAAAGAATGCATCCCCATGATGCCCTAAACTTATATATATTTTTCGTTTATCTTAGTTTCTTCCGTCTTTGGCTCCTTAGATCCGTCTATAACGAAAAATGGCCTTTGACCAAATTGACAGATCTAAATATACCCTAAAAAGAATAAATTTAAAAATCTTTTTTGCATATAAAAATCCCTTGTAACTTATATTTTTAATCACAATTAATGAAAAATAAATTTTATTAATATATCAAGCTCTTACATCGGCATTTAGATAATACAAAATATTTCGCGTCCAAACTTAAATACGACACGGCATAAAATATTATTTGAAGTTGAAATTTAACAGCTAAAATGTGGATATGTAAAAATAAAATTAAATTTATTTTTGTTTTTAAATCTTTTTTGGTTTTTTGACCTTTTTTTAAAATTTTCAATGTTTATAACTGACTACCTAAGTTTGATTAGGAAAAACGGTAAACGGATTTGATATTCCCTAAGATGGCAGGCTTGATCTCTGTAGTTAACTCATAACTCTCAAAAAATTGTTGACCTGTGAAATATTTGTATGAAAAATATTTACAAATATCTGACAATATTTAACAAGCCTTGCTAATGAACTCATAATTTAAATTTTTAAATGTGTAATAATTAACCACCTTTAATTTAAGATTTGTATCTTTTCCTCTTCCTTTGCGGTTTTAATTCTAAGCGGTGGAATTTAATTCGTCAAGCTAGAACAAATTTCAGTAATTCACTAATTAAAAAATAACGAAAAAAATATACAAAATACGACATGGCCTAATTTTTCCTTTAATTAAAAATAACAAAACTAGTCAAATTGTGTTGTTTGATTTATTATATTTTTTGAGAAGACTATATAACGAAAAAAGTTAACTATTTACAGGTATCACTGATAACCTCTCTACATTTTTATTCATTTATTTTTGTCGAAAGTTGTAAAAGCTATTCGCGTAAAAAAATATTTTTGTAATTATGATAACTTTAAATTTAAAATGAAGTTATAACACAGGTCAACAATTTTTTGAGAGTTATGAGTTAGCTACAGAGATCAAACCTGCCATCTTAGGGAATATTAAATCCGTTTACCGTTTTTCCTAATCAAACTTAGTTAGTGAGGTATAAACATTGAAAATTTAAGAAAAAAAAGAACAAAAAACAAAAAAAAATCATAAACAAAAATAAATTAAAATTTTATTTTTGCATATTCATAATAAGTGAAACTGTTAAATTAAAACTTTAAATAATATTTTTATTAAAACCCGATAATATATTGTGTCGTATTTAAGTTTGGACGAGAAATATTTTGTATTATCAAAATGCCGATGTAAGAGCTTGATATATTGATAAAATATTTCTCATTATTTGTGATTATAAATATAAGTTACAAGGAATTTTTATATACAAAAATAAATTTTAAATTTTATCTTTTTACGGTATATTTAGATCTGTCAATTTGGTCAAAAAAGGCCATTTTTCATTATGGACGAATCTAAGGAGCCAAACCCGGAAGAAACTAAGAAAAACCAAAAATATATATGAGATTAGGCCAACATGGGGATGCATTCTTTTATATTTTTATAATTTACGGTTGTGCCATTGAAATTTATTGACCTGTGTAATATTACTCTTGCTTTATAGATAATTTCAAATTAAAAAAGCATATTATAATAAATTATGTTAAAAAATGGGTTAGGTGAATAATCGTATTACGTTTTTATTTGTAAATCATCTCGCTAATACCTTTTCAATGAAAAATATCTCCAGACGTTAACTCAATCTTGTTCTATTTATATGAATTATTGGAAAGATAAAATGAGCTTCTAAGACAAAAAAAATGAGGCAAATTTAATATGAAATAAATAATTAAACAAATATTCTTTTTTTTTATTTTATATTAAATTCCACTCTTCTTTTATTTTGCTCAAATATTAATAACCCATAAACATCCAGGTACGCTTTAATCGGATGCGTAACTTTAGCCCTCGTGCTGTTTGTTGGAACGACCGTGTCCATGGTAACCAAGAAAATTTATAAATCCGTGCGCCTCAAACGACTCGCCCTAAAGTCGGAAAAGCTGTCGCAACAACTCTTCTTCGACAACGTTGATTTGGATGACCAGGCCAACGAAAAACTGTGCGAGGAAATTAGGCTCACGTTTGAAAATCGGGTCATTTCGCCTGAACCATCACCCTCGGGGCAAATTGAACAGTCCTTGTCGTCGCCCGTTTTATAGAGCCGCCATTTTTTGAATTTTAGGAGAACGCGTTAAAAATAATGTGTTTTGGTATTAATCTAATTTTACTTTTGTTGTTATTCCCAATCAAAATCATTAAAATTAGCTTAAAAAATATCTCAGAAATAATTAGGTACAGGCCTTGTTATTGATATTTGTGTTTATACGTAGATTTTCAAAAAACTAAGCCTTGATATCATTATTATATTAACAATATAATCTTAATTTTAAATAAAATAAAATAAGCTTAAAAAGAAACAAAAAGAGTTAAATTTATTTTAATTGAAATATACATAAACTTAGCCTGATGCCACCCGCCCCGCCCCCTTAACCTTTAACTTGTAACCAATGTACAAAAAAAATGTTTTTAATATTATTTTGTAAGGGCGCGTTTGAGGCTCACTTAATTTTATAGTTTTTAAAAATGAAACATTTGTGAAAATCGATTTTTCACATCGAAAATTATAAATATTCTACTTTATATGCACACAATGCAATTGCTTTAATTCTAGGAATTTTATTAATTTTATAAATTATAAACATAGCTTAATCATTTTTTTATATGGTTTTTATAAAAACAAAAACTTAACCGCATAAATTATAAAAAAAATCAAAAATTAAATTACCTCTGAACGCGCCCTAATTAATAATTGGGTTAAAAAACGGTACATTATCGTGGCTTAAAAATATATGTTTAGCCATGTATATTTTTATTTTAAATTTTCCAATAACTGAGTTTAAAAACACATAAATCATTGTTATATTATAACATTTTGCATTAATGCTTTGGTACCTTAAAAAAACCCCGTTAAAAACGCGTTTTAATATCGGAAATTCAATTGTTAAGAATATTTAAAAAAACAACCCATTTGCAAAACACGGCCTTACAAATCCCATTTATGCAATTATGCGTTTTTTGAATATTAGTCCAAACGGGCAGTGGTGGATAACATAAAATCAATTTAAGTTAACCTAATCATTTTTCTCAGATTTAATAGTATAGTCCTAACTTGCGGCCTGAATGTGTGAATTCGTTAATATTATTGTGCAAATAATAATTTTATATATATTTGTATTTATAAACAATAATATTAAAAATTATGACATTTTAAATGTAACAAATAAACTGGTGGCCCAGAATATTCCATAATGGCGAAATTCGGAGGCTGTATCTTATTGCTCTTCATTTTTATAAAAAAATTAAAATTTACGATTAATCTGACATTTTCTATCTGGAAGATATATGCATTATTTATTTAAATCGACTAATTCAAAAAACAAAACATAAAATGGCGCTGTTCCCCATATTATAGTTAAAATTTACTAAAATCATTAGTTTTAACAAGGTTTCCTATCAGAAAAATAAAGGCTAAAATTTGGTAATGAATTGTCGTTACAACTAGCATCCAAAATTTATAAAAGGATTGAATGGGAGACCTGAGTATATTTTCATTCAAAATTTATTCACTCAGGCAAAAAACACAAAAAACGAATACTTTTGAAGATGCCATAATTGATTTTTTTGATCATCAATTACCAATCTTCACTTATAAATGACCTTTTTTTTAATGTTTGGTAATATAGTATAACACAAATTAAAAAAAACAAGTGTATGCTTGGATTTAATAGAATTTTTATTGGTAAATATGCCACTTTAGATTTCTGGCAAAGAATTTTAGATATTACACCTCAAAAATCCATGTTTTTGGCAGTGTAAAAAGGCTCAAAAATAAAAACTGGCAGTCAATATATTTTTTTTGTATGCTGAGTCCTACTCAGTTGTAAAAAAATTAATAAAAAATATATGCATCATTTTTGCGGGTTTAATCAATGTTGCTTTATATCTAATTTAATTTATAAAACAAAAGTTGGGAAAAACATATTAATGTAAAAAAAATGGATTACGTTGCAATCGGTCTACTATTTATTACCTTTCTTACTGGGTCATGTCCAAGCCTATTAAAACGTCTTTTAATGTATGAAAATTAGACTTGAAAGAAATTTATGCAAAATATACCAATAAAAAGGATTAAACAAGTTTTTTATTATTTTACTTTTGATGGTCATTTTCCAAAATTAAAAAGCATGAATAGAAAAAATTGTATTTTAATCAAAGTTGTGACGCACATTCTTAGATAACATTTTATCAGGTTTCGAGTCAACGGTGAAAAGCATAACTCTGGCAATTAATGACAAAAATAATATTAGATATTAACTACGCAGAAATAAAACTAAAATTATGAGTCGTGGCCTATTACACAGGTCGGCAAATATCAATGTCAGAAAAAAAGAATTTTTTGACACTGAAAAGAAATGATCCCCATGCTGGCCTCATATATATTATTTCCAAAGTTCCTTTAGCCTTCGGTATTTAATGGCCATATCACCAAATCTACAGATTTTGCGACCTCAATACCCTAAAAAAAAGTTCAAAATTTTTTTTTATACTAAAATCACATGTAACATATATTTTCCTCAAATAGTGAGAAATATTTTCAAGTATGTATATATAGTTCTTACATCAACATTCAGATAACACAGAATATTTGGCATCCCAACCTAAACACGACTAAATGATATTATATGAAGTTAAAAATTAACAGTTTATCTGTTGTAAACATGTAAATTTTTTTCAAATTAATGTTTATATAGCTATCTTAGTTTTGTTAAAAACGAAATAAAAAATCGATGGCAGGTTTGATTTATTTAGCTCAAAACTCTCAAAAAATGTTGACCTGTGTTATGTTTTCTTCTTGCAACATAATTTAAATATACATGATTGGTTATTTTGATGCGATCAATAGTGTCTCAGCGCCGAAAAACGCTTTTTGTTTTAATAAAAATTTAAAAAAAATGTTTTGAATGTGCACAGCCAAATTAAAATTTGCATATGTAAAGTTAATATCTGGATTTAAAAAGAGTTAAAAAAAAGCAATACTATTAAAAATTAAGTCTTGCAATAGAAAAATTAATTATGCGATTGGTTGTGAGGTCCATACGGACCAGCACTTTTTATATTTTGAATATCTTCAAATATATAAATCATTGGCCAAAATTTTGTGACTTTCTAAAATATATAATAAACAAAATTAGTAATTAAAATTTGGTCTAAGTCTAATAACAAATGTTTAGGATTTAGAAAATGAATTGGGATCCGTTTGGACCCCCATGGTAAATTTTACTGTTGAAAACCATTATATTGCCTCAATATAAATTCAAACTTAAATATTGCAACCTTTTTTTTAGTTATTTTTTCTTATTTTTACATATTAAGTATATAAAATGAATTGTATAATAATGATAAATTATTTTTTTTTTGTAAAATGTCTAGTTTTTAAGGTAAATAATAGTAATTTTCATTTTTCTACTTTGTGTCAAATAAAATTTGCACTATTCATTAATGATACTTATATTAGTTTATAATTAAAAAGCGCGTTTTATTTAAAATAATAAAAAATAAAGATCATAGCTCTAAAACTCTTGAAGTTATAGAGGTTCAAAACGTATGGACCCCACTGTACCATTCGCGTTACGAAAATCTCACCCTACCATTCGCGGTTAAAAAAAAAGTTAATTGACCTTTACCTTTTAACATAATGTACTCAAGTAACATGTTGATGAATTTAAAACATTTACCAAAGTAGGTTTTGGAGAATAATCTAAAACATTTTTATAATTTTATTGAGATAATAACAAATATAACAATAAAATATATAATACAAGTTGAGCAACATAATTTAGGTGCGAAAACTCAAAAAAGTAAAAACAGTGTTAATAGAACGTTATTTTCGAATGCTATGTCTTTAGAAAAATATTTAACATATACATTTTTAAAGAATAAATATTTTTTCTATTTTTTAGAATTTTTCTTAAAATTAGGCATATTGATTCCCCAGATCAAATTAAATATATAAATGGGCAGTGACATATTTAATGATATTGCAATAAGGGTTCAATGAATACACTTAGCTATAATAACATCATTTACAGCGCGAACGACGGGCCAATTTGTTTAACGATCCCCGGAGAAAAGTTCATTGGCACATAAAAATTTAACAAATCACAAAAATTTTGGTTAAACATTAAAGAGAAGAGTTTTTGTGAGAGGCGCAAAACTTTTGTATGAAAGACATATTGGTCCAACATCGAGCTGTTAATGATCCAAATTTCGAGAAAATAATGCAGGGTTTTATTTATACATGACAAATCGGTGATGTGCCACGAATAGAAGGACTGTGAACGTTTTGGTTAATATGAGAACTGGTGGGAACTTTATTATAGGTTTGGCGATTTATAAATGGCAGTTTTACAGTATTTTTAAGGACACTCTTAAGGTATTTCATAACAATTTTTCGGGGTCGTTTTGAGTTGTCAATCACGTTAGTTGGGTTCGGGTCGAAAAAGGCAATTCTATTAGATCTTTGTAGGTTTGACCAATTGAAAGGGTCGTAGTCACGTGTCAGGACTCGATAGGCGATATACACGAGGTAACAGATAAACAGGGCACCTAATATGGGAACTATAATGACGGAGTATCGAAAGGCAATATCCCTTGTGCTCGTGGATTGACTATCACCCCATTCCAAAGTTGACTCTAACGGGCCCTCATTATCGGCATCGGTTGTGTAATAATTTATGAGTCGACGTTTAAACGTTAATTTTGGCGGTTCAGTTTCCGAAATTATCGAGTATTGCGACCCATCATCGTCTGATAAATGATCCACTAAAAAGGGTTTGATTGTCTTTGACGGGGCAGCGGCGGTTTTAACGTTTGAATCGCTTTCAGTTACGTCAGGATTGTAATGACCTTGTGGGTGACGGTGACTAATACGTTTCTTTTGCGTCGCTAACCATTGTTCGATAGCTAAAATATTATATAAAATACATCAAAATAATATACGGCACATGTTAAAATAATATTAAAATTTATAAGTTAAAAATAATTAGTGAATTGTTAAAAAAAACAATAATAATCAGGATGGCATTGAGCAGGGCGATGCGTAACACATCGTTAGCAAGCGCCTAACAATTTTTTTAGAATTCAAATATTAATTTAATAGTGCCTGGTGTGAAAACGCTTATTTAAGTTTTACGGACAAACAAATCCTAGCAACCGTATCGGTATTTTTAAACTTGGGCGCAAACATTTTTTAGGGCTCATTATACTACAAAACATTTACCGCATCTTGGCGTTAAAAACTACGTTCAACCTATTTACGGTCGGACGACCTTGAGTGAGAGCTCTACACTCAAGATATGTAGCGCTCAGCTTGGTTGTTGAATAAGTGACCACCAACGAAGGTCTTTCATTTTTATAAGTTGTAGACCTGAAACCTATGTCCGGCATTATGATTTTTTTCCACTTGTGCAGGGCTAACCGTGGGAAAAGAGTGAAAGCCTTGACGGGTAATCCAGGTTTAGGGAATGCTCTTGAATCATAAAGGCCATTTTTAAGAAGTAGGTATCTTTTTCTGATATCCCCATATGTTTTAAAATTTTATCAAGTCGCTCAGTGAAAAATTCCAGTTTTTTTTGCTGGGGGTAGAGTGTTCAGCTACGCGAACTTTTTTTTCAAAAATATACACAGCAATAAGCCACAAACCATATGCCCAAAAGTGAGAGAGAACATTATATGAGTTATGAATTTGTTTTTTTTGGCATTTTCGCAGACGTGTAAATGTTTAAACTTGTAAAATATTAAAGAAGAAGGACGAATATTTGTTTTTATTTGCATGTTCTGAAATCTAGCCTAAATTAAACCGATTTTAATTTATACAATTAAAATCTTTTTTTTAGCCTAAAATCGATTTTTTTTATTACGTTAATTTAAGCTTTATCTTTTAATAACACAGGCCAACAAATTTTTGAGAGTTATGAGCTAACTACGGAGATCCAACCTGCCACTGTAAAGATTTTATCGTATACCATTAATCAAACTTAGTTAGTCAGCTATAAACATTCAAAAATTTAGAAAAAAATGTCAAAAAAACATAAAAGATTCAAAAACAGAAATAAATTTAATTTTTTTTTGCATTTTTACCATTGTTAAATTTAAACTTCAAATAAAACTTTTATTAAAAACCGATAATATGACGTGTTGTATTTAAGTTTGGACGCGAAATATTTTATATTTTTTAAATGCTGATGTAAGAGCTTGACATACTATAAAATTTATTTTTCATTATTTGATATGATAAATATAAGTTACAAGGGATATTTATATGAAAAAAAGATTCTTAGATTTTTTTTAGGGTATTCTCGATCTGTCATGGTCAAAAAAGGCCATTTTTCGATATGGATGGATATAAGGAGCCAAGACCGGACTAAGAAAAACGAATTACATATATGAGATAAGGCCATCATGGGGATAAATTCTTTTATGTTTTTTTATAAAATTCACGGTTGTGCCATTGATATTTGTTGACCTGTGTAATAATACAAGTCTTTCTTAGTACTCTGGAAAGAATAATCACAATTTAACGTGAACGCAAATTATTTTCCTGGGTAAAATTGTGAATTTTTTATTTTTTACAAAAAATCTAAGACAGGGTGACTGAAGGACCCTGAAAGAGCTTGCTGCCATAATGAGGCATAGCTAAAGATAAAAAAAATTAAATCATCTTACCTTACTCAACTCAGATACTTGTTTTGTACACATATACATATAATTCCTAGCCTTCCACATTATACACTCTATACTTCATTAAAAAAACAAAAAAATGAAATTTATCCCTAGAGGATAATAAAAAAATTAATAAAAATAATGTCTCCAAACTACGGCACCAAAGTCAGAATTCCGACCGCAAAAAAATGAGAAGACTTGAAATTTGCATAATTTTTTGTATATTTATATGAGATCACACAAGACAGGACAACAGTTGTGGCGTAGTAAATCTATGGGACAAAACCTCAACCAAAATTGTCGAGATTTCTATTTTATATCAGTTACTAATGAGGGAGAGAGAGTCTCTCGTAAGAAAAGATGCCATGTTTTGGTATTTTGCTATGATATAGAAGAAGAACTTCATTATATCCTCGTTTGACATTACTATACCCCCTGCGGAGTTGTCTTTTTATTCATTTTTTATTAGTAAAAGTCACCTCATTTTTTTTGCTTTTTATAAGGCAAGCTCTTTCTCAACTCTTTTAAAGTCAGGTTTACCCATTGGGAAATTTTTTTTAGATATATTTTGCATAATTTTGTGAAATTTTACCACGAATTAAAGGAAATATTTCAAATGCGAGTTTGCATTAATAATTATCCTATATTAATCTCACGTGTTTAAAAAGTTTACAAATGTCGAAACTGGGACGTCAAATTTTTCTATCAATGTAGTTTTGTTTAAGTTTGGCCAAAATGACGAGATCTAGGGAACTCAGCTAATTTGCATATGAGACAGTCACAAATAACAGTAGTTAATCTGTAGGACTTGCAATATTTTCACGACTATGTGGGGATGGAGAGATTAATTGAATCAAAATTAAAAAAATGTTAAAAAGGACCTTGTTTAAGTGTTTATATTTATAAATAAATAATTTTTTGTAAATTTACATTTTTTGGTTTAATTTGTCATATATTGTTTGCAATCTGCAATTCTTGCCACCTTTTGTAATAATAAATTTGAGAAATTTTGATAAAAATTTGTTTGCGGTGAAAACACGCATAAATCACTAAAAATAGTCCATATCTCAAATCTTCGAAAAAGTAGTTTTTTTAATAAATCATGTTCATTATTTAGGCCATGCCTTATTTAGTTTTCATTATTAAAATGAGTTAAGAATACACATGATTCAATAACTAAAGGCATTTTGAATTGCTGTTTCGGCGCAATAAAACGCGTTATCAACACGTTTTGGTTGCCCATTGTTTTCATTTTTACTAATAAAAATCAAATTATTACAAGGCACGCCATCAAGCAAGCATGTAGCGTTAAACAGAGGTTACAATACTCGAGGAACTTAAACTCAGTAATCATTTGTGGCGGGTAAAGAGGTAGCTCAGTCCTCATTCATATAAATCAAGTTCGCCAATTTTATTTTTTGATTTTATATTTAGTGCATAATGATTTGATTTTTTCCAGACTCATTTCAAAAAATGTTACAATACACAATTCCGAAAATCATTAGAGTTACCACTTATAAGCAATGAATTGCGAACTAGCATTTTTACAGTTCAAAAGGAGTGAGCTCATTCAGAGGTCCTAAATATGAACCTCAATTTGGGACGACTCGCTTTTGAGAAATGTGTGAGCCTAACTATTTCCAATTTGAATAATCCAAACAATACAAAATAAGACAGGCCCAAAACCAAATTATTTAATGTGATTGGGCAAATAGTTTTATTGCTTCTTTTGGTGTTTTTGGTATTGGCGACTACCATTTTGTCACCACACGCTAAGTCGCGTCAAAACTTAGAGCAGCATCGAGGGGCATAGAGTCATCATTCTGTTGTTGATGTTGTAAGCTTCTTTTGTTTCAATCAAAAATATAATTTGAAAGCCACTTATACCTTTCTCTAAAGGTGAAACTACAATATTTTACAAGGTGTCCGACTCGTATTTTTTTCGATAATTTATTCTAACATTTATTAGGTATAATTTCGAGTTTAACAAAAACAGGTTGCAGTTCATAGAATGGATATTAGTAAAAATATAAATGTTAAAAAGTTGTATCTGTGTTTTAATTAATAATTTTTTCTTTATAACATTGGTTATGACAACTATATATGACAAGCAACACATAAAGAGTTACAATTTTGTGAGCCTAATTAAGGTGGGAGGACTCTCCTTGTAGAGAGACGGTTGACTGGCGCCCCAATAACGCAGTAATAAAGACAATTTTGCTTTTCGATACAAATTTTATAATATAAAATTAGATTAATTAACATTACATTTTTGGTCGTGTGTTTTTTTAAAACCATACTTTAATATCTTTTTTGATGGCTCTTGTAGATTTAATCTTGAAACTTTCATGTAAAATTTTATAAATATATACTTATAATTATGGTAAGTTAGAGTGGCCTTCTTAAAAAGTCACATCTTTACTAAATTTTTAAATGGTAACAAAGGAATCTCAAAACACTCATCTTAATTAAATTATATCTATTAAAAGGTGTAAAAAAACTAACTAATTAAAAATTATTTGGATACTTAAGAATAATCAGTTCTTGTAATATAATGATTCTTCACTTATATTTTGTCAAATTTAACCGATCTGTCTCACCACTGTGGCTTTTAAGTTTTATGCAATTGAACTGAGTCCGAGGAGTTTATATTTATTTACTGGTTGAACAAAATATTATATAATTAAAATTTTAACGTTTTATTAAGTTTAGCTAGCTCTCTTTCGATTAAAATTAAAAGTTCCAATTGTCCCAATTTTCAAGGATTAAAAAAAATAGGGCGAGATATAATTAATTTTAAAAAAACTGATATTTCCTTAAGATTAAAAACATTAAAAATTAAGCAGTAGTAATTACCTCTAATTAGCGTGTTCTTTGACAATTTAAAGGAGGTTGCTTTATCACCGAAATTATGGGTCCTATGTTTGGGTCCATTGATAGTAGTTGACTCGGGGGCAGTCAGTGACCGCGCGGGGGCAGTAGTTTTTAACAAATCTTCATGAAATAAATTCGGGACAGCGGACTGTGTAATCGAATTGGCGACATATTTATCGGCATTGCAAAAATCGAGGGTGCAAAAGTAAGCGAACGAATAGCTGTGCATATGATTGGTCTCGTGATGCAGGTCCTGCATGTTTTCGTGGTCCCGTTCAAAGGCTCGATCCACACACCCGTATCTTATGTCAAGAAAGGTAGAATTAGAAATGTGCGTTCAGACTTGACATACAAAAAAAAATTGAATAAAATTTTTTTTGGAAAGGACAAAAGAAATACTCTTATCAAATTTGATTGTACGCCGAGAAAAATAATTGTTCATATACTAATTTTTATCACATTCAGTAAATTCATTTAGCTTTAAATATTTTCGAATTATAATATTTAAAATGTCTTCAAATAACTGGAAATTAAATTAACAAACTTTTCATACAAATTGCCGATTTGCTAATACAAAGTGTATACCAGAAATTGGGCAAGTTTAAAAATTAAATATGCTATTTCAGAGTTAAATAATAATTTTCATCAAGCATATAAGTTAAGAGTTTGACTAAAAAACTAAACTACAGTTGGTAACCTTGAAAAGTTTAACTACAATTAATATTTTTTTAGATGATATGGCTAAAAATTTTGATAATATAATTATGCCTCTTCATCTCAATTAAATAAAAATTGTCGATTTAGGGTCGGATATAAAAGTGAACCAAGCTGAGCCACAAATTACAAATTTATCGGGCGGGTCGGGCCCAAAAGTCATAAATAACAATCTACTAAGTATTCTGTGAAATTTTCAAATTTTTTTTTTCACAAATACAGGTAGGTAGTGAAATTTTAAACAAAAAAAAACTTGTGAATTTCGGTGGATCGTTGAATTTGATTTCCAGGGGCTAACAACGGGGCTTCCTCCCTAGCTTCGAATTTTGGATGTGGTGGGATTATGGTTAATATGGAATAGCATTTCTGGTTCGCTTTGCACAGGTAATTGGTAGTTGCGCACGCTGGCGTATTGCAGAAACATATAATCTCACCTTGAAAATAAGGGTAAATGATTGTAGTGTTAAAACCGATGATTAAAAAAAACCCTTGGGTATAGGAGTTTTTTCCAGACCTTTTTCCTCCTCGTTAGGGGACGGCTTATCCGTTAGGGATCGGTCTCTTTTGACTCTACAGCAGGCCGCGCAGAGTCATATAAGAATTTACTCCCACCGGTGATTTTTTAGGCCTAGGCTTTCAAAGCAATAAAAGATCCGGTCCGAATATCGGCGCCCCTCCAGGCATAATCTTGCCAACGCATTAGATTTTTCATACTGTAGATGAAAGCCTTATAAATAATAACGATCAATTTTTTATATAGCTTAATAGCCCATCATTAACTTATTCTCCCATATGGCTTAGCCAGCAACCATTTTTCAGTGCCTAACTTCATGAACTGTCTGATGTCTATGATTAGGACCACATTGACAAAATTATTAATAGACGCCTAATTAATTGGCCTAGTTAACTATATCCAATGTCATTGGGTTATGACTATAAGTTGAAAGCTAAACCGTTTTTATTTATAAATTAAAATTTTTTCAATATTAAAAAAACATTTTTATACAAAAAACTTATTTTAAAATCAGAGTTTTTTTTTTAATTTTAATCTCTTAGTCTTTAATTTCAACTAAAGCTCCAGAAAAATTAAAACAATTTTCTTAAATTTTTAAATAACTGGAAATAGTTGATCCATCTAAACTAATTATATGTATTAATTAGCTTATAATGGAGGGCAAACTTACCGGTCGATTCTAATGTTAAAATATCAATGCCCATATATAATTTTTAATGTAATATTTTTACCTTGAACAAATGGGACGAGGAATAATAGTGTAGGAAATATGAATAATCCAAGCCGAAATAATACTGAATAAACAATCGACGGTATTGTCATAATATTATACATGGTTCAAGCCAGTTTAAGAGAATATATCCAGCTAAAAATAAATCCAGATATATAATATTTTTTCCTGGCTAGGTTGTGTAGAGTCAGAATCGTGTCACGACGATGGTATTAATGTCAAACTAAGCTAAAAAAAAATAATGTGTTTAGTTATGTCTACTATAGTAACGAATTACAAGTAGATGAAAGCAAGCTTTTGTAAAGAAGAAAAAATAACATTACTATATCAAAAGACGAGTAGTATATAAAATATTTTAATTTTATATTTTAGTGGGGACAGATAAAACACATTCAGAAAGAAAGAAAGAATTATTATATGGTGGTAGCTGCAACCTGCTGTTAATTTTATTAGGTGTGGTGTCCCCAAAGATTGTCGTTTCTTTTCTTTCTTTATTTGTTAGCTTTTTTTGTTTTTTTTTAATATTTATCTTTTTTGTAGTTTGATTTTCTTTTTATGTATTATTTTGGTTTTATGAGTCTCTTTAGAAGAAGGCTATACAAGTTAATATCGAAAAATTTATAAAATATTATAAAGATTCAAGGAATGAACCCATATATAGATGGGAGGAAAGAAAGTTATTGGGGTGGTATGGGGCTAAAATGGATTTTCTCTAAAAGTAATGTTAAACCCTCCTTGGGTTTTACACGATAGGGGAATGAATATTTGTATCATTTATTAATTAGATTTGACGGCCCATATAAAAATAAATATTAGACAATACAAAAAAGTACAAATATGAGCCATAAGTAGTAGTTTAAACATTTTTTTTTGATTGATGGTTTTTATTAAGAAATAAACGGGCTTATTTCTAATATCATATTTTTCAGGATAATATTTTTTGTTTTTAATAAAAAGAATGTTGAAATGATTTTTTAATGAAGTATCAATTGTTTTTTTAGCTTGGTGATGCTGGAAAAGGCTAAAGCAATCGAGAATTCGTTTATTTTTCAGCTGTTGTCTAGAACTAAAGATTCCAATATAATTTCGAGTAAACCATTGTTTACGTTTAACGCAATATAAAGAGGGGGCAAGTTTAGTTTTATCATTATTGGGGCGGGTCCAAACATGGCTCGTAACGTTTCCGACTCTAAAATGCCCAAACTCATAAACACGCAACAATATTCAGTTCTCATAAGCGCGCAAGACTCTTCTTATATGCATGCAAAATGGCATCCTTATAAACGGGGCGCTACCTTTAGCAAACGCGCGCAAAAAATATTAATTATGTCCAATAATTATAAAAATTTAAAGATATCTTTTAAGCGCGCCAAAAAAATTGTTAATGTCTACCGCGCAAATTTTAGAGGAAGGTCATACCTTGTATTGTTTTAATTTTTTGGAAAAATGAGTATAAAAACATTATAGATATTGTTACAAAAGTATAGTTCTAAATCGGGCCGTGATATTCGGGCCCGCCCGACATATTTTACAATTTAGGCCCGGCTCGGAATTTGGTTTGTAATTTGAGGCTCGACCCTGCCCGAATTTATAACGGCCCGAAATTTTTTTATTACAAAAGAAAAATTTTAACATTAAAATTGTTTTGCAGACGCACTAAGTAAAAAAACGATTTTTTAAAATTTAAATCAAAATTATGGAGGGCTGGATGAATTATCATCAAATATGTCTCCGCAACCCACATGTTTAAATGTCGCAATCTTTAACAGGTGATGGGCGATTTTAGGTCAAAAACTTCTCGTTTTTGTATTGAAGGTTACGTATTCATACCTCTACAATTAACAATACCATAGCTAACTATCCGCTCAACATAGTTTTAAACGACCGACCCCCTCCCATATCCCTTGTAGAAAACACTTTACCCCGAAACATCCGTTCCCACCTGGCTCAACTCCGGTTTAGACACTACCATCTACTTGCAAACTTCAGAGCACGTCTGGACCCATCTTTAAATAATATCTACTACGACTGCAAATCAGCATCTGACGATATACAACACTGGATCATATGCCCCAACCGCGGGCCTCCTATCTCTCCTATAGATCTTTAGATTAATCCATCCCTAGCTGCCCTCACGCTCAATCTTAGTACCAACTTCCAATGAATGGGGCAATAAACAACAACATATCCAGGCTGATGTAATAAAATAAGGTTCTACTATCCAATACAGCCCTTATTACAATTGGGATAATCAAACACAAAGTTTTTTAGAATATAATTTGCATATTTGGCTGTGGCTAGTACCAATATGAAAATTGTAGAAAAATATGTTTTTTTTTAAATTTACCGGCTATTATAAAAAAATTAAGAATCAATGTAATTTCGCCGTTTTAGGATATGCCTAACAAAAAAATTTCGACATTTTTAATTTTTTAAATTTATATACCAGCAACTTAAATGTTAATCATATGAGGTCGTTTTTTTTTCTTCAAAGTTTTTTATTATCCCTAGCCACAGCCTTTATAAAACTTTATGCAAGTATATTACACACAAATATAAATGTCCGAAAAAAATTTGTTTATGAAAACATAAAGGAATATTCCACTATGATGGCCTTATCTGATATATATCATCCGTTTTTCGTAGTTTCATCCGCCTTCGGCTCCTTTGATCTTGTATCAAAAAAATGGCCTTTTTTAACCAAATTGACAGATTTTTCGACCTCGAGAATACCCTAAAAAGTTAAATTCAAGAATCTTTTTTTCATATAAAAATCCCTTGTAATCTATATTTATCAACTCTAACAATGAGAAACAAAATTTTTTAGTATATCAAGCTCCTACATCAGCATTTAGATAATACAGAATATTTTGCGTCCAAACTTAAATACGACACGATATATTATCGGTTTTTAATAAAAATATTATTTGAAGTTTGAATTTAGCAGTTTAGCTGTTTTAAATATTAAAATAATTTAATGTATTTTTTGTTTTTGAATTATTTTTGTTTTTTAAACATTTTTTTTATAGAATATTATAGCTGGCTCACAAAGTTTAATTAGAAAAAACGGTAAATTTGTAACTTCCTTAGACAACAGGTCTGTAAAAGTAGCTTATAACTTTCAAAAATAGGTTGACCTGTGTTATAAATCATCATTTGAAATTTTGACAATGAAATGTATTGCACTCAAAAGTCTGTGCAAGCCCTTAGTATTTTTTTTTTTAATTGGCCAACGTCAAAATAAAATTCCTAATTTTTTTTGGATACATAAAATATAGGAACTAATTCATACAAATACGAAATTTAACTATGAACTGGTAAAAAAGGTATGCAAAATTTTTAGCTTATGCCTATGAACTATTGATGTTTTTTTATATTAATAAATGTTTGAAATATTTTTTTAAAGCCAATTATTCAATCATTGTCAAGAGTTAGAATAGATTTTTTACCAGTATTTAGGGGCTAAAATATTATAATTAAGTTTAATAAACGTATAAGAATTAAACTACACTGAAATGTATAATGTAAAAAAAAATTCGCTATTTTAGCCCTCTTCTATCCCTTTTTTAATTTTAAATATATTTTCATCCAACCAAACTTTGTCATTATGGCATATAATATAAAAATCGGTTTTAAATATTTCCATGAATTACACAACGTCGCCTACAATGCCCCGTAAAAAAAAGTCTTAATTCATAATTGACCCCCCCCCCTTCCCCATAGATATTATAATTAGAGCTATTTCAACGCCTTTCCTCATTTAAGAGAGACAAATGTATTTAGAAACAAGGCTCTATTATTGTCATATTGGTCCATTTGTGGCGTGGGACCATTGACATTTCTTGGGGTTTCTGGTGACTCTAGAACTCTAATTAAAGGTATCTTTTGAACAAGCAACAAAAATGTTCAAAACTTTATGACTATTCAAGTAAAATATATTAATGGCGCGTTCAGACTTCATTCAAATTTTTATAAATTTATAAAAAAAAATTGTTTATTGTTGAAAAGTTTTTTACGGATTCGATTTTTTTTAAAAGTCTTGTAGAAATAATTACCAGCTATGTTTATATACATGAAAATTTATCAAGATTTCTAAATATATCACAGGTAAACAATTTTTTGAGAGTTATGAGTTAAGTACAGAGATCAAACCTGCAATCTTAAGGAATATCAAATCCGTTAACCGTTTTTCCTAAACAAACTTAGTTAGTCAGTTATAAACATTAAAAATGTTAGAAAAAAAGGTCAAAAAACCAAAAAAGATTTAAAAACAAAATAAATTAAAATTTTATTTTTGCATATTCACAATAGTTAAACTGTTAAATTCAAACGTCAAATAATATTTACATTAAAAACCGATAATATATCGTGTCGTGTTTAAGTTTGGACGCGAAATATTTTGTATTATCTAAATGCCGATGTAAGAGCTTGATATATTAATAAAATTTATTTTCCATTTATGTGATTAAAAATATAAGTTACAAGGGTTATTTATATGAAAAAAAGATTTTTAAATTTCTTTTTGGGGTATATATAGATCTGTCAATTTGGTCAAAAAACGCCATTTTTCTTTATAGACGGAACTAAGGAGCCAAAGACGAAAGAAACAAAGAAAAACGAAAAATATATTTATGAGATTAGGCCATAACGGGAATGCATTCTTTTATGTTTTCATAAAATTCACGTTTCTGACATTAATATTTGTTGACCTGTGGAAGCAACTCGTGTTGGAATATGGTATAATTATTAATTTTTGATGTAAAAACTCATATAAAAATTTCAAATTTTCAGTATTTAAAATTTTTTTGTAATGATGTATGAACGCGCCCTAATTCATACTATAAAAAAAAATCTATTAAATTAATGCATATTATCGTGTTCCCCAGGATCCCCATTTTGACTTTTAAATATTTAAAGGCTTTTTATATTCAGTTGCCACCTTATCTAAGGAACAAAAAATTATGAAAAAAAATTGAACGCATCTGAGAAACACTAAGGTAGCTAGTGTAAAAAAAATTAAATTTTTTATAAGCATATCCCAACGGCTAAATTCCTCATTTTTTGATATTAGCTGTTAAATTAAAAAAAAATTAAAATATTTAAAAATACTAGCCACAGTCTAATATGAATCCAAATAAAAAATTATATATTTTCTACACAATGTATTGTCACATAAAAATTTGTCATGGAATTTAATGAGGGTATATTATAAATATTTTTGGAAAGTAATTACAAAGCAAACCGCAATTGTATTAGTGAAAAAAACGTGAAGTGTTCTGGGTAACAAGCGTACAATTTTAAACCTCCTATATTTCAGGAAGTATTTAATTTTATAATTTTATATGATAATTTTTAATAGAAGTACGTGTTTTAAAAATAAATGCATTTTTTCTAGTTAGTTAACAAATTTGGCAGTTTTATTAAATGATTTAAAATTTTTGTAATTTTTTTACATTAATTTTTTTATGTCTTATTTCAAAATCAAACTTGCAACAAGCAATATTGTGGCATATTTTTTGACTTAAACTTTGTAAAAATGTTTAACCACGTTTAGAGACATATCTATGCGCCTGGGCAACTTATTGTGATAAAAGTTATAAAAATAAAAATTAAATAAAAATTTTATTTTCGTCAATTATTTCTGTATTTTGATAAATAAAAAGTATAAAACGAGAATGCAATCATGTTTACATCAAAGAACACGTACTTCATTTTAAAATTATCATAAAAAATTATAAATTAAAATTCCTGAAATAGAGGAGGTTTAAAATTTACGCTTGTTCCCCAAAACACTTCACGTAACCTTTTTTCACTAACCCAATTGAGGGTTAAAAAATTTTGTTAAATGCCTTTACCTAGAACCTTGGCTTTATTTTTATATTAAAATAATAAAAAGCCAAAATTTTTGATGCAAAAAGGCGAACAATGTTTGTTTATTAGTATTCGATCAAAATGTTGTATTTTCATGAGGTCAGGTTTTTATATAGGAAAAATTGATTCACACGGAAAATTTCGTAATATTTTTTTAAATCTTGAAAAAATAAATCAAATTAACTACTTTTTAGAGTTCAAAGAAAATGTGAAGCAATGACTCAGGATGGCAAAAATTTTGCAATCTTATGCCATTACAGGGTAAATACTAGGGTAAAATAAAAAAATAGGCGATTTTTTGCAATTCGGGTTTTAATTCAGGAAAAGAATAGAAAAAAGCATTTAGTTGGGAAACAAAGAGTTTAATCAACTATCCATAATATAAATCTATTTTTTTATATAGGCTGCGGCTAATGCAAAAAAAATTTGAAAAAAAAATATTGAGCGCATTTGATTAGTATTAAGCAGGGCTAAGAAAAAAAACTAAATGGGCTTTTTTTAACAAGTTTTTGAGTTTTTTTCCCCAAATGCCCACAAACTCGTGGGCATGGCAAAAGAAAAGCCCCTTTTCTTGCTTAAAGAAAAGGGGCATGTTTATAAAAAGCCCTTTTTCTTAAATAAAACTCCTAGGAGCTTTAAGAAAAAAAACCCACCCATCATTATTTTAAAGAAAAATCAAAATTTTTAGAAATTATTATAAAGAAAACAAATGGGCTTTTTAGGGCTCTTTTTAAGAGCCACTTTTTGTGGGGTTTTTTTGCCCCTTTTCTTAGTAAGGGCTTTTTTTGAATCCTTCTTTTGGCCCTTTATTTATAGCTCCCTTTCTTTCTTTATGTTTTGGGGGAAAAAATGAGCCAAAGTTTTTTGGCTCATTGTTTTCCCAGCACTGGTATTAAGGTAAGGTGACTAGTGTTAAAAAAATTAAAAAAAATTAAAAAAAAATTATAAATTTTTTGTTAACCCGCGAATGGTAGGGTTAGAAATCTGTAACGCGAATGAGTGGGGTCCAATAAACCCCAATTTTAAACCTCTTTAACATCAAGAGTTTTAAAGCTATGATCTTTATTAGTAATTTGTAAAGAAATTCGTGCTTTTTAATTACACAGGTCAACAAATAATGTTAGAAACGTGAATTTTATGAAAACATAAAAGAATGCATCCCCATGATAGCCTAATCTCATTGGTTTTTCTTAGTTTCTTCCGTCTTTGGCTCCTTAGATCCGTTTATAACAAAAAATGGCCTTTTTTTACCAATTTGACAGATTTAAATATACCCTAAAAATAATAAATTTTGAAATATTTTTTGCATATAAAAATTCCTTGAAACTTATATTTTTAATCACAAATAATGAAAAATAAATTTCATTAATATATCAAGCTCTTACATCGGCATTTAGATAATACAAAATATCTCGCGTCCAAACTCAAATAAGAACACGATATATGATCGATTTTTAATAAAAATATTATTTAAAGTTTGAATTTAAAAGTTTAAATATTGTGAATATGCAAAAACAAAATTTCAATTTATTTTTGTTGTTGAACTTTTTTTGGTTTTTTGACCTTTTTATAAAAAAATTTGATAACTGACTAACTAAGTTTGATGAAAAAGGGTAAACGGATTTATCTGAATTAAAAAATTTTATTTTTCCATATTATATTAAATAAATCATGTCAACAAATTAAATGTAGCAATATTAATGATCAACTCGAGTTTTTACGTAGAGTTTCATAAAAAAAAATATTTTAACCTGCGATTAGCACTATGGGGTCCATATGGACATCAGCATATCTTAAATTTAATTATCTTCAAAAATATATACAATAGGCTAAATTTTTGTGACTTTTTTCTTAAATATAAAATAAATAAAACAAGTAATTAAAATTTGGTAAATTGAATTTGAGTCCATATGGTCCCCCTCAGTGGCGACTCGTGGATTTTTAGCCAGGGTGTTCAATCAAAAATCAAAATTTTATTGTTCATTATTTATTTATAAAAGCATATGAATTATATATAAAACTATAGTAGTAATATTGCAAAACTTTTTACCCTTCTATGTTATTAAGTGTTCAATGCTAAAATTGAACACATTGACGCTTAATTTTATTTGAACACAATCTTTTTACTATTGTATTTTTCGTGTTAATAAAGTGTTCAATGCTAGGCATTGAACACAATATGTATGTGTTTAGAATTGAACACCATCTTTTAGCTGTTATATGTCTTCGTGTTATTAAATATGTAATTGGTGTTCAATTTAATAATTGAACACCATCTTTTTAATATTGTATATTGTATTCTGCGTGGTATTATAGGCTCAATCCTCAATGTTAAGAGGCTAAACTATAACTCACACATAGTGTTCAAATTGTGGATTGAACACGCTCCTGTGCTGGATGGAGTGAACCATTACGTGTTCAGTTCTTGGATTGAACATCGTGCAATGCAATATAAAAAATTATTAGCTTTCTTGTCCGGTTTGTTTATTTTTTTAAATATAGTCGATATATGATCAATTTTAGAATTGAACACGCTCGAAGATTAATATTACGTGTTCAATTTTTACGCTGAACATCTTACGACAAAATAATCTATGTTACCTGAAATTTAAGTTGTTGACCTCGTAAATAGACTTAATAGCTTAATAATATTAAGCTTTTAAATTGCATTTGACTAAGCACGGTTCAATATTTGAATTGCACATTTTCTGATAGACACTCGATGTTAGTTTTTTGAATCTAGCTGTTGATCCTCTTAATTTAAACATAAAACAGCTTATGTATGATTCAATTTTGTAAATAGAAAATGGTACGATGAGACTTTCAATTTTTTATTTTGTTTACAAATCACTGCCGTCCCGCTAGACCATCCAAAACTAATTTTAAATAGTTTTAAAAACATTTCTATATAAATTTTTGCCAGGGTGTTCAGTGAACACCTTGCACCTAATGACGAGTCGCCACTGGTCCCCCTCCCCACCCTCTTAATTTCAATGTTAAAAACCATGTTATTGCCTCTATTTAAATTTAAACTTAAATAATTGCAACCTTATATTCTAGTTATTTATTTATATAATTTTGATTATTAAGTATACAAAATGTTTGTATTGTAGAATAATTAAATGAATTATTTTTTTCTCTTTAATATATCTAGTTTATGGTTAATAAAAGCCAAAAATAATTTTTTATATCAAAATATTTTTTTTTCATGAAACTCTTTAAACATGTTCTACTAGACCTAAAAACACGATTTGATCAATAATATTTATACGTTTAGGTTATTGACATAATTTATTTAATGTAATATGGAAAAATAAGAAATTTTAACTTTTCAGATTTTTTTCTACTTTGTGTCAAATAAAATTAATATTCATTAATGATAACTTATATTAGTCTATAAATAAAGAGCACGCATTTCTCTTGAAAATAATAAAAAAATAAAGTTTATAGCTTTAAATCTTGAAGTTATAGAGGTTTAAACGGAACCCACTATAGCATTCGCGTTACAAATTTCTCACCCTACCATTTGCGGGTTAATATAAAAAATTATTTTTGGCTATTATTCACCATAAAAACTAGATATTTAAAAAAAAATAATTTATATCATTATTGTACCATACAAACATTTCGTATACTTAATAATTAAAATTATTAAAAATAACTAGAATATAAGGTTGCAATTATTTAAGTTTAAAATTAAATAGAGGTACACATGGTTTTCAACATTGAAATTGAGAGAGTGGGGTCCATGGACCTCAAATCAATTTCTAAATTCTAAAAAAATTTTGTCATTGACCAAATTTTAACTACTAGTTTTGTTTATTATATATTTAAAAAAAGTCACAAAAATTTAGCTCATAATATAATATTTTTAAAGATATTCAAAATTTAAAATGTGCTGGGGTCCATATAGACCCTACAGTGCTATTCGTGGGGGCATATCCTAAAACGGCCAAAAAACATTAATTATCATTTTTTGATATTGGCCGTTTACATTTTTTTTTACAATTTTAAAATCAGTATTAGCCGCAGCCATAGATGCATCATTCTGTTTATGATTGAAGACAATTATTTTTATTAGCTTAAAATACCTAAATACACCAGAATCTAAGGACATTGTGCATGTATATTAAGTAGAACCTATAATTTAAGCTCATAAATGATTTTTATCTAATAACTCTTATAAAAAATTCTGCTATTTTTTATAAACAATTAAGGGTTGGCAAACTTTTGAGGGGCAATTGTGTTAAAATTATTTAATTTTATTATTGAAGGCTATAGTAAGATTTTAACTTATATTATATTATCGATAGGAAACTAGTTTATGATATACATTTGCTATTAGGCAGTGAGGAAATTTGTAACGAATATTTTAGTTCGCATTTTAAAATTGCTCTTATATAAACCACTTTAAGGCATCGAGAATATTTTTTTTAGATTACATTATAATTAGGATTAGACAAGCGTTCGGTCGCCATTGTGTATCAAATTAATGTTTAACGTTTCATTATACTGTTAGGCCTAAAGCCATTTTTACTGATATTGCATCTATCTATTCGGTTTTGATTTGAATTTTAGTTTTAGATTAAGTTAGAGTTAGGGAAATATTAGGCTAATTTGTCTAAAAATTAGTGTTAGTTTTAAATTAGTTTTGGTTAAAAGTTTAGTATCAGATAAAATAATATACTAAATTTTGCATATGAGACATATTAATTATACAAGCATACAAAAAGTTGTAGAATTGCTAAAGCCCTACATTATGATATAAAAGGCTTTCGGCTATAAGAACGTAAGGGTTTGGAGGTTAGCGCGAATAATGTTATTTTGTATGCACGTGCACATTTTTCTGAATGTAAGGGCCTAGTTTTTAGGATAACACCAAAAAAGTACGAAAAAAACTTGATTGTTTAGATGAACTTGCATGGCTTAGCACAATTACATTTTGAAAAAGGGAAGGCAGATATAATTTGCAAGCGACACAAAAAATCTAATAAAATTTATAAAATGATAGTATATAAGACTAGCCCATGTGGCCCGGCTCCGCCCGGGCAACTTGACATTTTAATTGAACTGATTGGCTGTGTACACGACATTTTAAGTAAACTGATTGGCTGTGTACACGATCAGTCGATATATTTAAATATTTAATTTGATTATAAAAAACATAAATTTATAATTTGTAACTTGTTATCGGAGTTCGTTATTACCAAATTATTAACTTAAAAAATGTTAGGCAAATCTTTCTCATAGCAAATTTTGCTCACTGAGAGCAAAAATACAATTAGTGGATATATTAAAATTCTAAAAAATTTTTGTAATATTCATAATGTAAAAATCGTCCGCGGTAAATATGTATCTTAAGCTAGGTTAAAAGGCAAAAAACGGCTGTTAGAAAATTTCTTAATAAAATTTTGTCACGGACATTTGTATCTAAATATATAGAATTCAAAATATCTGCGGACGCTGCCATTGAGAGGAAAAATACAATTAGTTGATATATTGAAATATTTATTTTTGATTAAAATATAAAAAACATAGCAAAATATAAAATGTATAATATTGTATATATTCATGATATTTATATTTTCTATCGTATTACAGCAAATTGCTCATTGAGAGCAAAGATTTATTCAGCTTTCAAAAGGTATAACAATAATAAAGATAAAATTTAAAAATAATACCATATAATTAATAATTTAACGTGATGGAAATTATTCCCATTGCAAGTATATCAACAGTAAACTCATAATAGAAAGATATATTAGTATATAAAATAAAAATTTTAGACATATAATACCTTTGCATTTAGTGATTCTATTTGTTCTTTTTAATTTGAAATTAAATTATCAGATTGTATAAAATAAATCATAAACTGAGGGGGCAGTTTCATCATATCAAAAGAATAAAGCAATATTTAATTAATACCTAATCCTTGTTGTTACCTACAACCTGTTAATTCTGCGATTTTCGATTGGTGAAACTATTATTTATCCATCATAAATATAAAATTAAAAAATAAGTATATATTTGTGTATAAAGTAGATATTACGTATAAAAAATATATATACGTATAATGCGAGGATGCAAATGATTAGGATTATAACGGATACCATGATATTCATCTATTTTTGACACTAAATATGTAAATCATATATAATTTATCTCATAATTATAAATTAATTTAATAATGCTTACATATAATCTGAGGCGATGCATTATTATTTAATGTTTGTAACCATCTTAATTCTGCCATATTTCTACAAAGGTAATAATATATATAAATACTTGTATTGAAAGTGTGGATGTATAAATTAATTGTTATAATTAATAATGATTTGTAGGTGATGTAACAGGATGAATCTAAAAATTAAAATATAAATACTTGTATTGAAAGTGTGGATGTATAAATTAATTGTTATAATTAATAGTGATTTGTAGGTGATGTAACAGGATGAATCTAAAAATTAAAATATAAATACTTGTATTAAAAGTGTGGATGTATAAATTAATTGATATAATTGATAGTGATTTGTAGGTGATTTAACAGGGTGAATCTAAAAATTAAAAGAAAAATACTTGTATTGAAAGTGTGGATGTTTGAATTTATTGATTTAATTAATAATGATTTGTAGGTGTAAAAGGATGAATCTAAAAATTAAAAGAAAAATACTTGTATTGAAAGTGTGGATGTTTAAATTGATTGGTATAATTGATATTGATTTGTAGGTGATGTAACAGGATGAATCTAAAAATTAAAAGAAAAATACTTGTATTGAAAGTGTGGATATTTGAATTTATTGATTTAATTAATAGTGATTTGTAGGTGATGTAACAGGATGAATCTAAAAAAATAAAAAAAATAACTTTGTTCCGTGCTGTGTTTGGTGCCGAGCAGCACAAAATAAAATTTTTTCGCCAAATGATGTATCAATTACTCACCCAAAAATTGATTCCTGAAAATTTCAATGATCAAAACTGGCTAATTATTGTTATCTGGAATAAGAAAGAAGTAATTAACATATGTTTAATATTAAATTCAAAAAAAGAAAAATTAATTTATACTTATGTCTTATTTTTGAGACAAATATTTGTTTTATAAAAACAATTACAATGAAATATATCAAAATTTTTTATATATCTTACATAATATTTTGCTTATTAATTAAGACAGTTGTCTTAAGGTACAATTATTCAGTATAATATTATTTTACTAAACAAAGGGGGTCCGGGCCCGGACCACTTTGGTTAATATAATAGATTAATATAAACATTTCAAAAAGAATATATATGTATTATATTAAAATTTAACTTTTACGTATTGCCTGCTTATAGGTGTATTTTTGTACCTGAAAATATATGGCCCAATCTTAGCAAAACAAATAAAGTAGCTATGTCAATCACTTTATACCACGATAAAACTATCATTAATATTTGTATTATTTTTTCTGATGAATTTGTTTTGAGCTTTAATTCTGAGTCTTTGCAGGAATTGTTAGGATAGATGGTTGAAAGATGGATGATTTATTCATTATGTCTAATTTAATATATATTTCATTTTGATGTGGTTAGGCCAACTTGGCCTAACCAGTTGTTATGTAATGGAGACTATGAGTTGAACTTGTAGGTTGAGTGGAAAGTTGGATGATTTGTGCAAAAAAATGATTCAATTAAAAAAATTAAATTATGTCTTATTTAAACACCTATCCCTCTAAGAAAATAATAAGTTTTCTAAAATGTAATTAAAATATATATGATGAATTGATATTACATGGAGTTAGATTTAAATGTATGTTTGTGGGTTAGGCCAATGTGGCCTAACCTAGGTTGAATTTGTGCTGTAGTTTGATTCTAGGTCTTTGCAGGAATTGTCAGGATTGAGGTTGAAAGATGGATGATTTATTCATTATGTCTAATTTAATATATATTTCAATTTGATGTGGTTAGGCCAACTTGGCCTAACCAGTTGTTATGTAATGGAGACTATGAGTTGAACTTGTAGGTTGAGTGGAAAGTTGGATGATTTGTGCAAAAAAATGATTCAATTAAAAAAATTAAATTATGTCTTATTTAAACAATTAAGGAATAGGATAAAACAAATTTTGATCGTTTTGGCGACCTTCTTGTGTGTTAATTTAATACAGAGCAACATGATTTCCAGGGTTTGGCGCCCTAGGTCTTTCACACCGCTATAGCTGAAGAGCTTCAATTTGCATAAATCTTAAGGACCTAACTTGCTTACATATATTATGGATAAGGACGTTTAAAAAATATTTTTTAACTACTCTTTAAGACCGAAATTTCCAAAAGGTACATTTATGTACCTTTCGGTACCGGGCCGCTAACTCGGCTCCTATGGGCTAAAAGAGTCTGAAATTTTGAGAAAAGGTAAAAGACTATACTATTATGATTCGATAAAAATTTAAGAAAAATCTGTAGTCAGAATTTTTGTCAAACCGATCCCGAGTGTAAAGTTCAAATTTTAATCCCCTGTTTAACCTTAAATATCTCGGTAACAGAAGCTGATATCTCGAAACTTTCCAAAAACGTGGGCAATATTATAATAATTAACCTAAAAAAATTTCAAAATAAAACCTTACCATTTAAAGCCCTGAGAGAATTTCGTCGTTTAAACAAAAAATAAAACTTCCTAGTGGATAAAAAAACAAACTCGACATTCCTAGGCACCTTTTCGACAAACGATTTTTTTTTATCGCTACTGCTCGAAAAAACTTTTTAAAGTTAGGTTTTTCACACCCACCGGAAGTCTCGATCGCTTCCTAACTATCTTTCCGCACACCTTCTCAACCTACCCTACAAAACCACACCTCACACGTCGCTCAACTACAAACCATCTCCGAGATCTAGCGTAGCAAAGAAAAATCGAGTGTGAAAATTGTATAGTAGAATATAGAACAATACCAGTCACAATTATAAGGTTTGACAAAAAAATGGTCATTGTCCACATAAAGTCTAATCAACAATTACAATATTTTTGAATCACCAAATTTTCACGATCACAAAAAATTAATCACGATCACATATGAAATTTAAATTCTATATTATTTAGAAGCTATATTATAAGTGGTACAATTTGACCATTTTTTATGAAAAGCTTGTTTTTGTCAAAATCCTGTTAAAAATTTACGATAGTTGTTCTTATAAAATTTTAGAACTATTTTAAAGTAAATAATAGTAATAACAAGAAAATTTATAACGAGTAACGTCAATAAACCCAAATAAGTTTGCAATAGGATTGGGGAATTTGGTGCAAAAAATATATGGCTAAATTTTATCAAAAAATATATATCTGGGCCATAATATTCCGGCCAGGCCCGCTTGACATATTCTATACGGGTCGGTCTGAATTCTGATTTTTATAGGCCTGTGTATATTGCAATAAAAAACTATCAATAAAATGTAGAGTGTGGGTAGAAGTATTACCTTTTTAGTAATATTTAATTTATAATTTTTGTTTTAGTTAACAATAAATAAAATAAGTCAAAATTAAGTATATAATATTGCCCCGGCCCGTAATTTTTATAATTCAAGCCTCGACTTATTTTTTGGTTTTAACCTTATTGTGAATAGTATTATTTTTTCAGAGGGTAAATTTTTTTATTCTAATCATTTAATTGTGATCCAACAATTTTTTTAAACATAAATCAATTTTTTATAATCACAGTCAAAAATATATTGGTCGATGGCACATTTTATGTAAACATTGATTATTAATTTTACTGGCCACTTAACCCCTCGAATAGTAGGGTGTGATTTTTGTCACGCGAATGGTACAGCGGGGCCCATACAAACCCCAATTTTAACCTCTATAACTTCAAGAGTTTTAGAGCTATGATTTTTATATTTTTATCAAAGAAAAAAACATGGTCATTAATTATAGACTAATATAAGTTATTATAAATAAATAGTGCAAATTTTATTTGACACAAAGTAGAAAAAAATCTTTGAAATTAAAGTTTTTCATTTTTCCATATTATATTAAATACATATCAATAAATTAAATATATTAATATTATTAATTAAATCGTGTTTTTAGGTCGGGTAGAACATTTTATAAAAAATTCACGGAAAAAAATATTATAAAAGAAAAAATATGGCTATTATTCATCTTATAAACTAGACATTTTACAAAAAAAAATAATAATTTTTTTATTATTATACAAAACACATTATATATACTTAATTGTGGTCGTAGGAAAACAAAAAAATTAAATATTTCAAACACTATTCAAATCAGAATTATATTTTGTTGAACCTACTATTTATAATGTAACAAAAAAATTATTAAAACTTGGTTACAAAAATTTTTTTTAGAGATCACTATGATCATCTATATTTTTTAAATATATTAATAAAGTTTAAACGCACCGAATTAGCTATTCGTGGACACACGTGTTCCTTGTATCCGGTTTTTAGCGCATTTTTCTATTTTGTATTCTATCCTTCTTCCTACTGCTTAATATTCTTATTTAAAAGTACTATATATCTTATATAAATTATTTAGTGGGTGATGATGAATTTGCGCAAGTTTCTTCTGGTGCTTCGGAAACTTTTCCTATGCAATGTTCTGCTTTGCGCAAAAACGGTCTTGTAGTTTTAAAAGGGAGACCATGCAAAATTGTTGAAATGTCCACCTCCAAAACGGGAAAACACGGCCATGCCAAGGTTCATCTTGTTGGAATAGACATTTTTTCTGGCAAAAAGTATGAAGACATATGCCCATCCACTCATAATATGGATGTGCCAAATGTAACCAGAACTGAATATCAATTGATTAATATTGATGAAGAAGGTTATATGGAGTTAATGGATGATAAAGGGAACACTAGATCGGACCTTAAGCTTGCTGGCACTGATGATTCCCTCAAATCACAAATTACAGAAAAATTTAATGATGAAAGCTCTGAATGTATCTTGGTTGGTGTACAAAAAGCTATGGGTGTTGAGTGCCCAATTTCTGTCAAGAGTCAGCAAGATACCAAGAAAGGCTAAACTTCTTCAGAGAGTGAATTATAATTTGGAGGAAACTTAAAAAAACGTTATATGCACATGTAATTAATTATAGGCTTATTATGCTTTTATTATTTGTTTTTGTTTTACTTTGATTTTTAATTAATGTTTATTGTTGAATGTTTAATGTATGAAAATAATTATTAGTTATTTCTCTAATTGAATGTATGATCAATTATATTATGTAAACCAACATATCCAACTAATTGTTAAAGATACTATTCATAATAAATCATTTTGATTATTAGTAATTCTTCACTCATGTTACATTAATTAGTTATTTAATTTCTGCCATAAAAGTAATTTTAAAGATGTTTGATCTGGGCCAATGAATATTTCCATACAAACTTGTTTGGAATGTTTTTTGTATTTTGAAGTTTTTTAGGTGTAGGCTTTCCAGAAATGGATTGTTTTTTTTTATTATTTTGACACCTAAAATGATTGCTTGAGAAACAAGTTGTGATTATATTTAATTAAATTAGAACAAGAAAATTTAATTTTAGATTAGCTTTTATCTAATATAATTGTGATAGTTAATTTGTCCAGTCTCTGACCATTTAAACCTAATTTTTGCCTTATTTTATTGACAATATTTACGCCATTAAATCATTTAGTATTTTTGAAATACACTGCTAGTTGTTATCTTTATTATGCATATTAAATAATGTGGAGAAAAATGTTGTTTTTGGTTAGTAATATCCTTAACATATTTTTATTAGGTAATGTGTACCCAACGTCGTTTTAACTTTGGTATTAATTCACGAAGCTTTTAATTAAACAAATCATTCATTCTCTTTTTAAGTATTTGAAATATGCATGCCATTTTACATTTAAAAATTAGTAATTCACTTTTCGTTCAAAAAAATTCTACTGTTTAAATATATTTTTTTAAATTATGTGGTAGAAAAATTAAAATAATTTATTGAAATTAGGTGTTTCTAAAAATTTATATTGGACAAATTTCTAATTTTACAAGATATATCAAATTTTTTTTATCCATATAAAAATATGGCAAAGATGCATGATTTCAAGTAGTGCTTTTACCCGGATTTTAAGAAGGAAGTTTTATGTTCTTAATTTTTTATCAATTTTCACTAGTTATTTTTGTGAGGGCAATTAGGGAAAATTATGCTTTTATCAAGATTATTGATTTAAAACCAAGTCAATATTAGACAAACTGGTTAAGATTTTTGATCCATTCCAAGCCTGCTTGGTGAACTCAATTTATTTGAAATTTTTATAACACAGGTCAACAAATAATGCCACAAAAATATGAAACAAGCATACCCATGGTGGCCTTATCTTATATATATTTTCCTTTTTTTTAGTTTCTTCCGCCTTTGGCTCCTTAGATCCATCCATCTCTAAAAATGACCTTTATTGACGAAATTGACAGATCTTAATATACTTAAAAAAAAATTTAAGGATCTTTTTTTTTCTATAAAAATTCTGTGTAACTTATACAGGCACGATTCTAGACCCCTTTTGGGAAGGGCATTGCCCCCCCCCCCCCCCCCAAATTAAATTTGCTCCCCAAAAATACATAGTAATTTTATTTTTGCCCCCCCCCCCCCCCCCCAATACGTATAAATTTTATTTTGCCCTTCCACCCCCATAAAATTAAAATTGTTCCCCCAAAATATTTAAAAATTATAATTTTTAAAATATTTATTTTTTTTAAAAAGTGTTTTCATTATTATGAACACTTCTCATCCGCTAAAGAGATCTAACTAACACAGAAATTATTTCTGTTGTTATTAGATATATAGAAAAATATGATGTTACAAAAAGCTGAATATTTGTGAAAGCAATTCATAAATCTGATGCCAAAGAAATTTACTCTTTTGTCAACAATCTTTTGTTAGAATATAATCTAAAACCAAAGAACCTGTTAGCACAATGCTACGATGGGGCGAATGTAATGTCTGGGGAAAAAAGTGGTGTTCAAGTATTTCTAAGCATATTGGCTGGACACCATGTCCCGTATAATCACTGCTTTAACCACCGATTGCATCTTGTAAAAGATTGTCTTGAAAAAGTGAAGGGAAAGATTTTTTTGATATTTTTTTTCCCTTCATAATTTTTTCAACATGCTGCAATCAAGAAAGTAAGTGAATATGGGACCATACCCCGGCTGTTGCCCTATCGGTGGTGTGGTCACTACGACGCCATTGTTTTTAAAAAAAAATTACATAAAAATATTAAATACTCTTTAAAATTAAAAATGAAATGTTTTTATATCTTCATGTCACAGGGTCGAAGCGTCGGGGTTTTTTGACCAATCAATTTATTTTTTTGTATTTATCATTTGAAAAATTATTATTTACTAAAAATAATTAATGACCATTTTTATTGCAAAACGATTTATGTTTCTAAAACTTTAGATTTAATACACCATTTGTTAGAAATTAAACAATTAAGAAGTACAAAACATTTGAAGATTTATTCAAAACTGTTTTGATATATATAATACTTTTTTAAATGACTATAATTTGTTTATAGATAAAAGAAAAACTAAACCTAAAGATTTTTCTAATTTTTATTTATTTTCTACTCATAAGTTTGAGAATAATTTAAATATTAATTTTAAATTAAAAAGTATTTATTTTAATATTATTGATTTATTTATTGATAATAGATTTTTTACCGATAATATTTATTTAGAATCTTTAGATTCCCTTTATAAATTTGATTATCCTTTTTTATAGGTACAAATAAATTAGAGCCTCTTTTAAAAATAAGTAATATTGATAAAAATTCATTATCTAAAGAAATTAAAGGAGCACAAAAATTTTTAATAAAAAAACGTAATAATTACAAAAATGTGTTACTAATGATTTTGTTAAATTTTTTGATGATTACAAAGATGCGTTTCCTAATTTATTTAACATTTTTTTAATAAGTTTGTTATTTGGCTCTTAAACGTCGAGTTGTGAGGCCACATTTTTATTAAGGGCACGTGCAAAGTAAGTTTTTATTTTCGTAAAGTTTTGAAAATTTTAAAAATTTATTTTTTTTTCAAATTTTTTTTCCAAAAATTAAATATTCAAGAAAAAGCATTTTAAGTGCATATATTAAATTTGGCAACTTTTTGAAAATTTGCGTTTTATTTCAAAATAAAATTTTTGAAAATTTTACGAAAGCAAAAACTCTCTTTGCACGTGCCCTAATAAAAAGTTTGAACATAGATTCTGGTGTACATGTATATTTTTTGCCGTGACTGACACGGCTGGCTAATTCTGCCGCCGAAGGCGGTAAAAATTTTTTTTCTGCCCCCCCCCCCCCCCCTTCACGAGTTTTTTTGCCCCTCCCCCCAAATTGGAAAATCTAGAATCGGGCCTGAACCTATATTTATCATCACAAATAATGAGAAATAAATTTTATTAGTATATTTAGCTCTTACATCAGCATTTAGGTAAAAAATATTTCGCTCCAAACTTAAATACGACACGATATATTTTCGGTTTTTCATAAAAATATTATTTGAAGTTTATAACAGTTTAGCTGTTTTGAATATGCAAAAAAAATTCAATTTATTTTTGTTATTCAAAATTTTTTTTGACATTTTTTTTAATATTTTCAATATCTGACTAACTAAGTTTGATTAGAAAACGGATATGAAAATCTCTAAAATGGCAGGTTTATCGTAGGTTAGGAAATCACTGATTTATAAATCTAATCGTTAACCCAACTTTATGTCGCCCGGCTAACCTGGCAAATAGACTGGCTTGAGAAAAAGGGGGCCAGCCATGGAATTTTAATTAACCATAATGGAAGACCTTCTGGGGAAAAAACCTAGCTAGCCCCCGTCATGGTTACGGCTGTTTTTAGTTCACATAGAAAATTTTGAAAAGTCTCATAAGAAACATGGATTTTAAAAGGGCCATTACCAGGAAAGGAATATGTCCTAAATATGCCAAAAATGATATTTTTATGACCTATATAAATAAGAAATTATACATATGTTAAATTGATGTTTAAAAGACTAATACTGTACTCTAATATTAATTTTAATATAATCTAGATCTATAAATGAAAAAGTGAAGGAGTCATTTTTTACATAAATCTTTTAAATTAAATGAAATTAAAAAATTTAGGAATATCGTAAATCCGCTTTACACTCGAATTTATCAACTTTGAAAATGTTTTAGACTACAGCCGAAATATAAGCGGGAAAAAAGTTTCGGTTGCCTGCAAAGTGCTTATTTGTCGACAGACTCTAGACCCTAATTTTCAGACTAGTTTTTGTGCTCTTTTAAATAACCCATTCGGGTTTTGAAAAATGTCTAAAATCGATACGACGGTTTTTGATTTTTCAGGTCGGACGACCTTAACCGTATGTAAACTTAAGAAACTTTGAGCCTGGATAGTAGTTGGATGGGTGACCGCCAACGAATCCCAAATCCGCATTTTTATGAGAGCATAGGCCTAAAAACCTTAGTCACCGGTGCGTGTTAATTCTTATTTAACTCTGCAGGGCCTGCTGTGGAGTCAAAAGAGGTAAAGCCCTAACGGGTACGTCGTTCTCTAATAGGGAAAGGTCTGAAAGAAACTCCTTTATTTTAACTTGCTAGGGAGATAGAAGAACTAGAGTGCATTTTATTTCTGAAATGATATTTTTTAATATTACTCTAAGACTAAAATGTTAATGTTTAAGATCTTAAATTTGAAAAAGCTCATGTGCATTCAACTATATATATTCCCCTACCCTCCCCCTCCTCCCCCAAACTTTACTTTGGATCACTTTCCCCATGTCCAAATATGAATAATTTTGACGTCTATTATGAAGATCCTTAAAATTTCTGTCTATTAGAGGGATTTTATATTTGTCTTACTAAATATAGACATATTCCCTTTTTAATGCCTAAATTTTTATAGCGAAATCTAAAACCAATGAAATAACATTGATTTGGCAAGCCATTCTTGACATGTGGCTTGCCAAATCAATGCTGTTTCATTGGTTTTAGATTCCTACCTCAGATTTCGCCTATCTGTGTTTTATGATGTTACACATTCCCAAATTTAATCCCCGTTATTACTAATGTGTTTGGACCTTATAGAACATTTACATATATGGTCAAAAGAAACTTTTTCACCATATTTCTCTTAATAAACCTTTATTGTACTTTTCATTAATCTAGCAAAAATTCCGGTTTAAAATAATGGGTTCAACGTTCTCGTTTTTCAGTGGACGCTCTTTTATTTGACAGGTAAATTTTTTTTATCCTGCTTTCGAAAATTTCATGGATAGGCAGTAACCTATTAGGATAGGAATACTTTTTTTTGATTGATTTCAATCCGTTCGCCGAATTTCCATTTCACGAATAACTAAGTTAATAGGGTAAAGTCATTTGGATATTAAAAAAAAAATGTTGGGCTAAAAAATAACAAGGCCCGTTAAACATTGAATTTTATTCCCTCTTAACTTTAAATATGGGATTTGTTTAACATTAACATTTACTGTCTTTTAATATAACCATATGTTTAGCATTTAATTTTTTACCCTAAATCTGAACATATTCCCGTTAACAAAGTTTTGCCCTTTATTGTATAATAACAAATTTAGATTGAACTTAGTTTCGTGTCCTCTTTTTGCATTTTAAATTCCAATAAATACTACATTATTAAAAACAATGTTAATTGTGGCGTATTTTATTAAGATCTAGCTAGACATAACTTAAATTATTACAGCAAAAAGAATGATATTATAAACAGCAGCATGAAAAAAAACAAATGCAATAAGTCTTAGTGTTTTTCTTACCTTAATTTTCATATCCGATGCTAAAGTCCGGCCTTTGATCCGAACATAAATTCCGTCTAAGCCCCAATCCAAAATCGGTTTTGGCGCGATTCGGCCCGAAACAAGGTGTCCAGTTTTTTTTCTATAAAATACTCAATAAAAGGCTCCTCCCCAGATCTAATTTTTTTTTTACATGTTAAAGATGGGAAAAAAATAATTACCTTTGAAACTAACTATTCAAGTCGTAAGGTTAAGATTTTGTATATAAATATTTATTATATATTTCATTTCGAGCTTATATACACTTTCAGTACATCCATTTAGTCACAAGGACAACTAGATATAGCCGCCAAGGCCAATTAATATATGACAGATTAGCTAACGTACAATCTATAATATTAATCCATTAGTGCCGATGGTTCCACTTTTGGAACACCAACTTTGAGAGCTCATAACTTTGGTTTGGAATAAGATATCAAAAAAATTTAATATCAGTGCAAAGATCTCATTCTCAATTACAAATTGATATAATAAAAAATTTAATAAAATATTTTTTAAGGCGCTAAAATACAGTTTAAAAATTGCAAAAGAGATTTTTTTTCTAACTTTTAATAGCCCATAACTATGGCTTTATATTAATTATTTTAAGATTAAACAATTGGGGTTTTAAGGGATCATGTTTATTAAAATATGTATAAATTTTAGCCAAATTTCCGCCAAAATATAAAAGTTTGAAATATTTTGTTCCATTTTTGGAAAATCCGGCACATACCATATCTAATTTTAGTTAAAAATTTAAAAATAGAATTTTTTCTAAGAAAGGAATGTTAAAACTTTTTTACGCCTTTTTTTTAAGAAAAATTATATTCAGCTGTCATTTATTTGTAATATGCCCCTTTTTCAAAATTTGATCAACGCTCTTGAATTCATTGATGCTCATTCGGGAAACGATGAAATTACTGTAATTCCTCCAGACAATTTTGGGGATGTGACAGATAAGGAAAATAGTGATGATGAATTAGTTGTGAATGACAGAACGGATGTAGCTGGAACACTAGAAATTTTAAATCCCCATGAAAAGTTCAACCAATGTTCGCAAAAGGTTTGTTGGAAAAAACAAAAACCCTTAAATCGTCGACTAGCTGTGGATTCTTTAGATTCATTATCACTATTAAAGTTTAAAAATTTAACGCCTTATAATCTTTTTCGTAAATTTTTTGCTGACCGTATCTATAATTTGATTATCGAATAAAGTAAAATATATGCTTTTCAACAAAATCACCATTTACAAATCGATATATATAAATTAGAATCATTTTTAGCGATCATATTATTCAGTAGATACAATTCTTTACCCCGAGAACGCTTGTGTTGGCGTAACGAAGATGACGTTCACTCAAAATTTGTAAGCTCCTTGATGCCAAGAGTTAAATTTATAGAAATGAAAAGATATTTGCACCTCGCTGATAACACTTTTATCAATAAGTCTGATAGATTGGCAAAAGTAAGATTTTTTTTATATACATTCCAAGAGAATCTTTTACAATTTGGAGTATTCATTGTCGTTGGATGAGCAAATAATCTCTTTTTTTGGAAAAAGTACAAATAAAATGTTTATGAAAAATAAACCGGTTAAATTTGGAATTAAAGTTTGGATACTTTCTTCCTCTTACGGGTATCCTTTTTCTTTTGAAATTTACACTGGAAAATCCACGCCTTATACCGGATTATTGGGAAAGCATATTATCAATGTTTAGAAAATCCAAAATGTCACGCTCCTTATTTCGATAACTTTATCGCTTCAACCAAAATAATACGAAAACTCGGCGACCAGGGACTTAGATGTACAGGAGTTATCCGAGCCAACCGTACCAAAAAATGCCCGTTTAATGAGAAAAAGCTATAAAAGTTACCTCGAGGCAGATTTGAATATTTTGGTGATGGAAAAATTATTGTTTGCCAATGGATTGATAGCACAAGTCAACAATTTTTTGAGAGTTATGAGTTATTAACAGAGATCAAACCTGTTAACTTAAGGAATATTAAATTTGTTTATCGTTTTTCCTAATCCAACTTACTTAGTCAGTTATAAACATTGAAAATTTTAAAATAAGGTCAAAAAACCAAAAAAAGATTCAAAAACAAAAATAAATTGAAATTTTTTTTTTGCATATTTACAATATTTAAACCGTTAAATTCAAACTTTAAATAATATTTTTATTAAAAAACAATAATATATTGTGTCGTATTTAAGTTTGGACGCGAATTATTTTGTATTATCTAAATGCCGATGTAAGAGCTTGATAGCTTGATATATTAAAATAATAAATTTTCCATAATTTGTGGTTAAAAATATAAGTTAGATATGCAAAAAAGATTTTAAAATTTTTTCTCTTTAGGGTATTTAGACTGTCAGTTTGGTCAAAAAAGGCCATTTTTTATAGACGGATCTAAGGAGCCAAAGACGGAAACTAAAAAAAAACGAAAAATATATATGAGATTAGGCCATCATGGGAATGCATTCTTTTAAGTTTTTTTAAAATTCACATTTCTGACATTGATATTTGTTAATGTGCAGTCGAGCAGTCATAATAATTGGTAAATCAACTTCGTTTGTAGTGTAAAACTTTGGAATACGAAAAAGAAAGGTTACCTTAACCAATTAATTCTTACAATAGCCATATGGGAGGAGTTGATCTACTAGATCGATTTCAAAGCGATTATCGTTTGCTTTTACGTTTAAAAAATGGTAGTGGTGTATCTTTTCAAACTTTTATATGGCAGACGTAGCTGCGTGGCGTATTCACGTTTATTGCGGAGGTATCAAAGATCATTTGCAATTCAAGCGCGATTTAATGCTAGAAATGTCAATACAAATACCCGATACGTACAAATTCTGGTTGGCCTCATAAATCGTTGAAAACTCTCGATATATCACATATCCTGACCAAAGCTGCCAAACAAGGTCGGTGTAAGCTTTGTAAGAAGAATACACTTTTAAAGTGCCAAGAATGTAATGTTTGGGTCCACAGGTTTTGTATAACTATCATAAAAACATACAATAAATGTGCCGGATGTTCCATATCTGGAACAACACATTGACCAGTGATACTTTTTTAATAATCAATTGTTTATATATGATGTTTATCAATAAATGTTAGCGCAAAATAAATTTAATTTTCAAAAAATTTTGTGCCTTCGGCACTAATGGGGTAAAGTAAACCATTAGTTATAAAAGGCCACAGGCCGTTAAATAATATTAAAGTAAACCATTAGTTATAAAAGGCCCGCAGGCCGTTAAAACGATTGTTTATATCAATTACCAACACTAACTATTAAAATTATACGTCTTATTGGCAGGTATTCGATCATAATTTTAGGTGACCTTTTTATTCAAAAAAACGCTATAAAGTTGGATTTTAATGATATCATTTACACGATTTGTTCTTTGTGAGGCCTTTAAAAATTATGCCATCTATTAACCGTATAATTGATTCCTCGAACATATATGACGTCCAGTCGAAAAAGTTCTTTCAGCTGGCTGAACTTTTGGGGGCAGGCTTTTCGGAATACATTTAAATAATTATGAAAAAATTAATTAGTCTCCCGCCATTTTGTCAAATCTAATGTTTTTATTTTGCGTGTGTGAAGATTATAAAAATATTATTTGTTTGAAAGGCTTTTAATTATTTCCCATCAACTGCATGGTTGCCTGAAGGCAAATTAGGTTTCAATATTGGCTTTTCCATGAACAATATTTACTCTAAATTAAAACAAATATGCTTTACGCAATTTTTTATTATCATAAATTACACAATTTTATTAACACAAACCTATATATGTAATTACCGCCATCATTTAATTAGTTAATTCCAAATTTTAAATTAAGTATTAAAAGATGTAACGGTATGATTGCTAAAAGCTAAAATAATCGTTTATCATTTGGGCATTTAAGAAAAATTAAATTTTGGGCAAATGAAAATAAAAATATTTAAATTTTAATTTCAAGGTTTGACCCGACATTCCGCCTCGATTGTCGTTATCACATTACAGGGCAGGATGGATTTTTGGGTCTCGTTGTAAAACATCTATCGCATATTTCTTTCTTTTAAGTTCTAAATATTTTTTAATTATTTTAAATTTAATAAAAGGCTAAAAATATTGGCCTTATTGAAAAATATTTTTCTTTATTAAGCCTTTTACAATATTCTAATTTTTGAAATATAACTAAGTTATACTACCTTAGGAATCTTAAATTTTCTGGTCAAATTGTAAGCCAGCCATAAATAATGATTATAAAAACTATAAATAAACAAATAAGATTTGAAAATAAAAAAATAATTTAATTTAACAACTTTTAAATTCTAATTTAAAATAATTAATTTTATAGAATTTTTTACTAAAGGATTTTCAAAGTCTTAAAATCGGTTTTTATCCTTTTTTTAAATTCCACAGAAGACTGCAAGGCCGCCCTTTCTTAGAGGTTGACCAAAAAGGGGGAAAAAGCATTTAATATATAATTAAATTTTCGAATATTTATAAATTTTAATAATTGTATAATTTTAGTGTCATTGGCTGGCTGAGAAATTGTCTAATGATCACAGGTCAACAAATATCAATGTCAGAAACGAGATTGTTATGAGAACATACAAGAATGCAACCCCATGATGGCCTAATCTCATATATACTTTTCGTTTTTCTTAGTTTCTTCCGGCTTTGGCTCCGTAGACCCGTCTATAACGAAAAATGGCCTTTTTTGACCAAATTGACAGATCTAAATATACCCTAAGAAGAAAAAATAAAATTCCTTGTAACTTATATTTTTAATCACAAATAATGGAAAATAAATTTTATTAATATATTAAGCTCTTACGTCGGCATTTAAATAATACAAAATATTTCGCGTCCAAACTTAAATACGACACGATTAATTGTCGGTTTTTAATAAATATATTATTTGAAGTTTGAATTTAACAGTTTACCTTGTGTGAATATGGAAAAATAAAATTTCTATTTATTTTTGTTTTTAATTCTTTTTTGTTTTTTTTTCTTTTTTTTCTATAATTTTCAATGTTTGTAACTAACTAACTAAGTTTGATTAGGAAAAACCTCAAATGGATTTGATGTTCCCTAAGAGGGCAGGTTTGATCTATGTAGTTAACTCATAACTCTCAAAAAATTGTTGACCTGTGTGATAAATTAAAAAAAAAGAGAATTTGAGCATTTAGTAGGACTAATTAAATGATAGTTTTTTTATTTAAATATTTTATAGACCTATATTATTAACCAATGGCTTTATTATTTATGTAATCCACTTGGCACAGTATTTGACAAAACCAGCTATTTCAGTAAAAAGATGTTGGTTTACTTTTAAAGTAAAATAAGGTCAGCTTTAATCTATTTTATTTTGACGCATTAAATGACATAACTCGACCACCTACAATGCTAGAAAACCGCCTCCGTTTGTGTGCAAGGAAGGCTCGTTTTATGATTAAAGAGTTGCCAATTCAGAAAATTTAATATGTCCCCTTTTTAAAATATATATTTTTGCTATAAACAGGTATTCTAATCTTCTCATAAAATTCAAGCATCTTATTTGATTCATCTTCAATGTGACCTTAAATTTACTGTTTTTTTTTTGTTTTTTCATTTGTCTTAAGGACAGGGTTTCTAAACTATAGGGAAGTCGAAATGGCAAAGTTTGGCAATACACCTTGAGGCTCTTTGAGTTTCTAATTTTTTTTATATATTAAAATTAGTTTTTAGTTTTTTATCTGAGGCCACGTGCAAATTTTTATTTTTGTAAAATTTTAAAATTTTTAAAAAATTTTAAATTTTATTTTTTAAAAATTTTTTTTTGTAGAAGAAGCATTTTATGTGCATAAATAAAATTTGGGAGCTTTTGAAAAATTTGTGGATTTTAAGAGTTTTCAAAATTTCACGAAAACAAAAATTAACTTTGTACGTGCCTTAAAATAAAACTAAATTTATTAAGTATATTAAAACTAACATTTTGGTTATACAAATATTTTGCAAACCTAATATTACTTTTTTAGGGTTAAAATAAAAAAACATTTTAAGTTTAAATTAACAGATTTATTGTTCAACAAATTTAACCTAATTGATTTTTTAACATTTTTTTAATTATTTATGTTTGTATCTGGCTTACAAAGTTCTAAAAGAATTGGTAGGCGGTATAAAAATTCTATATTTTTCTACCTAAATCTGATTAAATAGTTTATAATCTGAAAAAATGTCGAGCTGTGCAGTTATTGATAATATTGTAATTAATGTGTTAAAACGCGTACCATATTATCATTTTTGTTATTAAAATATAATTGAGTTTTAAAGGATAGATTTTTATAAATCTAATTATAATTCTAATTTAACTTATATGTATCAAGGCTAGTTTGAGATTCTAGAAATTACTAATAATTTTCTCAAAACCTTTGGTATTTGTTTTATATGATTTAAAATTTATCATTCTTTGCCATTAATGATGTTTTTCATCATATTTTGTAGTTTTATATTTCACAAAGGTCTAAAATTTTAAAGTTTTATGGGTTAAATATTAATGTAATACGTAGGTAGATTAAAACTTAGTTTGACAACTGAGATGGCTAATTCATAAGATCCAACCTACTATTATCCAATCCGTTTATAGTTTTTTTATGTTTAACCCGCGGATGGTAGGGTGAGAAATTTGTAACGCTAATGCTACAATGGAGTCTATACGGACCCCAATTTTAAACTTCTATAACTTCAAAAGTTTTAGAGCTATGGTCCTTATTTTTTTATTATTTTGAAGAGGAATACGTGCTCTTTAATTATAAACTAATATAAGCTATCATTAATGAGTAGTGCAAATTTTATTTGACACAAAGTAGTAAAATTCTGCAAAATTAAAATTTTTCATTTTTTTCTATTACATTAAATAAAACATGTCAATAAATTAAATTTATCATTAACATTGATTAAATCGTATAAGGTCGGGTTGAACATTCATGAAAGATTCAAGAAAAATTATTATAAAATAAAAAATTATTTTTGGCTATTATTTACCTTAAAAACTAGATATTTTATAAAGAAAATAAGATAATTCCTATCATTATTCTACATTACAAACATTTTATATACTTAATATGTAAAACTATTATGGAAGAATACCTAGAAAATAGTTAGCAACTTTTTCAGTTTAAATATACATTGAGGCAACATTGCTTTTAACATTGAAATTGAGAGTGTGGGGTCCATATGGACCCCAATAGAATAATTAATTTTTAAACGAAATTTGTTATTAAACTTAGACCAAATTTGAATTACTAATTTTGTTTATTATATATTTAAAAAAAGTCACAAAATTTTGGCCAATATATAATATTTTTAAAGATATTCAAAATTTAAATAGTGCTGGGGTCCGTATATACCCCACAGTGCTACTCGCGGGTTAAGTCAGCTATAAACATTTATAATTTATGAAAAAAATTTAAAAAACAAATGAGTCAAAACAAAAAATATTGGAAAAGATTATAATTATACATATAATTGCTATGTTGTTGAATTTAAACTTTATAAAATATTTTTATTAAAAACCTGTAAAATCGGATCACATAGGTTAGGTTGCAAAATTATAGTATAGTCTAATTATGTGTTAAACTTAAAATTTAATATCTTATATTAGATGAAGAAGTTATAGTTATATTCAGTATAAAAAAAATACTTTAATTTTTTACCCATAGTTTTGGTAGTCACAAAACAAGCTTTTCAATATCTGATGGGCGGTCCAAGGCTGACTTGAAAGACAAAAAAAATATTTGAGATAAGGTTATCATGTAGATTATTTAATATAAAATATCAGGCCCGATTTTAGCTTTTCCATTTTAGGGGGGTAAAAAAAACTTGTGGGGGGGGGGGCAGAAATATTTTTTTTGCCGCCTTCGGCGGCAAAATTGGCCGTGACCTTCGGTCACGGCAAAAAATATACATGTACAACAATAGAATCCATGTTCAAAATTTTTTAACAAATTAATAGTAATTTATTATATTCTTAAATTAAAAAAAATGAGTTTATAAATTGAATATGTGAATTAAAATTAATTGTTTTCACTAAAATTTGCTTAAAAAGATATGAGATTTGAATTAATTGTAAGTATAATTTTATCATTTGGTATCATTGCGCATGAAAATTAAAAATATGATATATATGAATGATAAAAATGAATTAAATAAAACTTTGGATTTTAGAAAATTAAAAGTGAAATAAGATTGATTATCATGAAAACAAAATGTATAAGTATGCTAATTTGGAAGAATATATATGAAAAAACACTGGTTATCACCTTCATCAATCACAGGCCAAAAGTGTAACAAGACATTTAATATTTGGCTATGTTTAACTTATTAAAGATTTAATTATTAACTAAAAAACTAATAATTTGATTTTTCTGTAATGTCTAAATAACGGCCTAACTTTTCGTTGTATTATTTAATTTGGCGCAATCTGTGTATATATAAATCTATGAACCAAACATAGTTAGGTTAATTTGCCCATAACAGCAATTTTATTATTAAGAAAAAGCTTAAATATGTATATGTCATAAGTTAAGTTTAATTTTTCCATATCTTGTATAATTGTTTGATGCAGCCTATAATATTTTATAAATTGCCTAAAAAACATGGTGGTAAAATTATAATTTTTTTAAGTATATATAATTTTTTCGTTTGCAATAAAGCGCAAAAGTTGTCAATCTTTTAGCAAAACACTCTTATTTTTTTAAATTTTTTTTAAGAATATTTTAAATTTAAATTTTGAACATTAACGTGCCCTAAAAAAAAGATAGCCATTTCATAAAACAGGTCTACAAAAAATTAATTTTGTTAGAGGTTTATATATTTTACAGGCACGATTCTAGACCCAAAAAGTTTTTGATTGCCCCCCCCCCCCAAAATAATTTAATTTGCCCCCCCCCCCCCCCCCCCCCCCAAAAAAAAAAATACATAGTAATTTTATTTCTTCCGCATAATATAATTAAGTTTGCTCCGTCAAAAATATTTAAAAAATATTATCCCAAAAATATTTACTTTTTTTAAAAGTGTTTTTATTCATTAATACTTCTTATCCGCAAGAGAGATCAAACTAACAGAAATATATAGAAAAATTTGATTTTACAGAAAGCTTTATATTTGTGAAACCAATTCATAAATCTGATGCCTAAGAAATTTTCTCAGTTAACAACAATCTTTTGTTAGAATATAATCTAGAACCAAAGAACCTGATCGCACAATGCTACGATGGGGCGAACGTAATGCCCGGGAAAATGGTGTTCAAGTATTTCTAAGCAAAATAGCTGGACACCATGTCCCATATATTCACTGATTGCCACCGATTGCAACTTGTTGTAAAAGAATATCTTGAAATTTTAAGTGAAGGAAAAATTTTTTTTGATTTTTTCTTCCCTTCATAAATTTTTTTTAACATGATGCAATCAAGGTATTTAGTGAATGCGGGACCATATCCCGGCTGTTGCCCCATTGGTGGTGTGGTCACTACCTGCCCATTGTTTTTTTTTTAAAATTACACAGAAATATTTAATACTCTTTTAAAAATTTAAAATAAAAAAACTTTTATATCTTCAGGTCACAGGGCCGAATCGGGGTTTTTTGACCATATTTATAATCATCTATTTATTTTTTTGTATTTAATTGAAAAATTATTTTATTTACTAAAAATAATTATAGATCAATTTCATTGCAGAACGATTTTCTAAAACTTCTGATTCAATACACCATTGTTTGTTAGAAATTAAACAATTATGAAATAAAAATACATTTGAAGATTTATTCAAAAATTGTTTTGATATTAACACTTTTTTAAATGACAATAATTTATCTATGGATATGAGAAAAACTAAACCTAAAGATTTTTCTGATTTTTATTTATTTTCTACTCATAAGTTTGAAAATATTTTAAATATAAATGATGAAGTAAAAAGTATTAATTTTAATATTATTGATTTATTTATATTTTGATAATAGATTTTTTACCGATAATAGTTGTTTAAAATCTTTAGATTCCCTTGATAAATTTGATTAACCTTTATTTTAAATAAAAATAAAAGCCTCTTTTAAAAATAAGTAATATTGATAAAAATTCATTATCTAAAGAAATTGACGTAGCCAAAAATTTTTTAATAAGAAACTTAATAATTACATAGAATGTGTTACTAATGATTTTGTTAAATTTTTATATGTTTACAAAGATGGTCTAATCTATTTAACATTTTTCCTATAAGTTTGTTAATGGCTCCTCAACGTCGAGTTGTGAGGCCACATTTTATTCTTTAAGAAGGATAATAACGGCTGACAAGTAGTGACTTGCTTAAAGGTGATTTGGTTCTTTTAGAACACGAAAAATCATTAACTAGGGGCGTTGAATTTTTATGAATATTGTAATTTAATTAAAATCCTCTAAGATAAAATAGTTTGATCAATACAATACACTGCTCATATATATAAGTACATCATTACAGTGCTAGCTTCAATAAAGTGGCACATATTAGAAATAGAATGATCAATAGACACATAAAAGTGGCCATCTAACACTATTTTTTTGTTCGCGGTCACTAATAAAATGATCACGATCACATTTAAATGATCTCTGTCACAATTAAATGGCCAAGATGATGATTTCATGGTAAACATCACTTATTTGTGTGACGATTTAGCCACAACTTAGTGGTATTTAATCATGAAAACCTCATCTTGGCCATTTAATTGTGATCGTGATCATTTAATTGTGATCGTGATCATTTTATTATTGACAACGATCAAAAATATAGTAGTTGATGGCCACATTTTATGTGTCTATTGATCATTCTATTTCAAACATGTGCCAATTTATTGAAGCTAGCACTGTATATACTTCCATTAAGATGGCCTAGCACAATCTTTTACAAAATAATCTTGTGAGACATAACTGTCAAATGTTGCAAATTAAATGCAGTACCAAAACGTGGTGATTGAGGAGACAATTTATCTTGTACCTTTCACAATTTTTTAAGTTTATCTGGTTTAACCACATCATCAATATTATATATAAAAATATAGCCAGATCTGAAGATATAGGTATAATTTATTTTTCTAAGATGAATGGATGGAAATATTATTGTAAAATATTTGTTGGTGTTTAACCCCTACATGTTTTTCAAAAATCAAATGAAACGTTTATAAAATCATAAACTTTTAAAAGTATTTTTTTAAGCAAATTCTCATTTACTATATAATATTTTATGAAATTACACATACAAGGCATTACCTAATATCAGTACTTTATGTCCTGTTATCATTTCATTGTTTTTCGCTACAACTGCCGTTATCACTTTTTGATAACACCAAAAATGTACTTTTTCTGAATCAAAATTTCTTTTTTAATAATGATATCCCCCTCTATATAAAACGTGCAATACATATAATTTAAAAATGCAACTTGAATTTTGCTGAAAATTAAAGAAAAATTATTAATTTTATAACAAACAAGTTTGCCCAATTAAATAATTTCAGGCATAGATTAAAACATGAAAATTTTGAGGATTATTAAACGGGAATTGAGCAAATTTGATAAAATTATTGAGAGTTGGCACAAAATATAGTGATGGACGGGATCGATAAATACTTTAATTGGATTTGAAGAAATAAAATTTCATTCTTCTATCATACAAGTCACTCATTTTACCGGCCAAAATTGTCGATGCAAATTTTGTATAAGCAAGATCTTCATGTCTATTTTAATATTTATTTATAAAATTACGTTTAGTGTATTGCATAAGAGATGATGATATTGTAATCGGTCGATTGTGTTCCTTAAATGGTAAAAAATGCTATACCCGTTTAAATTCATCAGAAAATAATGATACATCTGTATCGGGGTAAATTATTTTTATAATTAACACTGAGCAAACTTATAAACGGGACTAAAAAATTACTGTTTTTTTGGTTTAAATGGAAAAAGGTGCCTTTAAAAAAACTTCCAACCTGTCGTAGGCTGCATAGTAAATTTGAGATATTTCGCAAAAAAACATTTAAAATATTGCCTTATATTAGTATCAATTATATTTTAATAATTTTGACCAAAAACATACTAACACTAAATCGACTTTGAATGCGTCTTCGTTCGTTATGGCAGCAGAGATGGGAATTAACAAAGAAAAATTGAGTTATGGTTAAACATTTCACATATAATGGTTAAAATCAATTTGTAGAATTTTCTAATATACTTTGTGCTCGACAGTTGTTTTATCCAAAAAAACAACTGACATAAGAGGGCCATTGCTAATACTTACTATCTGATAACTTATTACTTTTAACAAAATTAATTTTACTATTTAATAGTTGAAAAAAATATTTTTTAAAGAGATAATTGATAAAATTAGCCTGTAAAAACTTAACTAAGCCATAGTTAAAAGGTAAAGAGAACTTAACCTTAACTAAATTAATTTTTGGATAGTTTGCCCAAATCTAGTTTTCAATCCCACCTCATTTTACGTGAAAGCTAGTAGGGTCTTGCTTAATTAATTAAGATGCATATTAATTTAAAAAGTAATCATAGCATTAGTATTTTAATAATTTTCAATTTTAAATATAAAAAATGCATACTATAGGGATTACGCAATATTTGCAATATAAAAAAAGGTCTACTTATAAAAATCATCTGGCCAAGTTTTTATAAAAATATGGGGCATGAACAAGTACGCTCAACACGTCCTACAGAAAAATTGCTTAAATTATTCTTTTATTTATGTTGTTGTTGTTTTTAACCCATGCGCTTAAAAAGGAGGCTCTGAGGTGTGAGCGAGTTTGGAGGCGGCTAAGATGGGGTTTGTCCATAGATCTAGGGGATTTATGGAGGTCCCACGTGAGGGGCACGATAGCCAATGTAGAAGATTGTCAGTTGCTTCTTTGCAGTCGATGCACTTGTCGTCTGTTGAATAGATGCGACTACGGAAGTCTGCTAGTAGATAACAGAAGCCTGATATTAGCTGAGATAATAGGGATCTTTCTCGCCTGAAGAGAGTTATTCTTTTATTTATATACCTTAGGTGTGTGGACCGTAACTTGGACGATATAATATGCAGAACGCCTGGTACTTCCTGCTGCTCCGAAAGTTTTTGCAACACTAACGTGGCCCGACTCACGGCCCTAAACCTTTCGAACTTATTTTTGTCTTTAAGGGCAACTCTAATAGCCCTACCAGTGTCTTCCCATAAAAGCAATAATAGTTATAATTATAATAGTAGCCATTCGCTGGAGCTTGAGATAAGGGCGAGTAACCTTATGAATTCCCACATGTATTATCTCGTTCAATACCTGTTAACTGATAACATCTTGCACGAAAATGTAACGGTAAAATTTTAAATTTAAATTTATTTTCAAAAATCAAAATATATGTGAATAGGTAGGCTTTGGCTGAATAATATCTTAAAAAAATTCCGATTTTCTGTCGAAACTAAGTCAATTAATTAAAAATGTCTCTCGTGAGCAATTAGAAAAAACTTAATTTTAAGACATTCAAAGGAATGAATTTTATTTATATCAAATACTACACAATTTTTTTTTTAAATTTAACCTGGAATGTTGGAATTGCATTTCAGAGGTTTTTTACCTTCGAAGGAAGTAAATTTTTTTAAAGCCTATCTCTTTCAATTAATGGTGCATTCATATGAAATATTAAATATTAGTACTACAAATTTTGTAATTTAAAAAATTTAAAAAAAAAACAGTATTGCAAATATTAATTTTTTTTAGAATTTTGAATAATATGCTGAAAAACTAATAGCTCCCTAGTTATTATAAATTCGAAAAATACAAAAAAATTGTTTTATATTTTTTGCACAAGACACGGCCTTAAATATTTCTAAAATGTCAAACTGGTTAATTTTAAAATTCCTATAATTTAAGAAGAAAATAAGTGTTTATGCGTATTCTTTAGGGATGGGCAAAAATTATCAACATCTTAACTAAGTTAGAGTTCTAGTTAAATTTTTTTAACTATTAACTATGACTTAGTTAAATAATTTTAGCTATTAACTATAATAGTTAAAATTTATTATGCATTAACACTATTAACTGTATATTTGTAATTTTTTTTTATTTAACTATTTTGTTAGTTTTTCAAAAGTCATAGTTTTTATTAAAATTGCCAGCTTATGTCAATGGTTTATTGGTGTTCTTTCACTACAAAACAACTTTTGGGCGCCGAATTAATCAGAAAATCCTTTTAATTCAATTAAGAATGGTATGTGCAAGTTAAAAAGCATTCTAAACTAAGTTGTGTGTACATAAATTTTTTAATATCATTTTAAATAAATTTTTGGAACGCGCCCTAACCTAAAAGCTCGCGATCATGCTTTTTACAAGTTATTGTCTTCTCAAATAACAAATTAATTTTGATGTCCAAATGCGCTTGTATATTCTACTTTAAAATTCAGCGTGAACGCACCATGAAATATTCGGTGAAATATAATCAGCTTTACCTTGTAAAATTATTTCCCCTCCACCAAAATTATAACGTGAAAAGGTACGGTCATAAACTTTACCTGGCTTTTGTAAAAGGTAATCATTTATAGATTAATCATTATATACCTTCCGTTTAGACAAATTATTTGTTAAGGATTGACCCTAATCTATTTGTATGTAAAATAACCTGTTAAATATTTTGTGTTTCCTCACCGAAGATACGAATCCTCCATGGTTCCCTGAATCTTTCGTGATCTGGCAAGGTCTTCCGACGGGTGTTAAATGCGATACGTGCCTTTATTACAGCCGAAACTATCATTGCCAAAATTGTCAAAACTTTGAAATATCCAGTAATAGCGTACAAAATGAATTTTTCTTATGAAGCATTTTTTCGAAAATACTTGAAAAATGGCTTCCCAAGGTATAGAGATAAAGGAATGAAAGCCGGTTAAGTTTTTCAGAATTATTTTAGTTAGAATTTTGTAAAAAAAAGTGTATACATTAGGGCGCGTTCAGACTCATTTCATTTTTTTGAAAAATTTTAAAATTTTTACTTTTTGACACTGAATGTTCTTTTTTACAAAAAGTCACCAATTTTTGTTATTAGCATTAAAATAGTTTTTCTGAAAGAAAAGTTTTTAAAAAATTTTGAAAAAAAAAATAAAATTTCAAAAGATTCAAAATAAATTTTTGAAAAAAATGAAACGAGTCTGAACGCGCCCATATAAAAGACTAGATAAATAGACACTTTTTAAAATATTAAAAAAGTGTAAGGTTTAGACTTTTAAAATCATGAGGCTATTGAAATTTGGTCCATATGGATTTGACCGACAATACTTTGCTACAATTTTTCACCTAAGCGTGTTGTAATTCGAAATACCGATTAAAACTCGATTGTTTTTCTTTATATAGAGCATAACACAGGTATATTTGAAATGTAATTGCAATTATCTTTAATTCCGTATTAAAAATTATTGTATAAATCCAATAAAAAAAGACATAACTTTAAAAACGGTGCTATAAATACGCCTCCGACAGAATAGTAATCAGTCTCTACCTAAAGCAGTCTAATAAGAAATGCTTCTTGACATTAAATATAAACCTCTTTTTAATATTTTTTTGCCAGAGGCAAGTAAAATTGTTTCACAAAGGCTGGGGCCTGTTATTGAAAAATATTTTGTATAAAAATAACTGTACATAATAGTTAATCGTTCAAGTGACTTGTTTTAATTTTTCTAAATATTTTTTTAAAGGGGTATCCGTAAATGGGTTGGCCGTTTATTTTTTTTAATTTTTAAAATGGAACAGGTATAGACAAACTCGGCCTAAAAGATAAATCATCCCATTTATATTTAATATTATAATTTTTTTTGGATATAAGGAGGTTTAGATCTAATCTGGCAACCTCCGCCTACTCCCGTACCTCCGTCCGTCGTATCACCAGCACCTCCTCCAAGTATATTTTCAAAAAAAAATAAAAAACTTAATCAATTTAATTATAGATTTTTTAAGATATCTTATTAACTCCTTCATTTTTATTGATATAGAATTAAAATGCTACCAAAATTCATCTGAAAACATGAATGTCACGTGTGAAAGTTTGACAGGCGTTTGTTACAATAGTTCTAGTTCAAACCCTGGGTTCAATAGCCCCTATTTTGGGTATAAACACCTCTTCAATATTCTAAATTCAAAAGGATGCGTCATTTTGTGAAAATCTTTGAAATGAAATTATCACTAAACATAAAATTTGTATTTATAAAATCAACATTTTTATATATATATTTTTGTTGTGAACACATAAATGGCGTAAAAACCGGCAGCTGCATCGAGAATCAAGTTTCAGCTCTCATCTGCGACAATAATACAACGCTGAGGGAATACCGGATCCAGTGTTGCCGAGACTGGGATTATTGCAATCACGACGGCTTCAATGAAACTATCCATAATCAACGTATATGTTAAGATGACATGATAAATATTTGTTTGTCCAAATAAGAGCTTTAAACAAAAAATATGCGGGCACGTTCACAGTCATATTTAAAAATAACAAATAAAATTTTTTCTCTTTTTTTTTCTATTTGTCGAATTATGAAAAAGAATAATCTAGTAAGTTAAAAACAAATCTATATTTTACATTTATAGCGGACGTTCAAAGTGAGTTTTTATTTTCATAAAATAAAATTTAATTTAAAATAATTCATATCAGGAAAAGTATTTTCAAATATTTTATCTAAATGCTTTTTTTTACAAAATAAAATTATTTTAAATTTTGAAAAAGCAAAAGTTTATATAAACATGCCCATATATCTAAACAAATAATATATTAATGAAAACTAAGTTATCCATTAAAAAAGGTGCCAAAAATATAAAACGTTGAATGTATTTTTCTTCGTAATAACACAAGAAAATAAATTTCAATTCTTTTTTACAAAAAGTAAAGTTGAACCTGTGGAAAAAAATTAGTTGTGTTGTGTTCCATGGCTGTTAATACGACCCGGTGACCCCTGGCGACCGGTCGGCGACCCACCGGCACATGCCCGGGTCGAAAATGAAATCAAAAACCGGCGTGTTTGGGTCGTTTGATCATAATTAAAATACCTTAAGCTTTAAAAGCTAAAAAGGAGTCAAATATTGGGTCTTATATAAAGCCGGATCTAAACATAAAAATTAATTTTCACTTCCATTACTCTATCAGCTGTTATAGGCATTTACATGCATAATATACCATTTTAATCTTGTTTTTTCAGATATTAACTGAAAATATCTAATTATAGGAAGCTATTTTATATTATTCTAATTAGAATTTACATAAGTACAGTAAAAATTTAGCTCAACTCCCTCCCCCTTCCATTTTGAGAAGATCGATTTAACAACACTTTGGTCTTTTTTAGAGATATAATTTAGAAATATTCAATTTTTTATATTAAAATTCTACAATGTGATTTGAAAAGTGACCCCTTGTCCACATCTAACCTTGATACCTCCCTTTTTTGAGATTTTAAAAAAATACTGAACAAAAATTTATTATTCTTGTGCTACTTTATAATTTTGTTATTCATTTTTTGAAACAACAATATATTACACTGGACAACAAAAAAAACAACATAAACGATTTTTTTAAGGGTTTTGTAGAGAATTTTCTTGCGATAACGATCCTGGGCTTAATTTTTTCCCAATGCCTCCAATTTTTTTAAAACTGCGTCCAAAGTTCAAAAAAAATTCGCAAAATTTTTTTTATTATTAATTCTACAAAAAATCTATTGGCATATTCAGATTCCTTATAAAAAACATATCTAAACAAGGTTATTACATAAAATTTTTAGCAATTTTCTTTCAAGTTATTTAGGATCAAAAAAAGGAGTTTATGACAAAAACCACTAATTATATAAAAATGAAAAAAATAAAAAAAATTAAATATTACAGAAAATTTTAAACGCCTTATTATTAATGAATGTTTCCATTATCTTAATATGTTTTTAAACTTTTGTTACAACCCATAGGTTCTATACTATAGAAGCCCAAAATACCCCAAAAATCGAAAAATCTCAACTTTGACACCGAATAACTAAAAATCTGAGGCATTGGCTAAAATCTGATTTCATATTTGTGATCAACGCCAAAAACTTGACCAAAAACCATAGTTGCCATAAATGATGATTAGGGTCGTCTAAATTTTGTTGTCCAGTGTTATATATGTATATTAATTTTATTGGTTTTACTTATAAAATACCATATACATTGAACATAAATAAATAATAATTAATAAATCCTTCCAAGCTCTACACTTCGTCAGTTCAGACACCGTGTCTGCTCCGAGACTGTTTCGGTCTATTGTTATCAAAATCTTCCACTGCTACTATAAACCCGCTTGCTTTCAGCTGAGGTGGCTTGAAGGGTCAAAAATGATTTAGCAATCTTGAGATTTTAGGGTAATGGTTTTTGTTCTGGGATCAGAGCAAAGGGTCTTCTCTATTACTAATAGGGCATGTCGAAACTCCGGAATTCGGGAAGGACTCCGATTCACCGGGAGTTCCAGGGGAACTCCATTTAAAAACACTCCCAAAAACTGCCCGGAATTTTTATGTTTTTAAACTCCGGGGTTTATTCCCGGGAGTTTAAAAATTAACATTAGCCCATTGGATATGTTGGAATTGTGTAATTTTTTTGTCCAAACTCATTTTTAAAAAATAAAATTGTAAAAATGCAAAAACAGCTGATTATGCAAATGTCTCACATTTATAATGCTATTAATATTGTTTTTTTTAGTTTTTTTATGATACTTGATATGAACTAGCTAAATAATTAACTTAATGTCTACATAGAATTTTAGTCGATAATTTATGTATTTGGTGGTACTTTTTTTATTAGACGATTTGTACAACTTGTATTTATTAGTTTTAGGCAACTAGTGACATTTCCGGATTGTCGCAAATGCCATTATTTATATTTTGAAAAAACTTTTCCGAGTTTTTTTTTGTTTTTAATCTTATTTATTAATAAATTTTGGCAAAATTGGTTAATATGAAGCCTGCTGAGCCAATGTCACCTGAATGTCGAAGTTTTTTCAAAATTTAAATAATGGCATTTGCGACAATTCGGAAATGTCACTAGTTGCCTAAAACTAAAAAATTTTCACAAAAATTACTCATATATGGCAGTCCTAACAAAAAAAATCGAATATATTTATTCAATGTTAAATTATAAAAATTTGACATTCAGGTGACATTAACTCAGCAGGCTTCATATTAACAAAATTCGCCAAAATTTATTAATAAATAAGTTTAAAAACAAAAAAAAACTCGTAAAAGTTTTTTCAAAATTTAAATAATGGCAGTTGCGACAATTCTGAAATGTCACTAGTTGCCTAAAACTAATAAATTTCCACAAAAATTACTCATATATGGCAGCCCGAACAAAAAAAATCGAATATATTTATTCACTGTTAAATTATAAAAATTTGCGACATTCAGGTGACATCAACTCAGCAGGCTTCATATTAACAAAATTTGCCAAAATTTATTAATAAATAAGGTTAAAAACAAAAAAAAACTTGAAAAATTTTATATAATTCAAATTATAGACATTTGCGACAGATAGGTGACATCCAGCAGGTTAATAATGACGAAATCAAAATTTATTAATAAAGCCTAATTGAGAAACCTTATATAAGGATTACTAACACACGACCGCCCCAACCAAAAAATAAAACGATTTCAATATTAAATTATTTGCATTTAGGAGAGTTTATTGACACAATTTCAGCAGACTTGACATTGAAAAATTTATTAATAAATAGTGCAAACAAAAATTTTACATGGCTTAATATTGACAAAGTTATATTTGATATTTAACAAAATACAAAATACTAATTTTCTCCCACAATTATTTTACCTAAAAAACTATCGTCTATCGTAGTAAAAACCTGAAAATTTTATATTTTTAAAAGGATTATTTTTAAATGTGTATCTGAAAAAAAAATCGGTATGTTCACTCACCACAACACATAATAAATCCCTCTTTCTTTCCCCCTCTACACACATAAAAGGGTAAAAAATAATATTCCTTATTTTATTATTATTTTTCTACAAAACAACCCGGCGTTTGACCCGGTCGTTTTTGGGCGCTAACCCGGTTTTGGGTCGCCAGTGGGTTGCAGTCGACGACCCGCCCTGGGTCAGATTAACAGCCCTGGATCCACATATAACTATTATCAATTCGATGAAATTTTTGGCAATTATTTTGAATTTCTCTGCAGCATAATATCATTTGTTTATTAATGGTCCTTTAAAAAAACTGTTATGCTCTTTGGATTTAATTTGATTAAATATTTGAGCTTACCTGGCTAAAGTTGTTTGTAAATATTATTTGTAAAAATAACAAAAAAAAATTGTTATGTACTAGCCCATGTGGCCCGGCTCCGCCCGGGCAACTTGACATTTTAATTAAACTGATTGGCTGTGTACACGACATTTTAAGTAAACTGATTGGCTGTGTACACGACATTTTAAGTAAACTTTGGCTGTGTACACGATCAGTCTTAAAAAAAAGTAATCAAAAAAAATTGAAAAATTTAAATAAAAATTCATGAAAAAATATCAAATATTTAAAAAGCTTTTATTAAAATATACATAAAAATTAAAAAAAATTTGTCTAAAGAATTAAATTCCAAATAAAATTGAAAATTTTTTCAAAGTAATTCATAAAAATTATGAAATAATAAAAAAATTTATTAAAATTTAAAAAAAAATTCATAAATGAAAAAAATTTTTTAAAAAGAATTAAATTTTAAATAAAATTAAAATTAATCAAATAAAATTGAAAAAATATCAAATATTTAAATAGTTTTTTTTTTAAATATACACAAAAATTAAAAAAAATTTGTATAAAAAATTATTTTAAATAAAAAAAAATCTGACATAATCCAAATATACCAAAAGCTTTAATAACTAATTATTCTAATTATAAATTCAAGTACTAATTCAGACTAAATCTATTTAATTTTACATATAAATCCCTAAATAGAAACCTATTTGGTAGCAAATATCATAATATCAAAGATCTGAAGTTAAAAGAAAAGAATTATTCCTATATACTTTCCTATGAAAATTAAAGCAAATAAAAATTTGATAATATGAAGAGCATTTTGTGCAAACAATTTTAATATTGTTTTTGGCTTTTTATAATATTTTAAAGCGTGTTGACTGATATTTAATATAATCATCTATTATTAGATTTATAATAATATTTATAGTAATAATATATATAATAATTTATGTATTTTAATTTTATATATAAGTAATAATGATATATCTCTTTAGAATATAATTTTTATGGTATATTAATAAAACAAAAAAATATAATAATTGCTAAAATTTTAATCTTATAAAAGGGTAAGAAGTATATTTGCTAAAATTTTACTCTTATAAAAGGGTAAAAAGTATACTTGCCAAAATTTTAATCTTATAAAAGGTTAAAAAGTATACTTGTCAAATTTGTAACTTCCTTATAATTTTTCAAGCATGGTATGCTATGAGGCTTTTTTATAGATATATTGTTTCCCTTAATTAAAATTCTGCCACCAAAATAACACTTACAATGTTTGTATCTTTGTGGTGACTAATATATTTCATTTTGTAAGGCAGCCGTGAACGTTTATTATTTTCCATTTTCCAATTTAATACAATGTAAAATAAAGCAACTTGCCTTTGATTTTATAACAAATTACATTTTGGTTTTATTACCAAAGTATTTGAATTCTCTCACGCTTCAAATCAAATATCCATCCAATAATTCAATCATTCACAAAACGCCTATTTATTTTTATTTTAAATAAGGGCACGTGCAAAGTGAGTTTTTATTTTCGTAAAATTTTCAAAATTTTGAAAAAAAAAATTTTGTAATAAAACGCAAATTTTTAAAAAGTTGCCAAATTTTGTTTATGCACATAAAATGCTATTTCTGAAATAAAAAGTTTTCAAAAAAATTTCGAAAAAAATAAAATTTTCAGAATTTTCAAAATTTTGTGAAACTAAAAACTCACTTTGCACGTGCCCTAATAAAAATTATTATTATTGACTTTGGTTAATATAATAAATAAATATAAACATTTCAAATAGAATATATATGTATTATAAATAAAATTTAACTTTTACGTATTGCCTGCTTATAGGTGTATTTTTTTACCTGAAAATATATGGCCCAATCTTTGCAAAACAAATAAAGTAGCTATGTCAATCACTTTTTACCACAATAAAACTATCATTAAGAAATAGGATAAGACAAATTTTGATTGTTTTGGCGACCTTTTTGTGTGTTAATTTAATTCGTACAGAGCAACATGATTTCCAGGGTTTGGCGCCCTAGGTCTTTCACACCGCTATAGCTGAAGAGCTTCAATTTGCATAAATTTTAAGGGCCTAACTTGCTTACATATATTATGGATAAGGACGTTTAAAAAATATTTTTTAACTACTCTTTAAGACCGAAATCCCAAAAGGTACATTTATGTCCCTTTCGGTACCGGGCCGCTAACTCGGCTCCTATGGGCTAAAAGTGAAATTTTGAGAAAAGGTAAAGGACTATACTATTATGATTCGATAAAAATTTAAGAAAAATCTGTAGTCAGAATTTTTGTCAAACCGATCCCGAGTGTAAAGTTCAAATTTTAATCCCCTGTTTAACCTTAAATATCTCGGTAACGGAAGCTGATAAAATCTCGAAACTTTCCAAAAACGTGGGCAATATTATAATAATTAACCTAAAAAATTTTTAAAAATAAAACCATACCATTTAAAGCGCTGAGAGAATTTCGTCGTTTAAACAAAAAATAAAACTTCCTAGTGGATAAAAATACAAACTCGACATTCCTAGGCACCTTCTCGACAAACGATTTTTTTTTTATCGCTACTGCTCGAAAAAACTTTTTAAAGTTCGGTTTTTCACACCCACCGGAAGTCTCGATCGCTTCCTAACTATCTTTCCGCACACCTTCTCAACCTACCCTACAAAACAACACCTCACACGTCGCTCAACTACAAACCATCTCCGAGATCTAGCGTAGCAAAGAAAAATCGAGTTTGAAAATTGTATAGTAGATAATTTTCATGGAACTTTATTTCACAAATTACCCTATTAAAAAAATTTATCAATTGCAAATTTATAATCAATATATGTACACTATAACGTTATTAGTCTATTTTATAGATAAAAATTGTTATTAAAAATTTTAAATATTTTGCATTTTAAATTTATACAAAAAGCTTTCTTAATACATACTCAAAAAACAAAAACTATAAATTTTATGATGACCGCAACCAGAGGCGTACCCAGAGAGGTGGGTGGGAAGTGGGGGATAAAGAATGAGCAAGAAGAGGGAATTTATTTTATATTCTGAGAACAATATAACATGAGTAAGAAACTTATATATATAAAATATATGGACCAAAATTATGCAAAGTTCCATATGCAACTTACTTAACCGACACAGGTCAACAAATTTTTGAGAGTTATGAGCTAACTACAGAGATTAAACTTGTCATCTTAGGAATTTTCAAATCCGTTTAGCGTTTTTTCTAATCAAACTTATTAAGTCAGCTATAAACATTGAAAATTGTAGAAAAAATGTCCGAGAAAAAAGATTTAAAAACAAAAATAACTAAAATTTTTTTTTGCTTATACATAACAGCTAAATTGTCATCTTCAAATAATATTTTTATTAAAAAACCGATAATATGTGTCGTATATTAGTGTGGACGCGAGATATTCTGTGTTACACAGGTCAACAAATTTCAATGTCAGAAACGTGAATTTTATGAAAACATAAAAGAATGCATCCCCATGATGGCCTAATCTCATATGTATTTTTCGTTTTTCTTAGTTTCTTCCGTCTTTGGCTCCTTAGATCCGTCTATAACGAAAAATGGCCTTTTTTGACCAAGTTGACAGATCTAAATATACCCTAAGAAGCAAAAATTTAAAAATCTTTTTTGCATATTAAAATCTCTTGTAACTTATATTTTTAATCACACATAATGAAAAATAAAATTTATTAATATATCAAGCTCTTGCATCGGCATTTAAATAATACAAAATATTTCGCGTCCAAACTTAAATGCGCCACGATATTTTATCGGTTTTAAATGAGAATATTATTTAAAGTTTGAATTTAACAGTTTAATTATTGTGAATATGCAAAAATAAAATTTCAATTTATTTTTGTTTTTGAATCTTTTTTAGTTGTTTGACCTTTTTTTCTAAAATTTCCAAAGTTTATAACTGACTGACTAAGTTTGATTAGGAAAAACGGTAAACGGATTTGATATTCTCTAAGATGGCAGGTATGATCTCTGTAGTTAACTCTATTCTCAAAAAATTGTTGACCTGTGTTATATGTATGCTGATGTAAGAGCTAACTATACAAAAAAATATTTTTCATTAAAGGGATTTTTATATGTAAGATTCTTGAATTTATGGTTTTAAGAGTAATCTAAAGGTCGCAAAATCTGTCAATTTAGTCAAAAAAGCCATTTTTCGATATGGACGGATCTAAGGAGCCGAAGGCGGAAGAAACTTAGAAAAACGGAGAATACATATTGGCCATCATGGGGAATGCTTTTACGTTATCATAAACTTATTTATGACATTGATATTTGTTGGTGTGTAATGAGTTAAGTTTTAAGGTACGGTAAAAAATGCGCTTTTTGTTAACGATCTTACCTCAAGATTTTTATTTTCTTTTTTTTTTTGTAAAAAATGTGGTCCATTATGTTACAATTTGTATTTTTAATTTTACCCATCTAGTTTTAACAAAAATTATCAGTCTAAAAAACAAAAAATATAAAAATAGTTTGTTATTAAACAATTTTTTATAAATGAGTCTGGCCATTAAAAATTTAAATTTGAGTTTGGGCATGTTAGCACAACATATAAAGCCGCGTCCGAAAACTTTATTTTGCAATATAACAATATTTAAGAGTTTGGCCAACCAATGAATAACAAAAAATTGAAAATTTTCATGAAATTTGGACTGCAAACAAACAAATCTCGAAAGAGTGCCCATGTCTCTATTGTGAAATCGTATAGATCATCATCCCGTCTATTTCTCATTAAATTATAAATAATTATATATGTTTAGAAAATTCTCTATAAAAGGTTAGTCAAATGACACACGTTAAGCATTAAATTGATATTAAATTTTAACAAATTGACGAGGGAATGAAAACAAGGTGAGGATTCGTTCTTTTATGGGCCAAAATAATTATTGCATTTTCGAAAGTTTTATGACTAAATTCATCAGGTCACACCGCACCTGCTTGGTTATAATAATGCCCCCAACCATTTTTCATCTGATATTATCAATTTTAATTTTGTTACTAAACCTTTCTTATGTATATTCTAAATAAATTAAAGATATCCATCTTAATGTATGGAATGGAACAGGGAACCTTCGATTTCAATTTTTAAAGCCATCCTTGACTAAAATCAAGATTAAAATATTAGTCACAAATTCAGTTTTCGCAACTAACAAATATAAGTTCCGCATTCGTAGTCCCCTTTTACAAACCAACGAGCTCATTGATTTTGTAAGTACACCAATTAGATATAGTTTTTAAATTTGGGCACGTGCAAAGTGAGTTTTTATTTTCGTAAAATTTTAAAAATTTTTAAACTTTTATTTTTATCAAATTTTATTAAAATTTTTTTTTTCAGAAAAAGCATTTTATGTGCATAAACTAAATATGGCAGCCTATCAAAAATCTAAGTTTTATTACAAAATAAAAATTTTCAAAATTTTAAAAATTTCACGAAAATAAAATCTCACTTTGCACGTGCCCCTACCCGAGAATTTTATTTTCTGGCATAAATCTATTTATACGAATAATTTAATAAGTTACATTAGGGCACGTGCAAAGTGAGTTTTTGTTTTCGTAAAATTTTAAAAATTCTGAAAATCTTGAAAATTTATTTTTTTTCAAAATTTTTTCAAAAATTTTTTATTTCAGAAAAAGCATTTTATGTGCATATATTAAATGTGGCAAATTTTTGAAAATTTGCGTTTTATTACAAAATAAAATTTTTCAAAATTTTGAAAATTCCACGAAAATATAAACTCACTTTGAACGTACCCTTAAGTAAAATTGAAATAGTGTGGATTTTTAGGACCCCGTTCCAAATTTAAGAATAGAGAAATTATTATTTGAATGAAATCGCAAATGGAAGATGAATAAGAGTAAAATGTACAAATTTAGGAGACCATTTTTTATATCAAACGAGGCATATATTTTGCTATTTAGTTATAATTTCCAAAAAACTAATTTACTTTTTAAACAAATATTTTTTTTTATAAAACAAGGGAGACATGGACAAGCCACTAGACTAGTATTCCACATTTTCTAAAGAATCTTTTAAAATCTTATTATATTTAAACGTCGTTAAAGAGTGCCTAGAAATATTTAATATCGAGTGCCGCTATACATTCCTTTAAGTACATAATGATCTTTACAAGTAAATATTTGTCAACCTGAAGGGCTCGAATAGTTTCGAATATGAATTTTGGCTCAATGAGAACTACGAGGTGACGATTGAACCCCTGGTTGATAACCATCTTCTTACTAGTCAAACGAAAAATACGAGATCGGAAATAGACGACAGCTTTGCCTTTCATTACGCTATCATAAAAAGTCACTTTCATTGTTATACTTCAAAAACAATTCTAATGATTATAAATTCCTCTAAGTTGTTAATTATTTGCTTTAAGATAATTGTGCCTTAAGTAACCATAACTTAGTTTAGGTCAGGTCAACAAACTCATTTCTAAGGTCGTTTTAGTCTTTATTCGTTTAGGCACCTATAAATAATAAAAATTTTGTGTAAATATATCCAACGTTTACAGGCGTTTTCAAAGCTAAACATTATTTTAAAGAAAGACTCGAATGGTGAGTTTTTAATAAATAGCTTTCTCATCAAGGTGAATGAAAGAAGAATAATTCGGCATTTATAACTATAAATTTTTAATATGGCTGGTATTTTTTATTTTTATAATTTAAAAGTTACTCATCATGTAACTTTTGTAAAAATAGATTTTATACCCCCATGGTTACCGAGAAATCTCACAATAACACCGCCAATCTACTACGCTCAAGTCGTGTGCTTTTCATGCAAACTGGAACAGCGCAACATGACTCACGGCCCTCTTACCTGCCCAAAGTGCCTAGTATCCGAATACAATATAAAAACTGTAACATGGCTGTAAAATCATTTTAAACATATAAAATTTTATTACTGTGATGAATAAAACCTTTTCTCTTTATACTACACAGGTCAACAAATTTTTGAAAGTTATGAGCTAATTACAGAGATCAAATCTACCATATTAGGGATTTTCAATCAAACTTAGTAAGTCAGCTATAAAGATTGAAAATTTTAGAAAAAAATGTCAAAAAAAACAAAAATAAATTGGTTTGCATATTCACAACAGATTAACTGTTAAATTCAAACTTTAATAATTTTTTTATTTAAACCCGATAATATATTGAGTCGTATTAAAGTTTGAACGCGGAATATTTTGTATTATCTAAATGCTGATGTAGGAGCTTGATATACTAAAAATTTTTACTTCTCATTATCTGATATAATAAATATAAGTTATAACGGATTTTTGTATAAAAAATAGATTCTTGTTTTTTTTAAGGTATTCTCGAGGTCGCAAAATCTGTCAATTTGGTCAAAAAACCATTTTTCCATAAGGACGGATTTAAGGAGCCGAAGGCTGAAGAAACTACGATAAATTGAAGATATATATGAGATAAGGCCATTATGGGGATGTATGCTTTTATGTTTTCCTAAACTTATTTTTTCTAACATTGATATTTGTTGACTTGTGCTATAAAACTTCTTTTAAAAAAAATTATAATTTTTCCGTTTTTCGATATATGCCTAAAAAAATAGCCAAAGTCCGAGGAAACTTCGGAAAACGGAAAATATCTGTTAGATAAGACCACCATGGAAATTATTTTTACCTAATCTCATAATTTTCTTTTTTTCACTTCATTGATTTTTGTCGGCCTGTGTTATATCCAAAAAGTTGACAGATTTTTTTCTCCTCCTAACATATTAATTAATATTATTATTTTAAGTCTTTAATTCCTTAATAAAAAATAGGATTAAAACCGGGCATTTATCAACCCCACGTTTCATTAGTTAATGGGCCCGGACAATACCCTCTTTTTCACTGCCCGGCCCATCACGGCCTTTCCCCAAATTACAAATAAATTTTAAAAGTACTATATTGCAAGCTATTTATTTTTTGCTAGACAATTATCATTCAATTACAATATGTTAAAGTAAAATTATTTGTTGTGTGATGTCAATTTTAGTCCTTTGTATTAACATTTAAACAAGGTAACGAAAAGCAAACTCGGCCTAACTCTTGGGAAAGATTGTTAAAATTTAGAAGATAAAAGGAATAAAAAAAACCTTAAAATTTAATTGTATTAATCATTGGAAGGGTTAATAAATGTCATGTCCGAATTCCAAAAGATAAAAATTAAGCAATTATTTATAGTTAAAATATCTTTGCAATATGAACATTTGCGGAGCTGGGAAGGAGGGGGAGGGGGAATAATTCTCATTGCTAAATGATCCTTCTTGTGAAACATTTAAAAATACCATAAAAGTTAGGCTGATATGACAATATACAGTAACCCATTGTTTCCCCAAAATACTTCCCACGTGTGCTTTATTTCAGAGCCCCCCCCCCCCCCTTAAATTATCATGGATACGCCTTTTAATATAATTTCCTTATTCAAAGTGATTATCCCGCAAATGCTAGGATGAGAAATTTGTAACGTGAATGCTACAGTTAAGTTCATACGCACTCCAAATTTAAACTTTTATAACTTCAAGAGTTTTAAAGCCACAAACTTTTTATTTTATAATTTTAAAGAAAAATACGTGCTCTTTAAATATTAATAAAAGATATCATTAATGTGGATTGTAAATTTTATTTAACAAAAAGAAGAAAAAAATTTGAAAAACAAAAAATTTTAATTTTTCTATATTACATTAAATAAATCTTGCCAATATACTAAATGTATCAATTTTACTAATCAAATAGTGTTTTTAGGTCTAGACATATTTAGAAAGACATGAAATTTTTTTGAAATAAACAATTATTTTTGGCTATACCATGTTAGATATAATAAGGAGAAAATAAAATAATTCATGTTATTATTATACAACCAACATTTTATATACCTATATGTAAACTATTTAAAATAACTAAAAAACAATGTTGCAATTACTAAAGTTTAAATTTACATTGAGGCATTATCAGGCACGTAGGCAGAACTTTTTCTAAAGGGGGGCAAGAAATTTTAGGAGAAAAATTAATGAATTACATTGTTGCTTAATGAATGATCATATTATGTATGACCTGCATAAAATATTTATTTATATTGCATCATAATTAAATTAATGTACATAAATTCAAGAAAAATTTTATAAAGAAAATAAAAATATTTAAGAAATTGATATTCTTCTAGGATCTATTGAAAACCACTCTAAGGTTCGATCTATTAATTTAGTGTTATCTATTATGTCTTTATGTATGGCAAGCAAGCACAAGGATGATAATCGATCATCGCTCATTTGAGATCTTAAATATGTTTTTATGCGCTTCAAGGTGCTAAAGCTTCGTTCAATTGCACACGTGGTTACTGGTAGTGAAAGAGCAATAAGCAGAGCCTTTTTTATGCTAGGAAGAATAGTTGTGTTGGATTGAGATATCGTAATGTCATCAGAAAAAGATCTAGACTCCCAATATGATTTCCATATCAATAATTCTGATTCTAAATTTTTTAAATTATAAAAATTTTTAATTGAAGATGTTAAATTATTTAATTCGGTAGGATTTAATTTAAGAATATATTTTATGTTGTAATTTAAATAATAAAAAGCCAGGATTATTATCAAAATTATCAAAACGTAATTTTAACGATTGAATTAATGAATCCAGATAGGGATTAAACAATGAGCATCTATAAAATACAGCAGGAGATTGAGAATCATAATTTAGTCGATGAACTTGCTTTTTTGCTAACCTCGGTATTGTAAAATCTGAAAACCCTATTCCGTTACCTAAATTTTGGCTTTCTTTAAAAATATTATTGAATACTTTTTATAGTACTTAATGATAATTCAGAAAACTTAAGCTAAATTTTGATATTATAATTGTACAATTTTTTTTATTTAAAATTGCACAATAAAAAAATTAAATAGCTATTTCTAAAGGGGGCAACGGCCCCCTTCCCCCCCCCCCCCCCTCAATACGTCCCTGTGGTTTTCAACATTTAAATTTACCATGTGGGATCCATACGGACCAATAGAATTTCTAATTTCTAAACAAATATTTTTATTAGACTTAGACCAAATTTTAATTACTAGTTTTATTTATATGTGTTTAAGAAAAAAGTCCCAAAATTACGGCCAATATTATATAATTTTGAGGTTCAGTGAGTGGCTTCATATGTACCTAACAGTGCTAATCGCGGTCTAAAGTACCATAACAAATTTTTACATAATCAAAAAACAATTTAATAAAATAAAATAAATTTCCATCAATGTTAAATATTATT